>CM016616.1:63338244-63924768 GCA_005393395.2 Gossypium australe | reverse complement strand
ACAATAGCAAGTAAACTCTTTTTCTGTTACAATATAATTTAGTTGAGCACTGGTTAGAGTTTGACTTGCGTAGTAGATGGGATGAAAAACTTTGTTCCTTCGCTGGCCCAAGACAGCTCTAATTGCGAAGTCACTTGCGTCACACATCAATACGAATGGCAAATCCCAGTTAGTGTGACGATTATGGGTGCCATGACTAATTGACTCTTCAAATCATTGAAGGCTTTTAAGCACCCTCATCAAACTCGAATATCGAGTCCTTCTCCAATAATTTGTATAAGGGTTTAGCAACTTTGGAGAAGTCCTTGATAAATCTTCGATAAAAACCGGCGTGGCCCAAAAAGCTCCTAACACCTTTTACAGATGTGGAGGTGGGAGTTTCTCAATAACGTCTACCTTTGCTTTGTCTACCTCGATCCTATGTCTCGTTATCCGATGGTCTAGAATAATTCCGTCGTACCTTAAAATGACACTTTTCCCAGTTGAGTACGAGATTTGTTTTCTTCGCATCACCTTAGTACCTTAGCTAGATTGGCTAAGCAATCATCGTAAGTATCTCCGAGTACTGAAAAATTGTCCATAAAAAACTTCCAAGTATTTCTCAACCATGTCAGTCAGTAAAAATAGACATCATACATCCTTGAAATGTAGCAGGTGCATTACATAAACCAAATGACATAAGTCTAAATGCAAACGTACCGTACGGGCATATGAATGTCGTTTTGTGTTGATCTTCCGGTGCTACTGTAATCTGATTATACCCTGAGTATCCATCGAGAAAACAGTAGTAATCTCATCCTGCGAGTCTATCCAGCATCTAGTCCAAGAACGACAAAAGAAAGTGATCTTTCCTAGTCGCCTTGTTTAGCTTCGGTAATCGATGCAGATTCTCCATCCCGTAACTGTTAGTCGGTATCAACTCGTTGTTCTCGTTCTCTACGACCGTGATACCTCTTTTCTTCGGCACGCACTGGACCAGACTCACCCATGAACTGTATGAGATGGGGTAAATTATACCCGCATCCAACCACTTGATAATTTCCTTCTTTACTACATCCTCATAATGGGGTTCAGTCTCCATTGTCCACCAATCGTTCCTCTCTCACCATCTTCTATGATTCTTGTGCATGCATACAGATGGGCTAATACAACGAATATCGACTATGGTCCATCTGATAGCCTTCTTGAATTATTTCAAAACTATGATAAGTTTCTCTTCTTGTTCAGTAGTTAATTCTGCTGAAACAATCACAGGCAGAGTAGATGCGTTACCTAAATAAACATATTTTAAGTGTGAAGGTAATACCTTGAGTTTCTAATTTAGGTGGCTCCTCGATCGACGCTTTTGGTTGGGAATAGTCCTCTTTTCTAACTCCAAAGATTCAAAATGGGATTGCGGATTAAATCCCTTTGATTAGCTCCTAGTAGATCTAAGTATCCATCCTCCTATTCATTATTTGGAGGGTCCGATGTCAGAAACTTGTTCCAACGGATCCTCAACAAAGTTGAGTTCCCTCTCCACTATTAAATCCTCAGAACTGCAGAACAATCATCAATTGTGTCAGGAAATATCATTTACTTAAAAATATTAAATGTTACCTGATTATCCTGAACACGCATTGTGAGCTCGCCCTTTACACATCAATAAGGGTCCTTCCAGTTGCTAGGAACGACCTTCCTAGGATGATTGGTACTTCTTTGTCTGCTTCAAAATCTAGAATTACAAAGTCAGCAGGGAAGATAAAATTATCTACACGTACCAATACGTCCTCGATTTTTCCTTCTGGATGTGCTAAGGATCGATCTGCTAGTTGAAGTGTAACTGTAGTTGGTCTAACTTCTCCTATCCCCAACTTCCTAAATATTGACATAGGCATCAAGTTGATACTTGCACCTAAGTCACATAATGCCTTACCACAATATGTTGCTCCAATGTTGCACGGTATGGTAAAACATCCAGGATCCTTCAATTTTGGGGGTAGTTTGTCTTGAAGATATGCACTGCATTCCTTCGTCAGAGCTACCGTCTCAAATTCTCCAAGTCTTCGTTTCTTAGACAAGATATCTTTCATGAACTTGATGTAATTTGGCATTTGCTCAAGTGCTTCAACCAATGGGATGTTGATATGAAGTTGCTTGAGTACGTCAAGGAACTTCTTGAATTGGATCTCCTACTTCTGCTTCTGAAGTCTTTGAGGGTAGGGTGGTGGTTTTATTACTGGAATTGATTCTGGTTGATTCGTCTTTGGTGGAAATTCTGCACCTAACAAAGTTATTAGTTGATCAGAATTAGCTGGTCATGAGGTTACATTGTCAGGTTTTGCAGATTCTAGTTCTGGTGAAACTGGGATTTCAACACTTGGTTGAACTTTTTGGGCGCTAGCTTGCTCCTTTCCAGCTTCAATGGTACTGGGTTCTATCATCTTTCCACTCCTCAGTGTTAGCGCTTTGCAGTGCTCCTTTCCCGAATTTCTCGGATTTTCCGTATCACTGGGTAAGGTACCTTGTGGTCGGTTCCTAAGTTCAGTTGGAAGATAGCCCACTTGATTCTCCAAATTCTTCAATGTAGCTACTTTAGTCTGGATTAAGGCATCATTCTTTGCCATGTATGCCTTCAGCAAAATCTCCAAGCTATTGGATGCTTCAGCTTGAACTGGTTTCTGAACTTGTTACGAGAAATTAGGCGGTTGGGTTGGTCTGGGTTGGGTGTAAGTGGTACTGGTTCCAGCCCCTTGGTTACTCCAGGAGAAATTCGGGTGTTTTCTCCACGATGAGTTATAAAAATTTGATTGCAGCCCTTGCCTTCTTCGGTTTTGGTTCTGATTACCCATGTATTATTCAAACAAATGTCCCTCCCCACAATATACACAGGCTATATTCTCAAATTGATTAGGCGTCTGTGCTACAAAACTATTAGACCCATTAGTAGTAAGGTTTTTAAGCATTGAGGATATTGATTATACCTGAGATGCGAGTGAAGTAAGAGCATCTACTTCATGTATTCCAGCGACTCGTCTTCCTGACGCTGCTCGACTGGTTGGCCTGTAACACCCCAAACTCGGCCCAAACACTATGACTGGATTTGGTATGTTACGGGTTAAATGTTAAAAACTTTGCTTTGAAGGGATTTGAAATATCAGTTTGTTTATGTAGGTATTCGTTAACTAAGTGCTATTTGCAGAAAAACTTTGCGGGTTTTTTTTTATTTAAAACTTGTTTGAAAATGCCATTTTATTTCTTCTTATAAATAAGTCTTTAAACATAAATTTGTAAATGTAAACATTGGCAAATATAAATTGATAACCTAAGCTATGGAGGCCTTATTACAAAAATAGTCCCAAAATTAAAACTTAAAGAAAAACCAAAAATAGTTTATGAGAATAAAAGACTTGATGGCCCCTCGAGTCCGCCTCGGCTCCCATGTCCACGATCTACCGCTCATTTGAAAAGTCAAGGAAATAAAAGGGTGAGTCACCAAGACTCAGTGTGCAAATCCCGAAAACACATAAAAGGCTTTAGGCCCACAAACACATTATGGGCCTTGGCCCATACACAATGGCAACAAAATATTTACATGCAACATGGCCCAACCCAACCTAATCCTCTACACACCAGCCCTTACCAGCCATCACACCTCGGGGATTTCTACAATCAACCCACCAACCGCTACACACCATATCGACAGTCATGCTGCCTAACGTGGCTTAGCCACCGATCACTTTTGTGACCTAACTTTACAATTCGTGGTTTGACCACCGATCACCAAGTGACCTATTAACATGCTCTTCCCCTTCATCATATTTATCCCCATCCCATGCATACATCCATGCAGAACAATATACTACTTAGAAGATCACAGACTATCACATACATCGATACACATAGAGAAGTTTCTATGATTACGTACCTGGCATCCCTTGCCTACCCTTTTCGGGTAATACGACTGTCCATATAGCCTTTTTCCGGCTTTTAGCCCATAACATACATAATACAGATTAATTAGTGTGATAGAGATCTACACACCTGATTATAGACAAGACGAGACTTTCTATGTTGACCTTATCAGAAGCCGATACGACTGCTATTTGTCTAAGGTTTTGTTCTGAAGTCGGTCCACAACCCGGTGGCCAATCCCGTACTGCTGACACCGCTCGTTTCTTAAACTTAGGGATTGGTTTTACAGATCCAATCCCCCCTTTGCCTGATTGACTTGTGATTCCATCAAAAGACCTTATCAGTTGCTACCATCACAACATTTGGTTGTTAATTCATATCATAAAGTTAAGATTATAAACACGATGAACGAACCTAACGAAAATCTAAAGAGAACCCCCTTACCTTGAAATCCCGAAAGGAGATTAAGACTCAGAGACTAGTAGTTTCCAGCTTTTAGATCTAAACGATCTACTTCGATTCCCGACGTCGCCCAACAAGAAAACATTAAACCATTAATCAAACGTCAACCTTACCAATCCTACTAGCCTTTCGGCTTTAGCTTCCAAAAACTAAAAAAGAAAGTGAAGAGAAGAAGATCGGCACTTACCCTATTACAGGAGATTCGGCTGCTCCTAGAAGATTTCGGCTTTTTGCGAAAATCAAAAAGAGAAGATGATTCAAAGAAATCTATGGAGATTCGACTTTTAATGAAGAAATTGGCAAGAAGAAAAAAGAATGGACACTGGGGCATTCGGCTATGGCAGAAGAGAGTAAAGAGAAAGAACACTTAAGGGTTTCAGCTTATAGAAGAAATTGGGAAAAAGGTGTAGAGAAAGGCTATGAGGTTTCAGCTTTAGCAGAGAATGAAGAAGAAGATGGAACTGTAGGAGTTTTCGGCTTTTTGAGAAAAGAAACAACTACGAGAAGAGAATGAGAATAAATGCTGAAATTAAGAAGTACCCTATTTTCTAATCAAATTTTCGGTACACACACTAACCAAAAGCCGGAATTGCCTTCTTTTGAAAACTAAGACTAATTAATTAACAAGGGAAATTTCGGCACCCCTTAGCCACATTAAAACCGATTCCCCCTCCCCCTTGGAGTTTGAAATTCGGCCACCTCCTAGCTCACTGGATAATTCCTAGATTTTCTCCCTTATCTACATCTGATCACTCATCCTCAAGTGGCATGGATAACACCACCTCTTCTTTCCTTTTATCAGTTACTTTATCAGCCATATTATCCATATTATCCATCAATTGTTCTTCCTAATTTCAAGCATTCTAGCCGACTCCAACTCTGCTCTCCCTTGATGCCAAAATTAATTAAAATATATGGGTAATGCGACTCGAACCTTGGACCTCCCTTACTGCTTATCACGCCACCTCATAGTCCCTAAGTAACGCCACTGCCCACTGGGCCACAATGTAACACCCCGTACCCGGTACCGTCGCCGGAGTTGAGCAAAAGGCATTACTAGACTTGACTTCTAGTTCAGTACATGTAAATCTTAAAGCTGTCAAACTGCGTTGTGTCGACTAATTCAGCTATAACTCGAGTTACAAAATTCGAAATTCAGATCCGTAAATTTTCCTTGAAAGTAGACTCATATATCTATTCACCATAATTTTTCTAGAATTTTTCATGTGGCCAATTAGTACAGTTTATTCTTCAAAGTTACCCTTATTACACAGCTGGACAGTTCTGACCTGTCCTTATAAAACTGCAGTTATCTGATTGCACAATTTTCCAATGGTGTTCTTATTTATACCAATGAAAAGTAGACTCATTAGGATTCTACACATATAAACCATGCTTCCTAATTATTTTTGTACGATTTATGACAATTTTTCTAAAACAGAACAGTGACTCACGAATTCATTCAGAGCAGGTCTCACTAAAACTAAATTATCTCATAATGTATGAGTCTTTTGCCTACTCTGTTTCTTCATGTAAAAAATAGCCACGATAAGGTTTAATTCCAGGTCTCATTCACCTTTTACTTCAATATACCCTATTTTTGGTGATTTTTCTAACTCGCGTCACTGCTGCTGCTACATGCTGTTTTATTTCAAAAATAAACTAGCTCCTACCCGAATCTCCTTACTTCTAAATTTCAAGGATTAAATTTATATTCAAACATTTCCTTAGTAAAACGATTAACTTGTTTAGGAATGCATGGACATTGCCATCATGAACCAACTTACATCAAAACACCCAACGTACTTAACAAAAATTTAGCCATTTTCGCATGGCTTCTTTTAGTGTTTACAAGTGAACCGTAAAATTTCCTCAAAACAAACCAAGTCTATCCTATACATGCCTTCTTTTAAAGACCAACCCAAAATGAAGGAGTACCCAAAATGTAGGTTGATAGTGTGAGCGACTTTCCAACGATCCCGGTGAGCTTGTGGCTTGCTCCTAATCTATAAAACAAAGGAACATCTCACACGATTAAGCTTACTAGCTTAGTAAGTCCCAACTCATAGAAATTAAAACATTTAATTATTTACGAAAATAAAACAATACATATGTGGCATTCTACATAAACAACTAAGCAACTAGTTTACACAAGGTCAAATATTAATAATTCGAAACCTACTTTCATAGCAGTCATACATGCAAATCAATTGTCCCATAATAGCATGTTCTAAGCTCGACTTCCGTCAAATTACATTCACCAATGACAATTTGGCACAAGTAATACTTAACACAACATACCTTACCTACTTACCCGAGCCATATTCTTGACAATTCAATTCTAAATTGTCTTGACAAGGATTAAACTCCTCTTAGGTAAATTTCATCACCGGCATCAAGCCTGCTAGGCGTAACAGCCTGAAAAGTAACACCGGCGCAAGGCCTGCTAGGCGTAAAGCCCGATAGGTAACACCGGCACGAGGCCTGCTAGGCGTAAAAGCCCGATAGATAACACCGGCACGAGGCCTGCTAGGCGTAAAAGCCCGATAGATAACACCGGCACGAGGCCTGCTAGGCATAAAAGCCCGAATGTCAAAATATCTTTACATGCTTTTCACATTTTCACTATACATATCGAATCATACACCTTTATTACCATTGCATTTAATAAATTTGAAATCGATCAAATCCATCACTATTTCAATCGACCAACTCATGGATTTATACCAAGCTTATACAATTTATATCATTCACTAGATATGTAAAGAGTCTTTAGATATAAGGTAGCTCAAAAACTTACTTATTCACCTTGCATTCGCCAAAATAATTTCCATCACATTCTCAACTTAAATCATCAACCAATATGTCCATATACATTCGGCCATGATATAATTAGACATTAGCATTCATAAATTTTTAATAGTCAAGATAACCATACTTAACTCTTTGACATGATTTAACTAAGGGACTTACCTTAGGAGTAGATAGATTCAAAATCTTCAACTATTCGTTTAGCTTAGCTTTTCCTCGCTCCAACTTTTTCTCCTGTTGATCTTGATCTAATTTGGTTCAATTTAAACCAATTAACCCACACTTCCATTTAATTCGAAAGCAAAATCATAAAAATAATAATCCCAAGACATAAACATTACATTCGACATTTATCCTCTATTTGTTCAAATACATTCAAAATTATTAAGGAACACCTTGGTAGTGCTTTCCTTGATACGTTTTAACTTACAACCTACTTTCATATTATTGCCATACATAAATTTTTATGTAATTATACATATATCACTAAATACCATAGCTCAAATTCATTCTCTCATATGGCCGAATATGTCAATAACCCCCATGCATTTTCTTCAACATGCAACCTAGCAACAAGCTAAATAACCATTCTAATTTCATGCATTTGACTACTCCAATTCAACCTATGTGGATTTCTTCTACATGGCCGAATGGCCCTTAGGTTCTTAGAATTCTCTTTTTAGCTCTTCTTTCCATCTATTTTACTCCTTACACTATTTTATTTCAAATACTCAAGTCTTATACTTAGTTCACCCAACAATTAACACATCACATATAACAATTAATCTAAGGTTAACTTCATTATATGTGGATGGCCGAACATCCAAACACAAGAAGGAATTATTTTCATGAATGTTCAACCCCATATTCGGCCAAATATGAAGGTATCTTCAAGCCAAAAATCGACAAAGCTTTCTTACGAGTTCAAGCTATTTCTTCTTATACTATCTAAGCTTATTTTTAGCTCAAATTATAACCCTTCCCCCCCCCCCATGGCCGAACTTCCTCATGCATGGCATCACAAACTTTACTTGTTTTTCCCTAATGCTTAAAGAAATCAACAAAATCTAAGGGTTGGCTATCAAGCTAAGATTCAACTCTTATCTTGATTCCCACATGCATGGCCGAATCTCATCCTACTAACTTAACAAGTTTTGCTTGTTTTCCAAAGAGAAATAATCAAGAATCCAAGCCATGTCAAGATAAATTATTAAGGTGAAGTTCAAACTCTTACCTATACTAACACATGCAAGGGCCGATTGAAGAAGATGAAAGTTCTTCTCTTCTCTTCAAAGTAGAATTCGGCTAGAAGGGAGGAAGGATGAGAGAATTTTTTTGTTTTTGTTTTTCTCTTTTTCCATAAATTATAGCATGCTTTTCTTTTAATTTTTACTAAAAATCAAATGTATAATTAAAAAGTATATAATCCTAGCATGCTTAATATAAAATTGCCTAAATGTCATACAAAAATATAAAAAAGAGAGCATATATGCATGCTTGCCGTCCACCTTGTTTAAAGGGGGAAAATTGACATGCAAATCCTTATGTTTTATGGACAATTCACTTAGCTCCCTTTTTATTAATGCCCACTACATTAATCCTTCTTGCAATTTAAGCCTTCTTAGCAAATTAAGCACTTAGATAGCCAAAATTTTCTACGAAATTTTTTTACACTCACTAAAAACACACATAATAAACACAAACATAATATTATAATATCCCACAGGCTCGGATTCGTGGTCCCGAAACCACCGTTCCGGTTAAGGTCAAAATTGGTCTGTTACAACTCTCCCCCCCTTTAAGGATTTTCGTCCCCGAAAATCTTACCGTTAAAAAGGTTCGGATATTGTTGCTTCATTGACTCTTCAGGCTCCCACGTAGCCTCTTCAACTCCGTGACGATTCCATAGAATCTTTACTAATGGAATTCTTTTATTTCTTAACTCTTTGGTCTCCCGAGCCAAGATACGGATCGGTTCCTCATCATAGGTCAAGTCAGACCGAATTTCAATCTCTGACGGGGTGATCACATGGGACGGATCCGATCTGTATTTGCGAAGCATCGAAACATGAAATACATTGTGTATCTTTTCTAACTCGGAGGGCAATCTTAATCTATAAGCAACCGGTCCAATACGTTCAATAACTTCGTACGGTCCGATAAATCTCGGGCTCAACTTGCCTTTCTGACCGAATCGGAGTATTTTCTTCCACGGAGAAACTTTTAAGAACACCCGATCTCCGACCTGAAATTCAATGTCCTTACGTTTTAAATCGGCATAGGACTTTTGACGATCCAAAGCAGCTTTCAAATTACTCCGAATAACGACCACCTTCTGTTCTGTTTCTTTAATCCAATCAACCCCGTGTATCTTGTTCTCACTGAGCTCAGTCCAATACAATGGTGTGCGACATTTTCGACCATATAAGGCTTCATAAGGTGCCATTTTTATGCTAGATTGAAAACTATTATTATAAGCAAACTCAATCAAAGGTAAGTATCGTTCCCAGGTACCTTCGAACTCGAGAACGCAACACCTCAACATGTCCTCAAGTATCAAAATGGTTCGCTCAGACTGGCCGTCTGTTTGCGGATGGAAGGCTGTACTAAAGTGAAGTTTAGTACCTAATGCATCTTGCAACTTCTTCCAGAATCGCGAGGTAAATCTTGGATCTCTATCTGAAACAATGGAACTCGGTACACCGTGCAATCTTACAATCTGCGACACATACAATTCGGCGAGTTTGTCAAGTGAATAGTCGGTACGTACCGGTACAAAATGAGCTGATTTAGTCAATCTATCAACGATAACCCAAACGGCATCTTTCTTACTCGGTGTCATAGGAAGACCGGATACAAAATCCATAGTAATTCTGTCCCATTTCCATTCGGGTATCATGATCGGCTGAAGTAATCCGGAGGGTACCTGATGCTCAGCTTTCACTTGTTGACAGATTAAGCACTTGGAGACAAACTCAGATATGTCCCGTTTCATGCCGGGCCACCAATAAAACTGCTTCAAATCGTTATACATTTTTGTGCTACCCGGGTGTATCGACATTCGGCCATTATGGGCCTCCCTCAGAATCATCTGTATCAAATCTGAGTTCATTGGAACACACAATCGATTTTTATACTTCAAACAGTCATTTGCATCTATCTGGAAGTCTGATTCTGTAGCGTTCTCACACTGAACCCGAATAGCTACTAACTTTTCGTCAACTTTCTGTGCCTCGCAATTTGCTGAATAAACATCGGTCTTGTTTGCAGCTCGGCTATGATCGAACCATCCTCAGACATCGTCATCCGTGTGTTTAATGCACGCAGAGCAAATAATGATTTTCGACTCAACGCATCCGCCACCACATTAGCCTTCCCTGGATGGTAGTCAATCACTAATTCATAGTCTTTCAACAATTCTAACCATCGGCGTTGTCTCAAATTTAGATCTTTCTGAGTCATTAAATATTTCAGACTTTTGTGATCTGAATAAACATGACATTTTTCGCCGAATAAATAGTGACGCCAAATTTTTAATGCAAACACAATGGCTGCTAACTCCAGATCGTGAGTTGGATAATTCTTTTCATGTGGCTTCAATTGTCTTGAAGCGTAGGCTATGACCTTGCCTTCTTGCATTAGAACACAACCCAACCCACTTAAAGACGCATCACTAAAAATAGTGAATTCTTTACCCGATTCAGGCTGAGTCAACACTGGAGCCTCGGTTAAAAGGGCTTTCAACTGCTCGAAACTCTTCTGGCATTTTTCTGACCACTCATATTTGACATCCTTCTGTAGTAGCCTCGTCAAAGGTGCAGCTATCACAGAAAAACCTTTTACAAATCGTCTATAATATCCCGCGAGGCCTAGGAAACTTCGGATCTCAGAAACATTCTTTGGTGGTTTCCACTCGAGTATGGCTGCTATTTTGTTTGGATCCACCCGAATTCCTGACACCGAAACCACATGACCCAAGAAGCTGACTTCGTTCAACCAAAACTCACACTTACTGAATTTTGCATATAAACGATGATCTCTCAAGGTTTGTAGTACTACTCTCAAGTGCTCAACGTGTTCCGCTTCGCTTTTGGAGTAGACCAATATATCATCGATAAACACTACTACAAACCGATCCAAAAACCGTCGGAAGACCCGGTTCATGAGATCCATAAAAACGGCAGGTGCATTGGTAAGCCCAAAAGGCATAACCAAAAACTCATAATGCCCGTACCTCGTTCGAAATGCCGTCTTGGGCACATCGGAATCTCTGACTCGTAATTGGTAATAGCCCGATCTCAAATCTATTTTTGAAAACACTGAAGCCCCCTTTAACTGATCAAATAAATCATCGATCCGAGGTAATGGGTATTTATTCTTTATGGTCACCTTATTTAGTTGCCGGTAGTCGATACACATTCGCATTGTCCCATCTTTCTTTTTCACAAATAAGACTGGTGCTCCCCACGGAGAAAAACTCGGTCGTGCGAAACCCCTCTCGGTCAATTCTTGCAACTGCGCTTTCAATTCTTTTAATTCAGTAGGCGCCATTCGGTACGGAGCTATCGAAATTGGGGTCGCATCCGGCACTAATTCAATGCCGAACTCAATCTCTCGTACTGGGGGTAAGCCCGGTAGTTCTTCAGGAAACACATCGGGGTATTCACATACAACTGGTACCGATTCCATTAATTTCTCGGACAGTTTATTATCCAATACATAAGCCAAATAGGCCTCATACCCCTTTCTCACATACTTTTGGGCTACCATCGAGGATATCACTGTAGGCAACTCATTTACATCACCGGATTTTATTCTGATTGTCTCACCGTTTCGGCATTTCAAATTAATAAGCTTCCTTTTGCAATCCACCACTGCCTCATGTGAAGTTAGCCAATCCATACCCAAGATTATATCAAATTCGTCGAAGGGCAACAACATCAAATCAGCTGGAAAGCAATAATCTCGAACCATCAACGGGCAACCTCTACACACTTTATTAACAAGCACACATCTACCCAAAGGGTTGGACACACGAATTACGAACTCGGTAGACTCAACTAGCAGAGTCTTACCAAATTTTAAAGTTTCACACACATAAGAATGAGTCGAACAGGATCAATTAGTGCAATCACAGTAGTATCAAAAAGAGTGAAAGTACCGGTAATGACGTCGGGGGAGGAAGCATCCTCTCTAGCTCGCGCAGCATACGCTCTAGCCGGAGCTCTAGCCTCGGATCGACCTGTAGCGTTCGTCGTTCCTTTCTGGCTACCACCTACATTGCCTGAATGTCTGGGTGGTCTACCTCGCATTGGCACGTTGCTCGGTGTAGTGTTCTGAACTGCATTTTGCTCAGCTAATTTCGGACACTCTCGGATAAAATGACCTGACGATCCACACTTATAGCAAGTCCGATCATGGAATCTACAACTCCCTGAGTGCCATTTGCCACAGTGCTTACATTCAACTCTAGTTTGTGGAATGTTACCAACACTGGCTATCGAGTAGCTCGGGAGCTCATAGGAGGTCGATCCCGTCTAGGCGGATCTGTAGTGGTTCTCTGTCGGCTGTAGTCATCTCTGGGCTTCTTGCTCGTGGGATGGAAGACTTTGCCCGAAGACCTCTTCCGGATATCTCTGGCTTCGGTATCGGCCTTTCTTTTCTCCTTCCCGAGCTCTTCAGCTTTGCAAGCTCTCTCAACTAAAGTTACAAATTCTTGGATTTCAAGAACGCCAACAAACATCTTTATGTCTTCATTTAGGCCGTCTTCGAATCTTTTACACATAATGGCTTCAGTAGAGACACACTCTCTAGCATAACGGCTGAGCCTGACAAATTTTCTTTCATACTCCGTTACCGTCATTCGTCCTTGTTTCAGCTCAAGGAACTCTTTTCGCTTTTGATCAATAAATCTCTGGCTAATATATTTCTTGCGGAATTCAGTTTGGAAGAAATCCCATGTCACTTTTTCTTTCGGAACCACTGATACTAGTGTATTCCACCAGTGATATGCAGTGTCCCGCAATAAGATATAGTACACTTCAAGCATTCATCCGGAGTACAAGACAGCTCACCAAGTACCCGAATAGTGTTATCAAGCCACATTTCGGCTCTCTCAGCATCATCATCGTCATTGGCTTTAAATTCTTCGGCCCCATATTTTCGAATTTTGTCAACTGGGGGCCTACTAGATCTCATTGGATCTATCACTGGGGGAGCTAGAGGATCCGGAGTTGGATTATTCGGGGGTGGAGGTTGGGGTATATTCGGGTTATTCTGAATAAATTGGGCAAACCAATCATTCATCATTCGATAAAAGGCTTGCTTTGTCTCTCCTTCGTGGCTACCCGAAACAGGTCGAGAGTCTATCGGCGCTGATCCATGGGTACGGTCAGGCGCCACGCTCTCCACATCATCAGCCACAGCTCTTTCTGGTTCGGAATCCATTTACTATACAAACAAAAATTCAGGTTGTCAGAAGTCACCACACTATCAACATATAACCACAGGCATGTATAGCTAGACTCACACGCGCCACGGTAGTCCTAGAATCGACTAAACCGTAAGCTCTGATACCAATCAAATGTAACACCCCGTACCCGGTACCGTCGCCGGAGTTGAGCAAAAGGCATTACTAGACTTGACTTCTAGTTCAGTACATGTAAATCTTAAAGCTGTCAAACTGCGTTGTGTCGACTAATTCAGCTATAACTCGAGTTACAAAATTCGAAATTCAGATCCGTAAATTTTCCTTGAAAGTAGACTCATATATCTATTCACCATAATTTTTCTAGAATTTTTCATGTGGCCAATTAGTACAGTTTATTCTTCAAAGTTACCCTTATTACACAGCTGGACAGTTCTGACCTGTCCTTATAAAACTGCAGTTATCTGATTGCACAATTTTCCAATGGTGTTCTTATTTATACCAATGAAAAGTAGACTCATTTAGGATTCTACACATATAAACCATGCTTCCTAATTATTTTTGTACGATTTATGACAATTTTTCTAAAACAGAACAGTGACTCACGAATTCATTCAGAGCAGGTCTCACTAAAACTAAATTATCTCATAATGTATGAGTCTTTTGCCTACTCTGTTTCTTTCATGTAAAAATAGACACGATAAGGTTTAATTCCAGGTCTCATTCACCTTTTACTTCAATATACCCTATTTTTGGTGATTTTTCTAACTCGCGTCACTGCTGCTGCTACATGCTGTTTTATTTCAAAAATAAACTAGCTCCTACCCGAATCTCCTTACTTCTAAATTTCAAGGATTAAATTTATATTCAAACATTTCCTTAGTAAAACGATTAACTTGTTTAGGAATGCATGGACATTGCCATCATGAACCAACTTACATCAAAACACCCAACGTACTTAACAAAAATTTAGCCATTTTCGCATGGCTATTCTTTTAGTGTTTACAAGTGAACCGTAAAATTTCCTCAAAACAAACCAAGTCTATCCTATACATGCCTTCTTTTAAAGACCAACCCAAAATGAAGGAGTACCCAAAATGTAGGTTGATAGTGTGAGCGACTTTCCAACGATCCCGGTGAGCTTGTGGCTTGCTCCTAATCTATAAAACAAAGGAACATCTCACACGATTAAGCTTACTAGCTTAGTAAGTCCCAACTCATAGAAATTAAAACATTTAATTATTTACGAAAATAAAACAATACATATGTGGCATTCTACATAAACAACTAAGCAACTAGTTTACACAAGGTCAAATATTAATAATTCGAAACCTACTTTCATAGCAGTCATACATGCAAATCAATTGTCCCATAATAGCATGTTCTAAGCTCGACTTCCGTCAAATTACATTCACCAATGACAATTTGGCACAAGTAATACTTAACACAACATACCTTACCTACTTACCCGAGCCATATTCTTGACAATTCAATTCTAAATTGTCTTGACAAGGATTAAACTCCTCTTAGGTAAATTTCATCACCGGCATCAAGCCTGCTAGGCGTAACAGCCTGAAAAGTAACACCGGCGCAAGGCCTGCTAGGCGTAAAGCCCGATAGGTAACACCGGCACGAGGCCTGCTAGGCGTAAAAGCCCGATAGATAACACCGGCACGAGGCCTGCTAGGCGTAAAAGCCCGATAGATAACACCGGCACGAGGCCTGCTAGGCATAAAAGCCCGAATGTCAAAATATCTTTACATGCTTTTCACATTTTCACTATACATATCGAATCATACACCTTTATTACCATTGCATTTAATAAATTTGAAATCGATCAAATCCATCACTATTTCAATCGACCAACTCATGGATTTATACCAAGCTTATACAATTTATATCATTCACTAGATATGTAAAGAGTCTTTAGATATAAGGTAGCTCAAAAACTTACTTATTCACCTTGCATTCGCCAAAATAATTTCCATCACATTCTCAACTTAAATCATCAACCAATATGTCCATATACATTCGGCCATGATATAATTAGACATTAGCATTCATAAATTTTTAATAGTCAAGATAACCATACTTAACTCTTTGACATGATTTAACTAAGGGACTTACCTTAGGAGTAGATAGATTCAAAATCTTCAACTATTCGTTTAGCTTAGCTTTTCCTCGCTCCAACTTTTTCTCCTGTTGATCTTGATCTAATTTGGTTCAATTTAAACCAATTAACCCACACTTCCATTTAATTCGAAAGCAAAATCATAAAAATAATAATCCCAAGACATAAACATTGACATTCGACATTTATCCTCTATTTGTTCAAATACATTCAAAATTATTAAGGAACACCTTGGTAGTGCTTTCCTTGATACGTTTTAACTTACAACCTACTTTCATATTTATTGCCATACATAAATTTTTATGTAATTATACATATATCACTAAATACCATAGCTCAAATTCATTCTCTCATATGGCCGAATATGTCAATAACCCCCATGCATTTTCTTCAACATGCAACCTAGCAACAAGCTAAATAACCATTCTAATTTCATGCATTTGACTACTCCAATTCAACCTATGTGGATTTCTTCTACATGGCCGAATGGCCCTTAGGTTCTTAGAATTCTCTTTTTAGCTCTTCTTTCCATCTATTTTACTCCTTACACTATTTTATTTCAAATACTCAAGTCTTATACTTAGTTCACCCAACAATTAACACATCACATATAACAATTAATCTAAGGTTAACTTCATTATATGTGGATGGCCGAACATCCAAACACAAGAAGGAATTATTTTCATGAATGTTCAACCCCATATTCGGCCAAATATGAAGGTATCTTCAAGCCAAAAATCGACAAAGCTTTCTTACGAGTTCAAGCTATTTCTTCTTATACTATCTAAGCTTATTTTTAGCTCAAATTATAACCCTTCCCCCCCCCCCCATGGCCGAACTTCCTCATGCATGGCATCACAAAGCTTTACTTGTTTTTCCCTAATGCTTAAAGAAATCAACAAAATCTAAGGGTTGGCTATCAAGCTAAGATTCAACTCTTATCTTGATTCCCACATGCATGGCCGAATCTCATCCTACTAACTTAACAAGTTTTGCTTGTTTTCCAAAGAGAAATAATCAAGAATCCAAGCCATGTCAAGATAAATTATTAAGGTGAAGTTCAAATTCTTACCTATACTAACACATGCAAGGGCCGATTGAAGAAGATGAAAGTTCTTCTCTTCTCTTCAAAGTAGAATTCGGCTAGAAGGGAGGAAGGATGAGAGAATTTTTTTGTTTTTGTTTTTCTCTTTTTCCATAAATTATAGCATGCTTTTCTTTTAATTTTTACTAAAAATCAAAATGTATAATTAAAAAGTATATAATCCTAGCATGCTTAATATAAAATTGCCTAAATGTCATACAAAAATATAAAAAAGAGAGCATATATGCATGCTTGCCGTCCACCTTGTTTAAAGGGGGAAAATTGACATGCAAATCCTTATGTTTTATGGACAATTCACTTAGCTCCCTTTTTATTAATGCCCACTACATTAATCCTTCTTGCAATTTAAGCCTTCTTAGCAAATTAAGCACTTAGATAGCCAAAATTTTCTACGAAATTTTTTTACACTCACTAAAAACACACATAATAAACACAAA
The DNA here is from genome assembly GCA_005393395.2 of Gossypium australe. Lineage (NCBI taxonomy): Eukaryota > Viridiplantae > Streptophyta > Magnoliopsida > Malvales > Malvaceae > Gossypium > Gossypium australe. The sequence continues at coordinate 63,907,501 of CM016616.1, read as the reverse complement.
CATAATATTATAATATCCCACAGGCTCGGATTCGTGGTCCCGAAACCACCGTTCCGGTTAAGGTCAAAATTGGTCTGTTACACACAAGCCCATTTTTGTGTCTTAATTCACAAATAATATCTTTTAAGCCCTATTCTAACTGGCTTTCCACTAGAGTGTCCAAACAGAAAATTTTAACTAAGGCCTCGGCCCAATCCTGAGCCCAATTTGAACCCCTTAAACACTCTAATCTAAACGTAACACACATAAAATGCAAAGGCCCATTAATTCAGGATGTCACATGGCCATTGATAATTTTTACTGGCAATCCTCTCAATAATTTCATAAGCCTCATTATAAGACTTAGAAAGGAGAATACCATTAGCAGAGGCGTCCACTACCATCCTTGTGTGAGCGTTGAGACCATTATAGAATGCCTCAAGTTGAATGCAATGTGGGATTCCATGATGAGGGCACTTTCGTAATAACTCTTTAAATCTTTCCCATGCCTCATACAAGGACTCATAATCCATTTGATGGAAGGCAGTGATCTTGTTCCTCACCTTAGCATTCTTGCTTGGCGGGAAATACTTCATCGGGAATCTCTCGGCTAATTCTCGCCATGTAGAAATGGAGTTCGGTGGAAATGAGTTCAACCAGGCACGAGCTCTGTCCCTTAACGAATATGGGAACAACTTCAATCGTAAGGCATCTTTGGGAACTCCGGCTAACTTGAAAGAATCGCTCACTTCCATAAATAGTCTTAAGTGAAGATGAGGATCTTCAGTAGGCATTCCACTGAATTGGCCCACAGTCTGAAGCATCTGGAACATGACTGGCTTCAGCTTGAATTGTTGTGCCTCGATTTTGGGTCTTCTAATACTCAGATTAAGATCATTGAACACTGGCACGACATATTGTCTTAAGGCTCTATCCCTATCATCAGTAATAAGGATATGATTCTGAGTAGGGTTTGCTCCATTTCCTTGATTCAGATTCTCGAAGTTCATCTCTTCGGTCCTTGTCTGGTTCACTTGTCTTCTTCGCTGTTGAAAGGTTCGTTCTATCTCAGGGTCTACAGGGAGTAAGTTAATAATCTGATCAATACTCATAAACACCTGAAATAATCACAGAAAAATTAAGTAAGTAAAAATTTCAATAGGAAAATAAATAAACCAAAATGTAAAATAGATTCAGAAATAATGGCTTTGAAAAACAGTCCCCGGCAACGACGCCAAAAACTTGGAACGGTGGAAATGTGCAAGTGTACACAATCGCAAAAAGTAATAAAGTGACAAGTAAATGTCAAGTTATCGTACCCACAGGGACTGTAAAAGAATTATTTATGAAAATGATTTCAAACACTTTGGTGAAGGGAAAATATTTGGATTTAAGAAATATTTAAAAACTAAAAAAAACAAAGTAAAATAAAATAAAATAAAGTTCTAATGCACGATTTCAAAAGCTGATTTTAATCAAGATGATATAATTGTGTTGGATTAATTACATTTCTTACCTTAGAATTATTAAACTTATGCTTATACTTGTTACGAATAAATCACGGCAACTCGGTAATTTGCTAACTTATGAACATATTTACAAATAAAAAATCCATTCATCTCTTATACATATTCCTATGTCAATTCGACCGATAAAACATATTTATAAAAGTAAACATGTTATTGCACATACATACTTATTAAATTAAACAATCTCTTTCATATTCCTATGTCGATTCAAACGATTAATTCAACCTAATAAGCATATAGAAGACTATGTGAGGTAAAAAAGTATCCTTACCTTGAAACAGTTTAATCACAATAATCTTGCAAGTTATGCAAGGCACATGTATCGCCAAATACAATGCTAATTTAACCTTCAGCTACCTTAGAAGAATTAAACATGTACTGACTAAGGACTGTGTCCATTAATTACAATTTCAATGCATTTAAATAATTAATTCTTTAGTTATCTAAACAATTAAAATGCCAGAATAACTTAAGCATGATTTTACTTAATCAAGCATTTCACCGAGACCTATAACAGCATAAACACAATTTTAATAATTTAAAAGGACGACATGCAATCATCCCAACACGAATTGAATTCAAGCTAAGCTGATTAAATTAACCATTCCAATAGAATAAATATTCATAAACATGTTTGTCAAAACAACAACGAAATTTAAAGAGATAGGGAACAATAAGCAAATTCGGTGTTTCTCCGTGGCTTGATTGATTACTCCGTTCTTCGTCCTCCGTTATCCTCGGCTATCGAGGTGGCTTATGAACACTCTAATTGCTGCTCAATGATGGCTGAAGAATACCCCTTTCCCAAGGGGAGAAATCGACACAAGAACAAGGAAATAGGAAAATGAAAAGTTTAGAGAAAGTGAGAGAGGAGAAGAGAGAATGAGACGTGAATGAGAGATGAGGGATGCTTTGAATGATCAGCCAAGGAGGGTTTTTATAGCTGAATGTGGCAGCTGAAATTTGCTAAAAATAGTAGCCAAAGAGCCGCACCTTGGCCGGCCACCTATGTGGCAAAGTTGATGGCTTCAACTTTGCTAAATATGGCTTGGGGGAAATCTACAAAGCCATTAATTGTGGAGTGGGTTGAATGCAACTTTGACAAGTCTTCAAGGGCCTCTTTCCAAGCTTAATTAATTAGCTAATAAGATGCTTTGGGTCAGCATATGGACGGTTTGGGCTGCCCAATTCTTTGATGGGTTCGGTTTAATTAGTTTGGTTCAACTGGTGCGGTTCAACTGGGCCCTTTTTCCATATTAATTAAGATTAATTTATTTAGCCCAAATTAAATTAGTAATAAATTAAAATTAATTAATTTATGATTTAATACACATATTTGGACCGTCTTAGGCTGGAAATTATTTCGCCTTGTTACTTTGAATTGCTTCTCGATTTTGTTTTTCGAGCATTGTCTGCCGAGCCAATTTTCGCCCTTTGTGCGAATCTGTCGAAAATAGTCAAAATAAATCAAAATTAACTATAAAATTAATTAAAATTCATGATGTTCATATTTTTAACACAATTTAATTATTTTATAATATTTAATTATTTTTTGAGAAGAATTTAACTGAAATAGCATGATTTTAAGTTAAAAAGGGTATGTAAAAACATGTAAATTTTCGTGTTTCCACCTCATTCGAACCATGATGGTGCCATAATACTTTTACTAATGGTACCCGTTTATTCCGTAATTCTTTAACTTCTCGAGCTAAAATCTTTATCAGCTCTTCTGAGTACGTCATATCTGGTTGTATTTCTATTTTAGTATGAGTAATTACATGCGAGGATCAGATCTGTACCGTCTTAGCTGTAACACCCCAAACCCGGGCCAAACACCACGACCGGATCTAGTATGTCACTAAGAAAATTTTGGAAAACATGTCGTATTTTCAGGAAATATTTTTCTAAAGTTTATCCTTTTTTTCGAAAAAAAAATTAAATAGTTGATAGTTTAAATAAAATATGCCTTTATGAATTAAAAACCCAAATTTAAATACATGCATTAGTTCAATAAGAATTTAAATAACTAAAAGTAATTAAAGCCCAAAATAAAACAAAACATAAACTAGTGGCCCATGGCCTTATTACAACGAGATTTAAAATCCATTAATTAAAAATATAAAATAATAACTTGAGTCTTTTTGTTGGATCCAGATGTTCTTTTGCATGGCCACCTTGCGCTCCTCTCCAGCCCGGTCCAATGCACTAAGTGCTACCTGAAATATTAATTAATTGGTTGAGTCGCGAGACTCAGTGTGCAACCCTCATGCACCATTAGATGTGGGCCTTAGCCCCATAAAACAAAATAAACAGTTTAATATACATAATAAAAATTAATATGCAAGCCCAACCCAAATCCTAGGTTTCCATCCGCTACACGCCCCCGTACCAGCCATTCACACCATTGGGGATTTCTACAATCGACCCACACCGCTACACACCAAGATGGCAGTCATGCTGCTCATCAACATATTATGGCCGAAGCCCTTATAACAGATCACGGCATTAGCTGCTACAACATGTAACAGATCACGGTATAAACCGCTACACATATAACGTATAACTTCCTCCTTTCATCAACCCAACCCATGCAATCATATACAAGCAAATTACTTATAACATTTAATCAGATTATTTACTGACCTGGCGATTTGCGTTACCCTTTTTGGGCTTCCCACATTAATCGAGATTTCGGCATTTATCAAGACATATAAAACTTATAATCATATATTTATCAAACAGATCTAGATGGTGTGGAGAATTACACACCTGATTAATGTAGATACCCTTGCTAAACCGATCTACGCTTTGCTTCAAAAAGCCGAAAAGATGTGAAAATAGGCCTCTCCTATATTCGGCCATAGTTAGTATTCTACCCGATTATATATATATGAATAAACAAATCCTCTTACCTTGAAATCCCGAATGTAACACGATTCTATAACTTAGAGATCTATGCGATTGACTCCTTCCTATAGAAGATTTTGACTATCCTTGTTGAGAGATTCGGCAACCGTAGTAGATTAGAGATCTATGAGTTTCGGCTTCTAGGAAAAATCCCGGAAAGATGATCTATCGCGCTTTCGGCTTTTGAAAGAACTAAAAATTGAAAAGATGGCTAAGGGAGATTCGGCCAATGAATATTAAGGAGAAGAATAGGTGTAGTTTCGGCTTTTGAATCAAAGTGAAGATGAGGGAATAGGCTTAGAGATTTCGGCTTTTGCAGAGAATGAAGAAGAAGATGGAACTTTAGGAGTTTTCGGCTTTTACTCAGAGAAGAAGAGAAAAGAATGAGAGAAAAACCCCAAATACCAAAATTGAAAAGATATTCCCCCTATTTATAGAAATTTCGGCACTTACCTAACCTTGCAGATAAATCCTATCTTTTCTCCTTTATCTTAATCTACTAGCTCATCTAAAAGAGACTTAATTATCTCTAACTCCTCCCTCCTTTATCAGCATATTATCCACATATTTTAAACATTAAAATCCCTAAATTTTAGCCTTTATCTGCTTATTATCCTCATAAATAAATTCCTAAATAATAGCCTTTATCTGCTTATTATCCACATTATTTAAACATTAAAATCCCTAAATTTTAGCCTTTATCTGCTTATTATCCTCATAAAATAAATTCCTAAATAATAGCTTTTATCTGCTTATTATCCACATATTTTAAACATTAAAACCCCTAAATTTTAGCCTTGTTGCCATCCACTCCACCTAATCCTAATGCCCATAATTTAGCTAACTTAAATTAAAAGAATTGGGCTCCATGAAACTTAAATTTGGGCCCCTTACTCCCTTGTGTGGCGTCACCTCCTAAGATTGGGCCACAAGCCCACTTTGGTATTTTAAACGTAGATACTACCTTTTAAACCCCTATAATGCCCAAACAGAAATTTTTAATCAAGGCCTCTACCTAAGCCTGAGCCCAATTTGGACCCCTAACACTTAAATTAACACATTAAACATATCCTACCTATTAAACGCATAGGCCCAAAAATTCAGGATGTTACATTAGCATAGACACATGGAGCACATTATGAATCTTCTCAAGTTCTGGAGGCCGGTAAGCCATAGGGCCAATTCTTTCAAAAACTTCATACGGTCCAATAAATCTTGGACTCAGATTCCCTTTTCTGCCAAACCGTTATACTTTCTTCCACGTTAAAACTTTTAAGAACACTTGATCGCCAACCGCAAATTCTATATCTTTTCTTTTCAAATCTGCATATGATTTCCGACGATCTGAAGCAGCTTTCAAACTGTCCCGAATGATTCAAACTTTTTTTTCGGTTTCTCAGATTAAATGGACTCCTACTAACTTGGATTCACTCAATTCAGACCAATACAATAGGGTCTTACATTTTCTTCCATAAAGAGCTTCAAATGGGGCCATTTTAATACTAAATTGATAGCTATCATTATATACAACATCTCAACATGTCTTCTAGAATCTGAATCACTCATTCTGATTGCCCATCAGTCTGAGGATGAAACGCTGTGCTGAAATTTAACTTTGTACCCAGAGCTTCTTGAAATTTACTCTAAAATCTCGATGTAAACCTCAGATTCAGATTTGAAATAATGGATGTCAGAACCCCATGTAACCTCACAATCTCTGATATATACAATTCCACTAACTTCTCAAGCAAAAAGTCAATTTTGGCCGGGATAAAATGTGCCGACTTAGTTAATCTATTAACAATCACCTAGATCGAATCTTTCTCTCTCAGAGTCACGGGTAATCCAGATACAAAATCCATCGTGACATGCTCCCATTTTCACTCAAGACTCATGACAGGCTGTAGCAAACCCGTTGGTACCTGATGTTCTACTTTCACCTGCTGATAGATCAAACACTTTGCTACAAATTCACAAATTTCTCTTTTCATACCTGGTCATTAATACATCCGTTTCAAAATCACAATACATCTTTGTACTTCCTGGATGAATGGAATACATGCTACTATGAGCTTCAGAAAGAATATAAGTTTTTAGATATAAATTATTCAGAACAAAAATTCTATTGCGATAATGTAACATTCTGCTATCATCAATACTATACTCTAAACTTAACTTATCCTGAACCATCTGTCTTTTTAACACCAATTTTGGGTCATCATCTTGCAACTCCCGAATTCGTTGAAAGAATACAGGTTTTTCTTTCAGCTCTGCTAATACAGAATCGTCTTTGTTAAGAGACAAATGATTGTTCATCGCTCGAAATGTAAACAAAGACAACTTTCGACAGAGTGCATCAGCAACCACATTAGCATTTCCCGGGTGATAATCAATAACCAAATCATAATCTTTCAGCAACTCTAACCACTGTCTCTATCTCAAATTTAGCTCTTTTTGAGTCATTAAATACTTCAAGCTTTTGTGGTCTGTGTACACATAACATTTTCACCATATAAATAATGTCTCTAGATTTTCACAGCAAATACAATTGTAGCCAACTCCAAATCATGTGTAGGATAATTCCTCTCATGCAGTTTTAACTACCAAGAAGCATAAGATACTACTTTTCCTAACTGCATTAAGGCACAACCCAATCCATTTAAAGATGCATTACTGTACACAACATATGGAACTCCCGATTTTGGCTGGGTTAATACTGGAGCTTCAATCAATATTTTCTTTAACTAATCAAAGCTCTGCTGACACTCATCAGACCAAACAAACTCAATGTTCTTCTGTAGTAATCGGGGTCAAAGGTGAAGCAATCATCAAAAAATTCTTACCAAACTGCTGGTAATAACCGTCTAAACCCAAAAAACTTCGCACTTCTATAATATTCTTTGGAATTTTCCAATTCACCGCAGTAGAAACTTTACTCAAATCAACTCGAATCCCATTGACAGATACAATATGACCCATAAATCCAACCTTGTGTAGCCAACATTCACATTTGCTAAACTTTTCTCTCAAAGTCTGTAGCACAATTCTCAGGTGTTGTACATGCTCAGATTTTGTCTTTGAATAGATCAATATATCATCGATGAACACAACCACAAATCTATCCAAATAATGCTGAAAAATTCGATTCATTAAATCCATGAAAGCAATAGGTGCATTAGTCAAGCCGAATGACATTACTAAAAACTCATAATGACTATACTGAGTTCTGAAAGCAGTCTTCGACACATCTCATTCTTTTACTTTCAACTGATAATACCCAGATCTGAGGTCTATCTTCGAAAATACTGCAGCGCCTTTCAGTTGGTCAAACAAATCATCAATACGAGGCGAAGGATAATTTTTAATTGTGACCTTGTTCAACTGTCTATGGTCTATACATAGTCTCAAAGAACCATCTTTCTTTTTCACAAATAAGATAGGTGCACCCAAATGAGATATACTCGGCCGGATGAATCCTTTGTCTAATAACTCTTGCAGCTGTGTCTTTAATTCTTTTAACTTTGCAGGTGCCATACTGTAATATCCCGGGTTAGGGGGCTAGGTTGTTGTTGCATGATATTGCATGTGTTGGTGTGCTGTGTTGCTGTTTGTGTAGTGTCGGGGCTTAATTGTGGGCTAGGAGTGTGCCTGAGTAGGTAGGAAAATTTTGGTTTTTGGGTGTTAAGTGAAGGGAGCTGAGGAAGCTGGGGTTTTTATTTTATTTATGGTAATTCATAGCACAAAGGAGGAGCTGGCAAAGTGGCAAAGCATGTGCTACTTGGGAGCTTGGTGTGGCGTCAACTGCATGGGGTGGAGGTCTAGTGTTCGAGTTGCAAAGACCTCACATTTTGGCTTCATTTTGGACGGCATAGGAGGGAAGAGTTGGATGAAGTTTAAATTCCTCCTTTGACTTGGTCTTCACTTTCAAATGAAAGGTGGAGAGCAAATAGTGGAGGAAGACTTGGTAAGCACTTTTGAATTGTGTGGAGTGGAGTGATTGGGGGGATTATGGCCGAATTTGAGGGAGTGGGGAGTGGGGAAGTGACGGCTTAGTGTGGGATAGGGGTAGGCCGAATGTACCTTGGCATTTTGGTACATTTTCGGTCAAGCTTTTAGTAAGCAAAAACTCTCTTTTGTCCACTTTGAAAACCGAAAGCTTTAGCACACTTGCCGAATTTTTTCTTTGTTTATTTTCTCCTAATTTTCCCTTGTTAGCCGAATGTCACCTTGAAGACACACCCTTGGTTTGTTTTCTTTCACTTTTTCTTTTGGCCGAACTTAGCATTCCACTTGCATTCTTTTTCTATTTTGAAACTTCAGTAGCCGAAAGTTCTCTCCAAAGCCTTATTCTCCATTTCTTTTTCTTTCCAAAACCGAAGGTGTTCTCTTCTTATTTTCTTCCCATTTCTTTTCTCTCAAAAACCGAAAAGCATCTACCTCTTATTCATTTTCTTTCTTCTTCTCAAAACCTTGGCCGATTATCAATTCATTTCTTCTCATCTACCTTTGTTCTTTTCTTGTTGCACAAAGTCGAATTTCCCTTCTTTCTGTTGAAGCTTTGGCCGAATATCAACCCCTCCCTTCTCCATCTTTTCTTGCGTTTTTTTTGTGAGTAAGGCCGAATCTCCATTCCCTCCTAGTGTGGTGTTGGCCGAATCTTTGTTGGTGTTGGGGTAAGTGTTTGGCCGAATGGCCATTCTTCTCTTCTCTAAGTACTAGGCTGTTTGCGTTTTGTTCAAAGCCTATGATCGGCTTTGGTTGGAAGGTATTGACCATTGGTTATCATCTTGTATAGGGCTTTTGGATAGTGGAGGCGATCAAGAGGAGTATTCCTTCCTTGCTAACCGATTAGTAAGTGAAGGGTAAGTAATTGGTATACTATTGTTAGTTCAATCTTTAGATTTCGGTTAAGTTAAAGGTGATTGGAGATTAACTATTTGTTTATTAGGGTGCCGATTGTTAAAGGGGAATCACTGCTTGATTCGGCATTTGGTAGGAAACCAAATCAAGTATAAAGGTAAGGGTTCGATATTAACCCTTTTGGTTAATTGATGTTGGCCGAATGTTATAGATGCCTAACCCCTAAGTTTGGCCGATTCTAGGAGCAAGGAGTTTAAAGATTGTAGATCGTTTCTTTGGGATTAAGGCCTTCGTTATACCAGGTGTGTAAACTAACACACTTCTGTTTAGTAATATGATTGATAACCTGTGTGATAATTAATGAAACAGTGATGATTGTTATGATACCCTAATGGGTATGATCTTGGACTCGGGTAAGTCAGTATTATTATTATGAGTTTACTGATGATCTATATGATACCATGGCTATGGATATATGTGATATGGGATATGAGGTTAAACATATTAGCATGATGTGCATGACTTGTATGATATGCATGATCACATGAGTATGGTATGTTGATGGGTGATATGAGTGGAGGGGGCAGTGATATTCTGTGCTGACGAGCACCAGTGTTTTGGTAACACACCTTGTGACTTTGGGTCACCAGAGGTTTGGCACCTCCAGAGGTTTGGCACCTCATTGTGACTCGTCCCTGTGGTTTGACACCACCGTGGGTTGGCCCCACTTGAGATATGGGATCGTCTGCTAGTGATTTGGTATCACACGATGGGTTGGCCCCATCAATTGATTTGTGACTTCGGTCACCAGTGATTTGGTATCACAATCGTGTCTTTGGGACACCAGTGGTTTGGCACCACATTGACGGATATTGTGCTTTGGGACACCAGTGTTTTGGTAACACATTGTGACTATATGTCACCAGTGGTTTGGCACCACCAGTGGTTTGGTACCACACGGGGTAGAAAAGGTGTATGGATGGTTAGGGTCGGGTTGCATTAATTATGTTGCTATGATATGATGTGTGTTAGCATGATTGTTTTATTGGGAGCGGGATTTATGCACTGAGTCTTGTGACTCACCCTCTCCTTTGACATTTCAGGTGACTCGTAGACGCGGACATGGAGCCGGGATGGACTCGGGGTGCTCACGCCATGCTTAATAAAGATTTGCTCAGACTTTATAATTTGGGTACTTTAGTTTGCATTTTAGTATTTGGGTTTTATTTTGGATTGTAAAAGGCCTTTAAATTATGTTTTCTATGTTTACGTTTAAAGTTGATTTTTAATATGCCTTAACAAAACAATTGGGTTGGAATTTTATTAAAATTTGGAAAAGACAACGTTTTCAAAACTGTAACGCAATGTGTTTTCAACTATACCATCGGGTATCACCCTACGTTTTGATATTAAGTAAACTCTAATGATTTTTTTCAAACTCGATGTTCTACTAAGTTAAAAATGTTTGAAGTAACACTAAGAAACTACTTGAAGTTATAAATGAATTAAACTCATTTTTCACTACACACTGTGATTAAGTTTTCAAAATTTCTGGGTTTCAAATACACCATTTGATTTTGAACAAGTTTACTCCAATTTTCTTCAAATACACTATATAGTGAAGTGTGTTCATCCAGCTTTTAAAACGAAAAACCTAACCTCTCAAGTACGTTTTTCCCCGTAACATACCAGATTCGGGCGTGGTGTCTTGCCCGGGTTTGGGGTGTTACAATTGTGGTATCAGAGCCAAGTTCAAAAGCTCGGCTGTGGGCTTAAGGCCCAAAGTATTTTCAAAGGTCTGTTTTAAGTGTTTGTTGTGAAAGTATGGTTTGAAAGGCATGGCACCGAGTCTCCGGCACCAGTTCGCCCAGGTAAGTACCCCGTACTATTGCTTGTGATTTGGTTGGATGTGATATGATTTGATGAATAGCAGTAGTATTTTACTTTAGAGACTGAAACTGATAGGACTCTGTGAACTTGCGAGAACAAATCTCCTTTAAAATTCATAAGACTTGCTTTAAAACAGTGGAATAAATACTGATTCATAAAACTCTTAAATCAGATACGTAGAGATATTAGACATGAGCACTCGAGGCGGACGTGGTCGTAGTACTCGTGGTAGAGGTAGGGGTAGGATGACAGTTTCTGAGCCCGTAGGATCTGGTCAGGGTTCAGAAAATGAGATACCGGTTCCGCCACCAGCTGGAGGTGGTGAGTTCCAAGATTAGACCGGGGATGACGCAGTGTCACAGGCGATGCTGCGAGTGTTGGAAAGGGTAGCTGGTGTAGGTGGTGGTGCAGGAGGTAGGAAATCTGTTCCTGAGCGACTTCGGGCAAATAGGGCCGAATTCTTTCGAGGTGTATCTGGTGTTGCTCCCAGCACTGCTGAGTATTGGCTGGAAGCAACTGAGCGGATCATGGATGATCTGGACCTAACTGCTGAAGAGAAGCTGAAGGGCATCGTATCGCTTCTCCGGGATGAGTCATACCAATGGTGGCTCACGGTTCGGGACAGTGTGGCAGCAGAGGATCTGACATGGGATTATTTCAGGGCTGCATATCAAAAGAAATACATTGGAGCTAGTTATATTGACTCCCAGCGAAAGGCATTTCTGAGGCTTGTTCAGGGGAGTAAATCTGTTTCGGAGTATGAGGCTGAGTTCTTGAAGCTGAGTAGGTATGCCAGGGGTATTGTGGCCACGGAGCATGAGAGGTGTGTTCGTTTCGAGGATGGTTTGCGAGACGAGTTGAGACTGCTGATTGCTCCACAGCAGGAGCGCGAGTTTGCTGTCTTAGTTGAGAAGGCTAAGGTAGCCGAGGCTGTTAAGGAGTCAGTGAGGCAGGGCATGGACAGAAATAGACATAAGAGGAGCTTTGGGTCTTCTGGGTCATCGGGTAATCCGCAGAAGAGGGCTAGACCGAGTGGGCTGAATTAGTCAGCTAGGTTTGTTGCTGCTAGGCAGGGACCGCCGCAGTGTAACTAGTGTGGGAAATCTCATTGGGGTGGTTGCTGGACCGGAGGAAAAGGTTGCTTCGAGTGTGGTTCTCTGGATCATCGCGTGAGGGACTGTCCGCGTAGGTTGGCTAGGATTCAGTCTGAGAGTCAGGGCCGTAATCAGTTCAGGAGTAGTGGACCGCCACAGCAGAGGGGCTGTGGTAATGGCGGAGGTGGTAATGGTTCTGGTCGGGGCCGTGGAGCACCGGGCAGAGGTGCGGGTAGTTCTGAGGCCAGACAGCCTGGATTAGTGTATGCTGCGAGGCGCCGAGAGGAGGGCGACGCACCGGACGTCATAACCGGTACGTTCTTGATCTTTGGTTCTCTTTATACTGCTTTGATTGATGTGGGTTCAACGCACTCTTATGTTGCCAGTAGTATAGTAGAGACCATGGATCTAGACTCTGAGATATCTTTTAGGCAGATGACTGTAATTAGCCCTCTAGGTCACTCTGTAGTAGTAGATAAGCTGTTTAGAGATGTACCCCTAGAACTCCAAGGGGTAGTGTTTGCTGCTGATCTGATGGAACTGCCGTTTGGGGAGTTCGATCTGATTCTTGGGATGGACTGGTTGGTCAAGTACCAGGCGAGGTTGGATTGCGCGGCCAAGCGCATGGTTCTTAAGACGGTTGAGGGTGATGAGGTGGCTATGATAGGTAATAGGAGGGATTACTTATCAAATGTGGTATCTGCTTTGAAAGCGGAGAAGATGGTCAGGAAGGGCTGTGAAGCGTATGTGGTTCATGTGTATGCTTTGGAGGCTAAAGAGTCTGCTATAGAGAAGGTTCGTACTGTTAAGGAATTTGCTGATGTGTTTCCTGAGGAGCTTCCGGGTTTGCCGCCGGATCGCGAGGTAGAGTTTGGGATAGATCTGTTACCCAGAACTGCGCCAGTGTCTATAGCTCCGTATAGGATGGCGCCAAAGGAATTGGTGGAGCTTAAGGCTCAGATCCAGGAGTTACTGGATCGAGGTTTTATCAGGCCAAGTGTTTCGCCGTGGGGTGCGCCGGTACTCTTTGTCAAGAAGAAAGATGGTACAATGCGGATGTGCATAGATTACCGCCAGTTGAATAAGCTGACGATTAAAAACAAGTATCCGTTGCCACGGATAGATGACTTGTTTGATCAGCTGAAGGGGGCTGCGGTATTCTCGAAGATCGACTTGAGGTCTGGGTATCACCAGTTAAAGGTCAAGGAGGCTGATATCCATAAGACAGCGTTTCAGACTCGGTATGGGCACTACGAATTTCTGGTAATGCCGTTCGGGTTGACTAACGCACCGGCAGCGTTTATGGATATGATGAATAGGGTGTTTTAGGAGTATCTGGATCAGTTCGTCGTGGTTTTCATAGACGACATCTTGGTGTACTCAAGGACAGAGGAAGAGCATGATAAGCATTTGCGAGTGGTGTTGCAGATTTTGAGGGAAAAGTAGCTTTATTCTAAGTTCAGTAAGTGCGAGTTCTGGCTTAGGGAAGTGACTTTCTTGGGTCATGTAGTGTCGGCTGAGGGGATTCGAGTAGATCTTCGTAAGATTGAGGCAGTTTTGGATTGGAAGCCGCCTAAGTCAGTGGCGGAGATTCGGAGTTTTCTGGGTTTGGCCGGATACTACCGAAGGTTTGTTGAGGGTTTCTCGTTGATAGCAGCGCCCATGACTAAGTTGTTAAGGAAAGAAGTTCCGTTTGTATGGACTGAGAAACAGCAGGAAAGCTTTGATAAGTTGAAGAAGATTTTGACTGAGGCTCCGGTTTTAATTCAACCTGAGGCTGGTAAGGAATTCACAGTCTATTGCGACGCATCACATACGGGCTTGGGTTGTGTACTGATGCAAGAAGGTAAGGTTGTGGCTTACGCTTCTCGACAGCTGAGGCCGCATGAGGTCAACTATCCGACGCACGATTTGGAGCTAGCGGCTGTAGTCTTCGCCTTAAAGATTTGGAGGCACTACTTGTATGTAGAAAGATCGATAGTCTACCAGATCATAAGAGTCTGAAGTATCTACTGACTCAGAAGGATTTGAATTTGAGGCAGCGTAGATGGGTTGAGTTGCTGAAAGATTACGACTGTTCAATTGAGTATCATCCGGGCAAGGCTAACGTGGTGGCAGACGCGTTGAGCCGTAAGGTTGTTTCGGACTTAAAAGCGATGTTTGCCCATTTGAGTCTGTATGACGACGGGAGTATTCTGGCAGAGTTGCAAGTTAGGCCTACTTGGGTTGAGCAGATCAGAGAGAAACAGTTAGAAGATGAGGTTCTGAGTGCGCGAAGGTTACAAGTGCAGGATGGTGGTTTGGAGGGTTACAGCTTGTCTAGTGATGAGGTTCTGTGTTTCCAAGGTAAGGCTTGTATGCCTAAAGATGTTGAGCCGAGGCAGAAGATTTTTCAGGACGCACATAGCAGTCCTTATGCTATGCATCCTGGAGGTAGTAAGATGTATAGGGATCTTAGAGAGCAGTTTTGGTGGCCTGGCTTGAAGAAAGAGGTGACAGAGTTTGTTGGGAAGTGTCTGACATGTCAGCAGGTCAAGGCTGAACATCAGTTGCCGTCAGGTTTGCTTCAGCCTGTGAAGATTCCTCAGTGGAAGTGGGAAAGGATAACCATGGATTTCGTCAGTGGATTACCGCTTACGCCAAGCAAGAAGGATTCAGTTTGGGTAGTGGTGGATCGTCTGACTAAATCAGCTCACTTCGTTCCGGTGAGGGTTGACTACTCACTTCAGAAGTTGGCGAAGCTGTATGTTTCAGAGATAGTGAGGTTGCACGGTGTGCCAGTTTCGATAATCTCGGATAGGGATCCCAGGTTTACGTCAAGGTTCTGGAAAGCATTGCATCAAGCTCTGGGTACTCGTTTGGATTTCAGCACGGCTTTTCACCCGCAGTCTGACGGTCAATCAGAAAGGGTTATTCAGATCTTAGAGGATATGCTGAGAGGTTGTATCCTGGATTTCAGAGGTAGTTGGGAGGAGTTTCTACCATTAGCTGAGTTTGCCTACAACAACAGTTACCAAGCGAGCATCAAGATGGCACCGTAGGAGGCGTTGTATGGTAGGAAGTGTCGCTCACCTACGTGTTGGACGGAGTTAGGTGAACGTCAGTTGTTGGGACCCGAGTTGGTTGCTGAGACAGAAGACAAGGTTAAGTTGATTCAGGCTCGATTGAAGGAAGCTTCGGACCGGCAGAAGTCTTATGCCGATCTTAAGCGAAGAGACATCGAGTTTGCTGTAGGGGATCAAGTTTTTCTGAAGGTCTCACCTTGGAAGAAGGTGTTGAGATTCGGAAGGAAAGGCAAGCTAAGTTCGAGGTTTATTGGGCCGTATAAGGTATTGAGACGAGTTGGACCAGTAGCGTATCAGCTTGAGTTGCCAGCAGAGCTTAGTCAGATTCACGACGTATTTCACGTTTCGATGCCGACGTTATCGTTCAGATCCGTCGCATGTGGTAGCAGTGGAAGAGATCGAGGTGAATCCAGATTTGACTATGGAAGAAGAACCTGTGCAGATTCTAGATCGGGATGTAAAAGTACTGCGTAAGAAGTCTGTGCCTTTGGTCAAGGTGCTCTGGCGGAACCATGGCGTGGAAGAAGCTACGTGGGAACCCGAGGATGTAATGAGACAGCAACACCCGCAACTCTTTTGATCAGGTAATTTCGAGGTCGAAATTATTTTTAAGGGGGGTAGAACTGTAATATCCCGGGTTAGGGGGCTAGGTTGTTGTTGCATGATATTGCATGTGTTGGTGTGCTGTGTTGCTGTTTGTGTAGTGTCGGGGCTTAATTGTGGGCTAGGAGTGTGCCTGAATAGGTAGGAAAATTTTGGTTTTTGGGTGTTAAGTGAAGGGAGCTGAGGAAGCTGGGGTTTTTATTTTATTTATGGTAATTCATAGCACAAAGGAGGAGCTGGCAAAGTGGCAAGGCATGTGCTACTTGGGAGCTTGGTGTGGCGTCAACTGCATGGGGTGGAGGTCTAGTGTTCGAGTTGCAAAGACCTCACATTTTAGCTTCATTTTGGACGGCATAGGAGGGAAGAGTTGGATGAAGTTTAAATTCCTCCTTTGACTTGGTCTTCACTTTCAAATGAAAGGTGGAGAGCAAATAGTGGAGGAAGACTTGGTAAGCACTTTTGAATTGTGTAGAGTGGAGTGATTGGGGGGATTATGGCCGAATTTGAGGGAGTGGGGAGTGGGGAAGTGACGGCTTAGTGTGGGATAGGGGTAGGCCGAATGTACCTTGGCATTTTGGTACATTTTCGGTCAAGCTTTTAGTAAGCAAAAACTCTCTTTTGTCCACTTTGAAAACCGAAAGCTTTAGCACACTTGCCGAATTTTTTCTTTGTTTATTTTCTCCTAATTTTCCCTTGTTAGCCGAATGTCACCTTGAAGACACACCCTTGGTTTGTTTTCTTTCACTTTTGCTTTTGGCCGAACTTAGCATTCCACTTGCATTCTTTTTCTCTTTTGAAACTTCAGTAGCCGAAAGTTCTCTCCAAAGCCTTATTCTCCATTTCTTTTTCTTTCCAAAACCGAAGGTGTTCTCTTCTTATTTTCTTCCCATTTCTTTTCTCTCAAAAACCGAAAAGCATCTACCTCTTATTCATTTTCTTTCTTCTTCTCAAAACCTTGGCCGATTATCAATTCATTTCTTCTCATCTACCTTTGTTCTTTTCTTGTTGCACAAAGCCGAATTTCCCTTCTTTCTGTTGAAGCTTTGGCCGAATATCAACCCCTCCCTTCTCCATCTTTTCTTGCATTTTTTTTGTGAGTAAGGCCGAATCTCCATTCCCTCCTAGTGTGGTGTTGGCCGAATCTTTGTTGGTGTTGGGGTAAGTGTTTGGCCGAATGGCCATTCTTCTCTTCTCTAAGTACTAGGCTGTTTGCGTTTTGTTCAAAGCCTATGATCGGCTTTGGTTGGAAGGTATTGACCATTGGTTATCATCTTGTATAGGGCTTTTGGATAGTGGAGGCGATCAAGAGGAGTCTTCCTTCCTTGCTAACCGATTAGTAAGTGAAGGGTAAGTAATTGGTATACTATTGTTAGTTCAATCTTTAGATTTCGGTTAAGTTAAAGGTGATTGGAGATTAACTATTTGTTTATTAGGGTGCCGATTGTTAAAGGGGAATCACTGCTTGATTCGGCATTTGGTAGGAAACCAAATCAAGTATAAAGGTAAGGGTTCGATATTAACCCTTTTGGTTAATTGATGTTGGCCGAATGTTATAGATGCCTAACCCCTAAGTTTGGCCGATTCTAGGAGCAAGGAGTTTAAAGATTGTAGATCGTTTCTTTGGGATTAAGGCCTTCGTTATACCAGGTGTGTAAACTAACACACTTCTGTTTAGTAATATGATTGATAACCTGTGTGATAATTAATGAAACAGTGATGATTGATATGATACCCTAATGGGTATGATCTTGGACTCGGGTAAGTCAGTATTATTATTATGAGTTTACTGATGATCTATATGATACCATGGCTATGGATATATGTGATATGGGATATGAGGTTAAACATATTAGCATGATGTGCATGACTTGTATGATATGCATGATCACATGAGTATGGTATGTTGATGGGTGATATGAGTGGAGGGGGCAGTGATATTCTGTGCTGACGAGCACCAGTGTTTTGGTAACACACCTTGTGACTTTGGGTCACTAGAGGTTTGGCACCTCCAGAGGTTTGGCACCTCATTGCGACTCGTCCCTGTGGTTTGACACCACCGTGGGTTGGCCCCACTTGAGATATGGGATCGTCTGCTAGTGATTTGGTATCACACGATGGGTTGGCCCCATCAATTGATTTGTGACTTCGGTCACCAGTGATTTGGTATCACAATTGTGTCTTTGGGACACCAGTGGTTTGGCACCACATTGACGGATATTGTGTCTTTGGGACACCAGTGTTTTGGTAACACATTGTGACTATATGTCACCAGTGGTTTGGCACCACCAGTGGTTTGGTACCACACGGGGTAGAAAAGGTGTATGGATGGTTAGGGTCGGGTTGCATTAATTATGTTGCTATGATATGATGTGTGTTAGCATGATTGTTTTATTGGGAGCGGGATTTATGCACTGAGTCCTGTGACTCACCCTCTCCTTTGACATTTCAGGTGACTCGTAGACGCGGACATGGAGCCGGGATGGACTCGGGGTGCTCACGCCTTGCTTAATAAAGATTTGCTCAGACTTTATAATTTGGGTACTTTAGTTTGCATTTTAGTATTTGGGTTTTATTTTGGATTGTAAATGGCCTTTAAATTATGTTTTCTATGTTTACGTTTAAAGTTGATTTTTAATATGCCTTAACAAAACAATTGGGTTGGAATTTTATTAAAATTTGGAAAAGACAACGTTTTCAAAACTGTAACGCAATGTGTTTTCAACTATACCATTGGGTATCACCCTACGTTTTGATATTAAGTAAACTCTAATGATTTTTTTCAAACTCGATGTTCTACTAAGTTAAAAATGTTTTAAGTAACACTAAGAAACTACTTGAAGTTATAAATGAATTAAACTCATTTTTCACTACAGACTGTGATTAAGTTTTCAAAATTTCTGGGTTTCAAATACACCATTTGATTTTGAACAAGTTTACTCCAATTTTCTTCAAATACACTATATAGTGAAGTGTGTTCATCCAGCTTTTAAAACGAACAACCTAACCTCTCAAGTACGTTTTTCCCCGTAACATACCAGATTCGGGCGTGGTGTCTTGCCCGGGTTTGGGGTGTTACACATACAGTATGGTGTTATCGATATTGAAGCTGTTCTCGGAACCATATCAATTACAAACTCAACTTCACGATCAGATGGTAAACCAGGCAACTCCGCAGGAAACACATTAGTAAATTCATTAAGAACTGATAACTGTTGTAGCTTTGATTTAGAAGCCAGGGTATCTAGAATGAGGCTAAAAATGCTTTATTACCCTTACGCAACAATCTCTGGGCTGAAAGGGCTAAAATAATTCTAGCAATGTCTTTTGTATTCCCAAACTCAACTGAAATTACTTCCCCTGTCTGACATTTCAGATCAATCCGTTTTTCTCCACAATTTACTACAACATCATGCTTCGTCAACCAATCCATTCCCAAAGTAACATCAAATTCCCGAAAGGGGAAAACATCAAATCAACCGATAATTCACATCCTTTTACTTTCAGTGGAAAATTTTGACACATTAAATTAACTATCACTCTTTGACCTAATGGATTAGTGACTTGAACATCATAATCAGTGGGTTCAATAGACAATTTCTTTTCTGATACTAATGCAGTACAAACATAAGAATATGTAGACCCAGGGTCAATCAATGCATATGCAATAACATCAAAAAGATAGAATATACCAGCAATTACATCTGGAGCTGTAGCTTCTTCCCTTGCTCGAATAGCATAAGTACGTGTCGGCGCTTTAGTTTCTTAATGAGCAACTTTATCTCTCATATTCGAACGGGTAGCCCTAGTAGCACTGCTTTGGCCTGATCATTTACTTTTTTGGGAAGTGGCTAATTACTTTTCTTTTTGTTCATCTTCTTCTCTTTGCAGTTGAGGACAGTCTCGAATGAAATGGTCAGTGGCTCCGCATTTATAACAAGCTCCCACTTTGCCTCTGTATTCACCCGGATGATACTTTCCACAATATTTACATTTAGGCCTTGGAACATTCTGTACACTACCTACACTAGCTGTAGGTCTAATAGTTACTCCAAAATCTTATTGAGTCACTCTATTCTTATTTGATCGCTCAGACATTGAAGTGGCTCGATTGGACTCCTCTCTAGGTTTTTTAGCCGGAAATGTTGAAAATGATTTGAAGAAGCTTCTCTTATAAGATTATTTATTTCGACTATCTCGTTGCATCTTTCTGTTATATACCTCTTCCATTTTCTAAGCACAATCTGACAGAATAACAAATTCCCATATTTCTATGCCCCAATCATCATTCTAATTTCATCATTTAACCATTCTTCAAACCGAATACACATTTTTTCTTCGGTTGGTACAATTTCTCGGGCATATTTGCTGAGATATACAAATTCCCTCTCATATTCAGCTACTGACCTATTTCCTTGTCGCAAATCGAGGAATTCTCTCTTCTTTTTATCCAAATACCTCTTGCAACCATATTGCTTTTTAAATTCATTTTGGAAGAATTCCCAAGTGATTTTCTCTTCTGACACCACAGCCTCTATAGTCATCCACCAATTATATGCTTCCTCTTTTAATAAGGAAACAACACATCTCAAATAATCATCTAGGGAACAAGTCATTTCTCTAAAAACTCTTGCTATATTCTGAAGACAATATTCAGTTTTGACTGGATCATCATCTGATCTTCCCCGAAATTCTTCGGCCCCAAACTTTCTAAGTTTTTCTATCAGAGCACATTTACTAGATTCAGTTACCGGAGGTACTACAGATGGTGCAGTAGGGGAAGGAGGTTGCTGAGCCTGATTTCTTTCTTGCATAAAGTCATTATACCATTTGTTCATAAACCCATAGAACATATTTTTAAGTTCTTGCTCTTGCATTGGAGAAATTGGGACACTACTTCTTGCCCCATGTTCAGATGTTTGTACTCTACTATTAGCTTCATCGCGTTAGCATGTTAAGATTTATCTGACATCTTCACAATCTATAAGAAAAACAAGGATTAGATCAGATCATACACATCATGTAACATGTAACACCCCTAACCCGTATCTGTCGCTGGATTAGCGTTAAGAGGCATTACCGATCAAATCATAACATTTAACCTTCATTGCTCATACATCATTAAATCATAATCAGAAAATGTCATTGAGTCCCTTAATAAGGTCTACGAGACCTTAAATATGCATTGGAAAGGGATCGGGACTAAACCGAGCACATACAAATTTTTTTCAAAAACTTAACATTTTTCAAAGTTACAGAGGTCACACGCCCGTGTGGGTAGGCCGTGTGCCTTACACGGCCTCAGATACAGCCGTGTGTCCAAGCCATGTCAAAATAGGGCATACATACTGACTTGTCCACATGGCCGAAGACACGGCCGTGTGCTTAACCTATGCTCGACACTGACTTATTTCACACGGTTAGTCACACGCCCGTGTGCGAGTCTGACTTGTTTCAATTTGAAAACTTAAGAGACACGGTTGAGCCACACACTCGTGTGCTCAACCGTGTGGGCAAATATAGGCCATTTTCAAGGCCAATTTGCCACCCACACTTTGGATCACACCTACAAGCATCAAACCATATAATTTCATATCCCAAACGGCATCAAAACATACCAATACATTGCATAGTTAAACCCTTAACATCATCATTCATTTTCCTATACAACTTCAACTTAACTTACCAATCCAAGTATCAACTTCACAACCAAATCATATAATCCATTCATCATTCAATCCTTATCAAATCTAAATATGAAACATACCATTTCCATTTTTACTAATTTATGTCAAAATGATCATTCACATAGAACACACATATACACTTATTACCATCCTTTACGGATACCCAAAGTATATACCAACATCATTAAACTATCAAGCCATATCACATGGCAAGATCTATACTTCTCAAAACATACCATAATCACTAGCCTATACATGCCATATACCAAATATACAACTTCAAAAAGTACCAAAATAGATGGCCGATAGTGTGATTGAGTAGCTGACGATTCCCGGATATGAGCTAGCTTTAATGATATTGTAAAATAGAGAAATACTTCATACAGTAAGCTTAAAAGCTTAGTAAGTTCGTCATATAATACATTTAACTTAACCATTCAAATTCAATATATAAAATAAACTATCGCATGGTTCAATTCACAATGATATACAATCTCATTCACAGTCATTACTCACATAATCATCCATTTATCCATATACGATATCATCAACCACATAGGTTCCGTACATACCTCTGCCACCACTTAATTAACGATCACTTTTACTACTCAATGCTCAATACCACAATTTGTTCAATCTTCATTAATCATTCAATCTATTCACAAACTTAGTGCTAATTTCTTAGCCGAAGCTTTAATATCATCGCACACTTAGTGCCTTTACATTAAACTGAATTCGACTCGGTATCGCACACACAGTGCCAATCAATATGTCGATGCTTTCTTTATTTCGCATACATAGTGCCGTTCACCCCTCTATCAATTCTATTTATGCACACTTAGTGCCACATCTCTCAAATCCAAACATAGCATTACTGATTTATCAACCACATATTCATTCATTTCATAACACATGAATATGATTCAAACAATTCATATTATACACGAACTTACCTCGGACGTAGAAACACGATACAAGTCGGTCAATCGAGCACCTTTGATGGAGCTCAAAACTAACTATAATTTTGACAAAGGCAAGCCCACCTATCGAACAATAGTATAACTGTGGTGAGTCCGGAATATCGTATCCTCAAAGACCAAGAGTACTAGTATTAACTATCTTTTTATTATCTAGCCTAATAATTAAGGGGGTTTATTTTTAATCTAAAATTAACTAACTAATTTAACTAACTATGAACGTGACAGAGAGCAAATTGGGGGAAATACTTTTGGACAACTTATATGAGATAGGCAATGCCTAAGGAAGAATCTACCTAGACTTCACTTATTACTTTTGATTCATGCGATTTATTCACTTTGCTTAATCCGTAGAAATCCCTGAATTATATTAATACCTCTTCGAGGCTACTAACAACTGACTCTTAGGTTGATTAATTGAAATCTTTTTCTAATTAAAACCCCTATTGTCGCATTAACTCGATCTATGGATTCCTTTATTAGGTTTGACCCTAATCCGACAGATTTTCGTCGCTCTATTTCTAGGGTTGCAATCAACTCCGCTTAATTGTGTTGATCTACTCTTAAACAGGGAATTTTGCTCCACTGAATAATCACATTCGACTTGAATCAATAACCTGAATTATCAAAACAAGAACAAGAACTCACAATTAAGAATAAGCACAAGTATTTATCTCATAAATCAAATAATAATAAGATCTGTCTTAGGTTTCATCCCCTCAGGTATTTGAGGGATTTAGTTCATACTAAAAGAGGGAAACATCATAAAAGAGGAAAAACAACAAAACATAAGAAAACCCAAAAACTTCTAAAGAACTTGATGGGAGATCCTCAGTCTCGATGGAGATCTTTCTCCTAAGTTGTTCCCGACGGCTGTCTTGGAGTATTTTCTCCTTCTACTCGGCGTCTATTCAATGTCCTATCGAACTCCCTTTATAAGTTGCCTCCTAGGGTGTTTATATAGGCTTCGAGATGCCTTTCTTGGCCCACAAGTATCCTATTTCAAATAGAATTCATCCTTATTTCGACAGGGACACGCCCGTGGTCGATAGCCCAGACCGTGTTCAATCCGGCTTGCCACACACGGCCGTGCGGTCTGCCCATGTGCGGTGGTCCAGGCCGTGTAGGCTCATTTTGTCCCTTTTTGGCCCGTTTCTCGTCCTTTTGGACTTCCTAAGCTCTCCTGAATATAAAACATGAAATTAAGATATTAGGAGCATCAGATTTATCAAATTCAATGGAAAATCATCCATAATTAAGCTAAGCATGGGGTTAAAATATGTGTAAATTATGGTTTATTAAATATCCCCACACTTAAGCCTTTTCTTGTCCTCAAGCAAAATCCTCAACTCACAATTAAAATTAACTCCCTCAATTCATAATCCTCATCAATAATGTTTCATCATAATTCATAGATAATTCATACATTGATAATTTGAACTAAAAGAGTCATAAAGATTCAAACAATCTAAGTCGTAAATTTTTATAGCACAAAAACATAGGTGTTTCCCCTTACCTAAATAATTACCTCTAATTCAAAATCGACAAGAATTGACATCCTCACTAAAGATTCAGTCAAATCACTCAAGGTGTTTAAGGTTCAAATTAAGCACTCAAAAGTCAAACATGAAGAGTTAATCCCATAGGCTTGCATGAAAATCTAATTTCCACCATTATAAAATGAGATGATACACAAATCAAAAGGTCTTTAAAGGGTTGTAATAGGGTTTTGGTTAAAGGTGTGGATAAAGGCTGAATTAAAGGGTTAGTATCGAGATTGAATTGATTATTTACCTAACTAGAAACAAAGAACTAAAATGAAAAATTACATCAATAACACGAGCTTCTTCTAAAGATGTGAATTTAACTGTTTAAGCTCATAAGACTTAGAATTAATGATGAATATACTTTCAACTCTTTTTTTTTGAAGAATAAGCACATACAATAATAATATAGAATTTAACAATGGAAATAGAGAACATAGTTATGTAACTGCTCAAACCAGATCTCAACAAAGGGACGTTTAAAGGATTAGGGGGAAGGAAAAATTTGGTTTTGGGTTAATATTAATGAATGAGTCAAGAAATGGTTTATTAGGCTAAAAAGGGTTCACCAGGAGTTAATTATGGATGTAGGCTTTTTATAGAGTAAGTGGGTTAAAACCTAGGTGCCTTTATCATCTTAGTATATCAAGTCAAAAATGTGGTCTCGACATGTATAATCGAAGCAAGTTCTAGAATAACAAATCAATGTTGACACACTCATAATCAATAAAGTGAGCAAGAAAAGATATATGCTCTAAAAGGCTCAAAATCTCACAGAAATTATGGTTTTTGATGTCAACCTTGTAAATTTCAAACTTCAAAGTAATATTTAGGATTAGGGAAACAACCTAATAATTTTTTAATTCTAAAAATAGACTTATCATGCTTGATTCTCTAATATCTTAAAGTTTAAACCATCAATGCATAATTACCTATGAATTAATTCGAAACATATCAATGAAAATCATAAATCAATAGAAGTTTCATTCTAATAGTAAATATGAGAACATTTCTTTAAGAACAAGACATAATTCAGGGATTTTCTGGTAATGAAATCAATAACCTCCCCACACTTAAGATGTACATTGCCCTCAATGTACAAAGATGGATAATAACCAAATAGTAATAAATCATAAGAGAGGGAGAGAGGTGAAACTTCCTGAATTGAGGATGAAATCCTTAGAAAATGTCCAATGGTGAACATGATAACTAGGCAAAGGTGAAGGTGGGGGAGAATACTCTAGTATTGTGTTCGTTCCTTTAGTGGCACCTTGAACCTTTGTAAACTGCAAAGTCATCAGTAAATTTTTAGGGAGTTTTATTAGTGGACGTTGTTATATTTACTCGAGAATTAGACAGCCGAAGATAAAAGAAATTGAACTATACTAATAAAAGTTGTAAACGATAAAGGTAAAGATTTGAATAAACAAATGAAAATAAAAATAAAAGTGAAAATAGAAATAAAAGTACAAATAAAAATAAAGATAAAAGTAGAGGGACTCAAAGGTCCTCATCATAGGCTGTATCGCAAGGTGGTGGAGGCGGCGATATGTGAAAGTGATGACAAATCTGTTGAAGAGTCACCTCGATGCCGTCAAATCATCGAGTAGTGTCATTAAATTGTTGAGTACAGTAATGCTCGAACTGAGTGAGACATTCAGAGATGTCTGAAAGTGAAGCAGCCGCATGAACTGGTCGGCGATGGGGGTATGGTGCAGAAGGTGGCTCCTTGTGTTGTGGAGGGATATTATTAGTAATGTCCTCTAGGTCGTCGATGGAATGTGATAGCCTATACTGGGGAGGATCGAACCTACAACGGCGCTCAATCATCCTCATATGGAGCATCGTCTGGATGCCCTGTGGGGATATCTATCCTATCAGTGTGTGTGAGGAGGACTGAGCAGCGGTGTTGAGGAGCCCATAATACCGAGCTAGACGTGTGATGTAGGGACCCATAGAGATGACCCCTCTCCTATGCTGCTCTGTCTGATGTTGAATGGCGTGAGCTATGAAGTAGGCTAAATCGAAGACGTGCCCGTTCGCCATGCACCATAGGAAGTAGGCGTCGTGAGTGTTGACGATGCCAGTGCTCTCTCGCCTACCTGTCAATGTATGAACTAAGATGGCGTGTAAGTACCTCAGGGATGGGGGGAGAGCTGTCACCTTGGAGCGACTAGGGTCATAGGTGGCTGAGATGGGGGCTAAGGCTCTCCAACATTTAGACGAGGAGTTATGGATGTGGTGATGGAGGTTCACAAGATCATTGTCCTCCACGAATTCGTCGGTATAGAGTCCCAAGGTGACCCCAAACTGTGGGACACTGAGCTCACGTACAATGCCTCCGAGACGGAATTGGATTGTTCCAAGGTCATCGTGGTACGTCATCACCGTCTGAAGGTGGAATGTGGAAAAGAGCTCCAAAGTAAGCTCTAGGTATGTGGGCTCGACGATCTCGAAGAACTGCCCTCATGGGTCAGTGGTCAGGAGGGCCTGGATGTCGTCGGCTAGTTGGACCTGCTCCAAAGTGGCCCAATAATGCACCACCCCACGCTGAGGGGTCACGCGTGAAGTATCTAAAAAAGGTCCTCCTGGGATCCTAGAGGAAATCGTATGAATGGATGGTGCACTTTGGCGAAGGCGCTCGAGGAGGTCACACCGGGTCCCTTCCGCTTTTTAGCGGCAGAGACAGCGGTCTTTTCCCACGTGGGGGAGTCATTATGTACCTGAAAAAAAATATGAGTTCCCATGAATCAAATAATTATGCCAGCCAAACAATAGTTCATCAAATAGAATGAAATGAAAATACTAGTATGAATGAAAAACAAGGTTAACATTATTAGCAATGGAATTTGAAAAGGAAAATAAAATCCACTAAATTGACAAGATTCCTATAAAACTAATGAAATCCAACTAATTTCAAACTATCAAGAGAATTATTGCATTTGAAATAAGAATTGAAATAGTAATAATAATGAAAATAAAAGTAAAAACAAAGAATAGAAACATATAAATAATGAAGAATGAATGAAATGAGAGACAATAGTGAAAAATTGTGAATCGATGAGGGTGGTAGCGTGTCGGTGTTGCACGGATGTGGTGCTAGAGTACGAACGTAGTCTGCGGGCTGTGTGTGTGGAGAAAAAAAGGGTGGGGAGGGGAAAGGAAAAATGAGGGAAAAATGGGAGAAAAGAAAGTGAAGGGAGGAGAGGAGAGGGTCGATGGTGGCCGGAAAGGGGAGGAGGGGGTGCTTGGGTGAAAATAGGTAGGGTTTCGGGGGGAGAAGATGAATAGTGAGGGGTTTTATTTAGGAAGTGGAGTACACGGCTAGTGGCCACGCCCATGGGGTCTTTATTTAGCCCGTGTGATTCGTGAATTTAAGTTTTGGGCGCGTCTGAGCCTTGTCCTACGCCAGTGTCCCATGGGCGTGTCGTATGATACGATCGAATCGCATGGTCGTGTACTGCTTCGTTCGCTTCTCCCACGCCCGTGTAAATGGTCATACGTCCGTGTTCATTAATCAGTGTCGACCACGGCCTTGAGGCACGGGTGTGTCGCACGCCCGTGTCATTTACTCAGTATTGACCACGGCTGCATCACACGGCCGTGGTCTTTTTATCGCAGCCCGTGTTGGGGAAAAGTTTTTCTTCCTTGGCTAGCACGCCCGTGTGCTATACCGTGGGGATGAGAAATCCTGCGTCTGTTAAATTGGTTAGTTCTTAGTTAGATACTAAAACCAAAAATATGGATGTTAGTGAGATTAGTGCTTGGGTTGCCTCCCGAGAAGCGCTCGTTTAAAGTCTTAAGCTAGACTTACCCTGTTCTTATTCCTAAATGAAGGTTCACGGAGCTGAAGCTCCTCTCTCATACCTCTAAAATCTTCACCATTATAAATTTTCAATTGCTGACCGTTTACCTTGAATGTGCCATAAGTCGGATGAGTTTCCTCGATTGTGTCATAGGGAAAAATAGTTTTGATTACGAATGGACCTGACCATCTTGATTTCAGCTTTCCAGGAAAAAAATTGAGCCGTGAATTGTATAGTAGAACTAGCTCTCCTACTTCAAATTGCTTTGGTTACTTTAAACGAGCATCACGACGTCGCTTTGTTGCCTCCTTATATAGACGTAAGTTCCCGGTAGGCATTAGCTCGCTACTCATCTAGCTCGTTCAACTGCATCATTTTTTTCTCACCTACAAGTTTAAGATCATAATTTAAGAATTTTATAGCCCAAAAAGCTTTGTGCTCTAATTCAAATGGTAAATGACAACTTTTTCCGTAAACAAGTCTATATGGGGATGTTCCTATGGGGGTTTTAAACGCTGTTCTATAGGCCCATAAAGCATCGTCTCTTTTTAATGTCCAATCTTTCCTGTTTGATTCATCTATTTTTTCTAGAATACGCTTAAGCTCTCGATTTGCTACTTCCACTTGTCCACTAGTTTGAGGGTGATAAGGGGTAGCTATTCTGTGTTGTACTCCATATTTCTTTAAGACCTTGTCAAATTGATTATTACAAAAATGAGTACCCCTATTACTAATAATTGCTCTAGGTGTTCCAAATTGAGAGAAGAGTTTCTTAAGAAATCTCACTACCACTCTGGCATCATTAGTAGGTAAAGCTTGAGCTTCCACCCATTTTGACATATAGTCCAATGCTACTAAGATGTATTTATTCCCAAATGAGCTAGGGAACAGACCCATAAAATCAATACCCCATACATCGAATATTTCACATGATAGCACACATGTTTGAGGCATTTCATCAGGTTTAAAGATATTACCTGTTCTCTGACATCTATCACAAGAAGCAACATACCTGTTAGCGTCTTTGAACAGAGTGGGCCAATAAAAACCTGATTCGAGTGTTTTATGTGCTGTCCTAATCCCGCTGCAATGTCCTCCTGAAGGTCTTGAATGGAAATGTTCTAGGATTTTGCTTGCTTCTGCCTTTCTAACACATCTCCGAATTACTTGATCTACACATATACGAAAAAGAAAAGGGTCCTCCCAAAAATAGTTTTTCGCATTAGCAAAGAATCGCTTCTTTTGATGATGTGTTAACTTTTTTGGTAGGATGTTAGCAGCTAAGTAATTTGCAATGTCTGCAAACCAAGGAACCTCGAAGTCAGTTATAGTAAATAGTTGTTCTTCAAGAAACGAGTCATTTATCTCACTCTCATCGAGTTCTTTGATATGTGGATTTTCAAGCCTAGAAAGATGATCTACTGCAAGATTTTCAGCTCCTTTCTTATCTTGAATTTCCAAATCAAATTCATGTAAGAGTAAAATCCATCTTATGAGTCGAGGTTTTGTATCAGATTTAGTTAAAAGATAACGAAGAGCTGAATGGCCAGTGTAAACGACAACTTTAGATAATATCAAATACTGTCTAAATTTATCAAATGCAAAAACCATGGCTAGCAATTCTTTTTCTGTGGTGGTGTAATTTTCTTGTGCGGCCGTCAATATTTTGCTAGCATAATAGATCGGCTGAAAATGCTTGTCTCTTCGCTGTCCCAAAACTGCACCTACTGCAAAGTCACTCGCATCACACATTAGTTCAAAGGGTAAATTCCAATCAGGTGCAATTATAATTAGAGCATTTATTAATTTATTTTGGAGGGTATTAAATGCATCTAAACATTCCTGATCAAAATTGAAAGGCACATCTTTTTCTAGTAGTTTTGTTAGAGGCTTAGCTATTTTAGAAAAATCCTTAATAAATCTTCTATAAAATCCAGCATGTCCTAAAAAGCTTCGAATAGCCTTAACTGAACTAGGAGGAGGTAATTTTTCTATGGTTTCAATTTTTGCTTTATCAACCTCAATCTCTTTACTAGAAATTTTGTGGCCTAACACAATCCCTTCTCAAACCATAAAGTGACACTTTTCCCAATGTTTATTTCCCTACATCTCATTAAAACTTTTTTTTAAATTTTTAAGGAAAAGATGGAAAGAATTACCAAATACTGAGAAATCGTCCATAAATACCTCCATAATATCTTCCATGAGTTCATCAAAGATGGCTAGCATGCAGCGCTGAAAAGTAGCGGGAGCATTACATAATCCAAAAGGCATTCTACGATAAGCAAACGTACCATATGGACATGTAAATGTTGTCTTTTCTTGATCCTCAGGAGCTATTGGGATTTGGAAGTAGCCAGAGAGTCTGTGTAGGAAGCAGTAGTACATATGCCCAGATAATCTTTCTAACATCTGATCAATAAAGGGTAAAGGGAAGTGATCTTTTCTCGTGGCATCATTCAACTTCCTATAGTCAATACAGACTCTCCAACCTGTGACTGTTCTTGTAGGAATCAATTTGTTCTTTTCGTTAGCTATGACAGTCATGCCTCCTTTCTTTGGAACAACTTGCACAGAACTCACCCAAGTACTGTCAGAAATAGGATAAATAACTCCAGCATCTAGAAGTTTAATTACCTCAGCTTTAACAACTTCTTTCATGTTGGGATTCAATCGTCTTTGAGGTTGCACACATGGTTTATATTCATCTTCCATTAAAATTTTGTGGGTGCAAAATGATGAACTTATCCCTTTAATGTCAGAAATTTTCCAAGCTATGGCTCTTTTATGCTCCTTTAGTACCTACAGTAACTCGTCTTTCTCTTTAGGTTCCAGTTCTGAAGAGATGATTACTGGTAGTGTAAAATTATCTCCGAGGAATGCATATTCTAAGTGATTTGGTAACTGTTTCAATTCCAATTTAGGTGGTTCTTCAATAGAGGGTTTTTGTTTTAGATCGTCGTTTATTTAAATGCCCTCGTCTTTCTTTTGACTAGGGGAAGATGTATTAGAATTTAACTCATTGGTATCATCGTCTGACCCCTCACCTTGGGTAAGACACGGTTCCAACGTGTCGTCATGTATGATTTCCTGTAAAGAATTTTGAATAAAATGATCAATGGCATCAATAAAATAACAGGAATCATCTTGCTCTCTAGAATATCGCATAGCATCGTAAATTTGAAAAATGATTTCCTCGTCGCCTACCCTTAGCTCAAGTTTACCATCACCTATATCAATAACAGCCCTAGCAGTAGCTAAAAAGGGGCGTCCCAAAATTAAAGGCACCTCAACGTCCTCATCCATGTCAAGCACAACAAAATCAACAAGGAATATAAATTTATCAACTTTTACTAGAATATCTTCAATAATTCCCCTAGGATATTTAATAGATCTGTCAGCTAATTGAATACTCATCTTAGTGGGTTTTGGTTAGCCAAGACCAAGCTGTTTGAACATTTCATAAGGCATAACATTTATGCTTGCCCCTAAATCAGCTAAAACATTATCAACATATAAACTACCAATTAAGCACGAAATTGTAAAACTCCCCGAGTCTTTTAACTTTCGTGGTAGTTTATTTTGTAGAATTACTGAGCATACTGCGTTTAGCTCCACATGCGATGCCTCGTCTAACTTCCGTTGTTTGTCAAAAGCTCTTTTAAAAATTTCCTTGAATCTGGCATCTGCAAAAGAGCTTCAAGAAACGGTAAGTTAATATGTAATTTCTTTAGAAGTTTAAGAAATTTACCGAATTATTCATCTGTGTGGTATTTCTTCATCGCATTAGGGTATGGCACACAAGGTTGGTACTCTGTAATTACCGTTTTTGGCTTATCATGGCTTACCTCAACCTTACCTTCCTCTACAACATTCTCTTGCCTCACTTTGGGTGCATCTAACCCTTCACTATCATGTGCAGTTATGGCTTGAAGTTGCTCCTTTGGGTTAGTTTCAGTGTTGCATGGCAAGCTGCCTTGTGGTCGTTCTGAGATTAGCTTACCAAGCTGTCCTAATTGGTTCTCGATCCCTTGAATTGATGCCTGTTGATTTTTAAGTACTGTTTCGGTGTTTTGGAAACGAGTTTCTGACATCGCTATGAATTTTGTTAGCATCTCCTCAAGGTTCGATTTCTTTTCTTGTGGGTAGGGTTGCTGTTGAAAGCTTGGGAGGGGTTGTTGTCTCAGATTTCCTTGGCCACCCCATGAGAAGTTGGGGTGATTTCTCCAACCTGGATTATAAGTGTTACTATAAGGGTTATTCTGAGGTCTAAAATTATTACCCATATAGTTCATCAGTTCGCTTTCAATGCTAGGGTTGTAGGACGGATATTCTGTGTTGTTCGTCCCTCCTCCATTTGCATCGCACTGCATCACTGGATGTACCTGTGAAAAACCACCCAAACCATCAATCTTTTTATTTAACAGTTCTACCTGGTTTGATAGAATGGTCACTATGTCGAGGTTGAAAACACTGGTGTCTTTTGTTGGCTTTGTCCTCGTGACTTGCCACTGATAGTTATTCAGTGACATGTCCTCTATAAACTCATAAGCTACTTCAGGGGTTTTGTTATTCAGGGTTCTACCGGCGGCTGAATCAATCAACTGCCTAGTTGAGGGGTTCACACCGTTGTAAAAGGTTTGAACCTGGAGCCACAAAGGTAATCCATGGTGTGGGCACCTTCTCAGTAGATCTTTGTATCTTTCCCATGCATCGCAGAGTGTCACTAAATCCATCTGCACAAGAGAAGAGATATCATTCCTCAACTTAGCCGTTTTAGCCGGCGGAAAATATTTTAACAAAAATTTTTCGGTCATTTGTTCCCATGTAGTGATTGATCCTCGTGGTAACAAGTTTAACCACCGTTTAGCTTTGTTCCTCAACGAAAAGGGAAACAACCGAAGATGAATGGAACCATCAGAAACGCCATTTATTTTAAAAGTATCGCAAAATTCTAGAAAATTCGCCAAGTGATTGTTTGGATCTTCGTCCTGCAAACCATCAAACTGAACGAATTGTTGTATCATATGAATTGTGTTAGGTTTCAGTTCATAATTATTTACAGCAATATTAGGTCTAACAATACTTGACTCATTTCCTGTTAAATTAGGTTTAGCGTAATCATGCATAGTACGAGGAGCAGGGTTTTGATTCACCGAAATTGCGACAACCATAGGAGGTAGCAGATTGTTATCGTCCATCTCTTCGGTAGTACTGGTTTCGTCTTCTTGCTCTTCTTCTATGTACTGTAGGCTTCGCTTTATTTCTCTCCGGTTTCAGCGAATTGTACTTTCAATTTCACTGTCAAAAAGTAATGGTCCTGACGGGTTCCTTCTAGTCATAAACTAAAAGTTCTTGCCAGAAGAAAAGAAAAGAAAAAGTTAGTAAACTAAAAAATAAGAATGACTAAAGTAATAAAATTTTAGTTCTCCCAATATCTTAGTCCCCGGCAACGGCGCCAAAAACTTGATGGAGCTCGAAACTAACTATAATTTCGACAAAGGCAAGCATACCTATCGAACAATAGTATAGCTGTGGTGAGTCCGGAATATCGTATCCTCAAGTACCAAGAGTACTAGTATTAACTATATTTTTATTATCTAGCCTAATAATTAAGGGGATTTATTTTTAATCTAAAATTAACTATCTAATTTAACTAGCTATGAACGCGACAGAGAGTAAATTGAGGGAAATACTTTTGGACAACATATATGAGATAGGCAATACCTAAGGAAGAATCCACCTAGACTTCACTTATTACTTTTGATTCATGCGATTTATTCACTTGGCTTAATCTGTAGAAATCCCTGAATTATATTAATACCTCTTTTGAGGCTACTAACAACTGACTCTGGTTGATTAATTGAAATCTTTTTCTAATTAAAGCCCCTATTGTCGCATTAACTCGATCTATAGATTCTCTTATTAGGTTTGACCCTAATCCGACAGATTTTCGTCGCCCTATTTATAGGGTTGCAACCAACTCCGCTTAATTGTGTTGATCTACTCTTAAACAGTGACTTTTGCTTCACTGAATAAGCACATTCGACTTGAATCAATAACCTGAATTATCAAAAACAGAATAAGAACTCACAATTAAGAATAAGCACAAGTATTTATCTCATAAATCAAATAATAATAAGATCTGTCTTAGGTTTCATCCGCTCAGGTATTTGAGGGATTTAGTTCATACTAAAAGAGGGAAACATCATAAAAGAGGAAAAACAACAAAACATAAGAAAACCCAAAAACTTCTAAAGAACTTGATGGGAGATCCTCAGTCTCGATGGAGATCCTTCTCCTAAGCTGTTCCTGACGGCTGTCTTGGAGTATTTTCTCCTTCTACTCGGCGTCTATTCAACGTCCTGTCGAACTCCCTTTTTAAGTTGCCTCCTAGGGTGTTTATATAGGCTTCGAGATGCCTTTCTTGGCCCACAAGCATCCTATTCTGAATAGAATTTGTGACACGCCCGTGGTCGATAGCCCAGGCCGTGTTCGATCCGGCTTGCCACACACGGCCGTGCGGTCCGCCCGTGTGGGGTGGTCTAGGCCTTGTAGGCCCATTTTTTTCCCTTTTTGGCCCATTTCTCGTCCTTTTCAACTTCCTAAGCTCTTCTGAGTATAAAACATGAAATTAAGAGATTAGGAGCATTGAATTCATCAAATTCAATGGAAAATCATCCAAAATTAAGCTAAGCATGGGGTTAAAATATGTGTAAATTATGGTTTATCAACCTTGTTCTTGCCTCGATCTAAGTCTGAATTTTTCCTTTCTTGATTTATACATATTCAAATTTAACTTATTCATTCACCAAATCATTCAATTTAATCCAAATACACATATTTAGGGCATTTTACAAATTAGCCCTCACATTTTCACATTTTGACATTTTAGCCCCTATTTCATAAAATCACAAAATACACACAATTTCATCATTCCATGCTTAGGCCGAATTTTCCTCATATTCATACAAGGCCACATATTTCATTTATTTCACATTTTAGTCCTTCATTTTCTCATTTTCACAATTTAGCCCATAAAACTCAAACTCACCAAAAATCACTTTATAAAACCTGTATATCAATCACCAAACTTACATAATTCATCATCAAACATCACAAAAATCATAAATTCATCAATGGATTAACTCACAATCTTCATCAAAATCTAAAATTAAGGTTTGGGCTTGTTAATACACTAAGTAACGATCACAAAAACGTAGAAATCATCAAAAATCGAACAAAACTCATACCTTAATTAAGCCAAAGTCTTAGTCAAAACCTAATTTTATTTTTCTTTTATCTTTTTCCTTGTATTTTCGGCCAAAGGAGATGATAATGGCCTCTTTTTTCTTATTTGTTTTATTTTATTATACATTAATTCCAATTTTACAATTTTAGCCTTAATTAAATCATTTTATAAACACCTAATATACGCCCATTTATGTCCATCTCCACTAACAATGGTCTAATATCAACATGAGGACCTTTCATTTAATAAGACATGGCATTTAAGCTCTTTAACAACTAGCACACAGCTTTTGCATTTTATGCGATTAAGTCCCTTTTTCGCAGTTCGACACACAAACGATAAAATTTTCACACAGAACTTTCACACATACTTAATCACATACTGTAAACACTAAAAATAATATTAAAATATTTTTTTGACTTGGTATTTGTGGTCTCGAAACCACTATTCTGACTAGGGTCTAAACCGGGCTGTTACATAATAGCCTAAATTTCGGTGAAATCAGAACAGTGGTCTCGGGACCACAAATCCGAGCAAAAAAAATAAAATTTATTTTTATTTTATTATATGATCCATATTATACTAGAAATGTCGTGTAAAAATTTTGAAAAGAAAATTTTTTCGATTATGTGCTTAATTACGAGAATGTAACAGCCTGGTTTTGGGGCTAGTCGAAATAGTGATTTCAGAACCACTAATTCGAGGTTGGATAAAATTTATTTTAATATTATTTTATGTGTTATAGCATGATAATATGAGAGCATGAAAATTTTGGTGCATTAATTTTAGTGATTGCATGCTTAATTTTGAAAAAGGACTAAATCGCATAAAATGTGAAAGTTTTATTCTTCTAGCTAAAGGTGTCAAATAGCTATAGGATATTAAATTGGAGGTCCTTAATTTGCAATTAGGCCTTATGTAGGGTGATGGCCAGCCATAGGGACAAAGAAAAGACATGGTCAATGGTTAGGTAGTATTTGGTGACTTAATTGAGTAATAAAATAAAATAAAGAAAAGCTATCATCTTTCCATCTTCTTCTCCTTCTTCCACCGAAAATATCAACAAGAATAGGGGTTTGGAGACTTGAAATTTTCAGCAACCTACACTCCTTGTAAGTAAGTGATTTTGGTGATCATTCTTGATGATTTTTGTACTTTTGGGACCCTTGTAGCATAATCTAGCTAATGAGGGGACTATTTTGCAAAATGGTTGAGAGTCTAGGGTTTTTTCCATATGAGTATTTATGTGTTTGCTGAAACTTATGGATGAAAATGAATCTTAGAGGTTTAATGAACAACTTTTGTGAAAGGATTTTCCATGAAAACTCCTAATATGATTATTTTGTAAAAGTTATAAAATGGATAATAAATGTGTGAAATAATTGAAATTGTGAGATGTTATAAGAGGGAATATTAATCGGCTAGGCTTGGGTGTGTAAAAAATGAACACATTTTATTTTACAAGCCTAGAGGCAAAATCGTAATTTTGTGAAAGTATAAGGGCAAAACGATAATTTTGCCGAATAGGAATTTTTGGAGTGATTTGATTAATGAGGTTATTTAATAAGCTAAATATGTAATTATAGATCAATAAGAACGTGGGGTCAACCTTGACCGAGGAAAAGGCAAGGTTTCAGACTAAATCTCAAATAGACATATCTTGTTTCGATGTAAGTTTATATGTAAATGATACATCCTTTTTACTTATGTTTTTACATATTAATGCATTGTGTGAAATGTGGATGAATATTATTGATATCCATTAAAATGATAGAAATAGAGGAAACTCTCTGATGAACCTTCGAAATAGGAAAATGATACGGATAGAATCCATGAATAAGTGATTGTTGGTGGACTGTGTGTAATACCACCATATTTATTATTATTGGTGGGTTGTGTGCGATACCACTGTATTTATTATTATTGGTGGGTTGTGTGCGATACCACCGTGTTATATGATCATTGGTGGGCTGTGTGCGATACCACCGTGTTATTTATTAATGGTGGGTTGTGTGCGAAACCACCGTGTATCATGTATTATTCCGAAGTGTTCATCGAGAAACTTTGACTAAATGAAATTATGTGTGGCTATGTGGTGACAAGTGTAGGGTATAAGTGCATATAAATGTGAGCTATGTTCAGGATATGCATTTGGAATGTGGTAAGATTGGAAATGAGTAAGTACAATTACGAGGATCTAAATTGTTCTTAATTAGTATGTAATGTTTTTGATTGATGAGTATGTGGCATGATGCTCATTGTTTACATATAGACATACTAAGCTTAAAGCTTACTCCCTTCTCTTTTCCCTTATTTTATAGTGTCAAAGAGCCAGCTCAGGATACAGAGATCGTCGGAGGATCACCCACACTATCCACACATTTTGGTATAGTTAGATTTAGCTAGCCTTTTGAGTATGGCATGTATAGGGACTTAGTCTTTTATCGAATGTCATTGAAACACCCCAAACCCGGCCCACGAGGCTCGACCAGATCTGGTATGTTCCTTGAGTAAAACATTTCAAAATCTAGTTTGTTACTTTGGAAAATTTGGGTGGTTTTGAAGAAAAATCGATTTGTGTTGTGGTAGAATTGAAAATGATGTAATTCTCTTTTGAAGTCGAAAATTTTATGAAAACATTACTATTATATTGCAAACCATAAGTTCCAAGAATTGTCGAGTTGTTTTATAGTTTACCTTTAATTTGAAAATCGTTTGTGATTAGTTGCCAAAACATTTAGATTTTTATTTTTAAGAAAATTTACTTAAACTTTGATTTGATAAAAAAAACGTATTATACTAAAATAATTAAAAATGCATGCATAAACAGTTCAATACTAATGGCCTTATTACATCAAAGAAAACCCGAAATAAAATCCAAATTAAAAAAAATAAAGTCTCAAATAAAATAACTTTAAGCTGAGCATGGCCACCACTAAGCTCCTGCCGACCCGGTCCATTCACTGAGTGTCACCTGAAAAGATATTCCCCAACGGGGTGAGTCAAACAGACTCAATGTGTAACAGCCAACACAAAGTCCCAAACGATTCAGGCATACAAACATATATAAAACACATATATAATCAATGATGCATTCCCGAACCCAAACCTAGATAACCATCCGCTACACATCACCCGTACCAACCAATCACACCGTGGGGATTACTAAATCGACCCTCCATCCGCTACACACCATCAAGGCAGTTGCTGCAGTCGACTGGCACATCGCCCTTATAAATTCGTGGCATAGCCAGCAGATAATAATAATTTGTGACCTTGGTCACCAGATAACATTTTGTGACATAAGTCACCACATTCAGATTATGTGACATAAGTCACCATATATTGTGGTAAACCACCAGATCACTTCCCCTTTCCATATCACCCATATGCCCCATGTCATACAAAACATGCATAAATCATGCCTTATGCCTTATTTCACATTCTTATCAATATTCACATATGTGCCATATTTCACATGTTCATAACATTTATTAACATAACATTAAGGTTACGTACCTGAGTACTATGTACCATTGCATGGTACCTTTGGCCATATTGTTCACATTCTTATTAACACATGCATTACAATTATACCATAATTCATTTAAGAGTTAGTGTGGGGTTACACACCTGGTTTCACTGAAATCCCGAAAATCCCGATCTAATGCTTTAGATCCTTAGTTCCTACATTCAGCCAACACTAAGCAATTTAACAAAAAGCCATTCGGCTACTTAATCAAATCCCAAAGGATTATCGCAACCAAAATCCTTACCTTGCTGCCGATTTAGCTACTAATCAAATCCCGAAATTTCGTGATGTTCCCCCTTGCAATCAGCCAAACACTAAATCACTTCAGTCGGCATACAAGCTAAGATGTGCGAACATCGCCCTCAGATCCGACACCACCTTTTGACTTAGGGCATCCGCCACTACATTCGCCTTGCCCAGGTGATACTCTATCGAACAATCATAATCCTTCAGTAACTCCACCCATCTACGCTGTCTTAGGTTCAACTCCTTCTGAGTCAATAGATACTTAAGGCTCTTGTGGTCTGTGTAGATCACTGACTTTTCTCCATACAGATAATGCCTCCATACCTTAAGAGCAAAAACCACTACCGCCAACTCCAAGTCATGCGTCGGATAATTAACCTCATGTGGCCTTAATTGTCGAGATGCATAAGCGACTACCTTTCGTCTTGCATCAGAACACATCCTAACCTTGTGTGAGAAGCATCACAGTACACAACAAAATCCTTTCCTGCCTCAGGTTGAATCAAAACCGGAGCTTCAGTCAAAACCGTCTTAAGCTTCTCAAAGCTCTCCTGTTGCTTATCTGTCCACATGAAAGGTACTTCCTTTCTCAACAACTTTGTCAAAGGTGCTGCTATTGATGAAAACCCTTCTACGAACCTTCTATAGTAGCCTGCTAACCCCAAGAAACTGCGAACCTCAGCCACAGACTTGGGTGGTTTCCAATCCAACACTGCCTCAATCTTCCTAGGATCCACCCTTATTCCTTCTGCAGACACCACATGCCCCAAAAACGTCACCTCCTTCAGCCAAAATTCACACTTGCTGAATTTGGCATAGAGCTTCTTCTCCCTTAATACCTGCAACACTATCCGGAGATGCTGGTCATGTTCTTCCTCAGACTTGGAATACACTAGGATGTCGTCGATGAACACAACGATGAACCTATCCAGGTAAGGTTGAAAAACCCGGTTCATCATATCCATGAGCGCGGCTGGGGCGTTCGTCAATCCGAACGGCATTACTAAGAACTCATAATGCCCGTACCTTGTCCGGAAAGCTGCCTTATGGATATCCACTTCCTTCACCTTAAGCTGATGATATCCAGAACGCAAATCTATCTTTGAGAAAACCGCAGCCCCCTTTAGCTGATCGAACAAGTCGTCTATCCTCGGCAAAGGATACTTGTTCTTGATGGTCAGCTTATTCAACTGGCGATAATCTATGCACATACGCGTAGTTCCGTCCTTCTTCTTCACGAACAAGACCGGTGCTCCCCATGGAGACACACTGGGTCGAATAAACCCACGATCAAGCAACTCTTGGATTTGAGCCTTGAGCTCCACCAACTCCTTTGGTGCCATTCTGTATGGAGCAATTGACACAGGAGCTGTACCAGGTAACAAGTCAATTCCGAACTCCACCTCCCTATCCGAGGGTATTCCAGGTAATTCCTCCGGAAAAACATCCACAAAGTCCCTTACCGTTCTAACTCCACTAACTCCCTCTTCTTTAGCATCCAACGCACTAACGAAAGCCAGGAATGCCTTGCATCCTTTCTGAACCATCTTATCAGCCTTTAGTGCTGAAACTATGTTAGACAGATAGTTTCTCCTTTCTCCTATCATAATTACCGCCTCATCCTCCGGCGTCCTTAACTCTATTCGCTTCGCTGCACAATCCAACATAGCTCGATGTTCCACCAGCCAGTCCATGCCAAGTATGAGATCGAATTCTCCGAGAGGTAGTTCCATCAAGTCAGCAGGGAATACTACTCCTTGAATCTCTAAAGGTACTTTCCGAAATATCTTATTCACCACTACAGTTTGACCTAGCGGGCTCACTACAGTCATCTCCCTACTAGACAGTTCAGAGGCTATGCCTAGAGTTTCAACTACTCTACATGCAACACAAGAATGGGTAGAGCCCACATCAATCAAAGCAAAATAAGGCTTGCCAGCTATAAGGAACGTACCGGTTATGACGTCCGGTGCGTCTCCATCCTCCCTCCGGCAAACTGCATACACCAGACCTGGCTGTCTTGCCTCTGTATTACCCACACCTCTGCCCGGTGTTCCTCGTCCTCTTCCAGCACCATTACCTCTACCATTCGGACCACGACCCCGCTGAGGCTGCTGTCTACCTCTTCCAGCCTGATTAAAACCCTGAGCTGCTGGTCGATTCCCATCTGGTTTCATAGGACAATCCTTAATCATGTGATCCTTAGATCCACACTTAAAACAGACCCCTGTCTTCTTCCAACACTCCCCTAGATGCATCTTACCATACTGAGTGCAAGTACGGTATTGTCCTCCTGTAACAGCCTGCTGTCCTCACTGCCCATCAACTCGATGCCTCTTTTGAACATTCCCAGATGACCCTGACAATCCAAAACCTCTCTTCTGCCTATTCCGATCCGTGTTCTGCCTCACCGAGTCCTTAATCCCCTCAGCTACCTTAGCCTTTTCAACCAATACGGCAAACTCCCACTCCTACTGTGGAGCTATCAACAACCTCAGGTCATCCCTCAGTTTGTACTCAAACCGGACACATCGTTCATGCTTCGTAGCCACGATCCCTCGAGCATACTGGCTCAACCTTAAGAATTCAGCCTCGTACTCCACTACGGACTTGTTCCCTTGAACCAACCCCAGAAACGCCTTCCTCTGCGTATCAACATAACTAGTTCCAACATACTTCTTCTGATATGCCGCCTTAACATACTCCCAAGTGAGTTCCTCAGCTGTAGCACCATCCCGAACTGTGAGCCACCATTGATATGACTCATCGCGAAGAAGCGACACCATTCCTTTCAATTTCTCCTCAGCCATCAGATCCAGCTCATCCATAATTCGTTCTGTCGCCTCCAACCAATATTCAGCCGTACTGGGGGCCACACCAGATACACCCCGAAATACCTCAGCTCCATTGGCTCGGAGTCGCTCGGGTACAGATTTCTGAGCTCCCATACCTCCACCTGCTCCAGCCTCCATCTCAAGAACCCGCAGCACCGCCTGTGATACTGTATCATCCCCCGTCTGATCCTGATGCTCAACTCCAGCAGTTGGTGGTGAGGGTGGTGGTACCTCATTTTCAGACCCTTGACCAGACCTAACGGGTTTCGATACGGCCATTCTGCCTCTACCACGGCCTCGCACACTACGACCACGTCCCCTAGAACTCATGTCTACGATCGCGATCTGGTTAAAAAGTTTTATGCATTAGTCTTTGTTCCACTGATTACCCACGAACAAGTTTTATGTAAAGAAGTTTTAGTAGTAGTTCTTTCGATCAATCAAAGTTTTAGTTCCAAGTCCTCTATCCTAATTCAGAGAAAACACATTCATTCAATAGTACCTACCACACACATTCACCATTCGAACATTTTTGTCTGTTCCTATCCTAGGGGTATTTTCGTAATTTGTCCTACAGGGGTATTTTGGTAAATTTCCAAATTAGGGTATCTTGGTATTTTGCAAATAGAAGTTTTTGGTATTTTGTACAGGAAGAATATTTTAATAAAAGTCGAGGGTAATATGGTAATTTTATAAACCAAGGGTATTTTGGTAATTTTGCAACCAGGGGTATTTGGGTAATTTCGTAAATCAGGATTATTTTGGAAAAATTTTCAAAAATAAATTTTTTCTACGAATCAAAGGGGTAATTTGGTGAATTTTAAAACTAAGGGTTTTTATAAAACAGTATGGCTAGTCCCTTTCGGGTTTTAATTATTGAGTTTCACCCGTGAACAAGTCCTCTTGGTTAAAATGAACCGTCATTACGCACCAGGTAGGATTCGAGTGGAGAGGAGGTGAGTCACTAGGACTGCTTAAATACCAAGCTCCCACCGAAACCAATCCTAGACATGTGCACAATGGTTGCCACACCCTAACTCGGCGACTTAAACACAGGTTTGTTTAATTAGGCTTTAGAGTTTTATGTTATTCTGTATTGGAGTAAGCTAATCCTAGGGTTCAATAACTTAGTATACTAATCTACGTTCCCGTTATACCCATATACAAATCATACAACAATTCACACAACAGTTAGGGGTACTTACCTGGTGGACTTCGGGTCGGAGACTTAGGTGCCATGCCAGAAAAACCTGCTTAATTCCAAAATTTTTCACAAAATCGTATTGGGCTTTATTTTGAAAACGTTGTGGGCTTTAAACCCAAGGCCGAGAGTTTAAAACTGGGCTCTGATGTCAAACTGAAACACCCCAAACCTGGCCCACGAGCCTCGACCAG
This sequence comes from Gossypium australe, assembly GCA_005393395.2. Classification (NCBI taxonomy): domain Eukaryota; kingdom Viridiplantae; phylum Streptophyta; class Magnoliopsida; order Malvales; family Malvaceae; genus Gossypium; species Gossypium australe. Next base: position 63,864,304 of record CM016616.1, on the reverse strand, counting down.
ATCTGGTATGTTCCTTGAGTAAAACATTTCAAAATCTAGTTTGTTACTTTCGAAAATTTGGGTGGTTTTGAAGAAAAATCGATTTGTGTTGTGGTTGAATTGAAAATGATGTAATTCTCTTTTGAAGTCAAAAATTTTATGAAAACATTACTATTATATTGCAAATCATAAGTTACAAGAGTTGTCGAGTTGTTTTATAGTTTACCTTTAATTTGAAAATCGTTTGTGATTAGTTGCCAAAACATTTAGATTTTTATTTTTAAGAAAATTTACTTAAACTTTGATTTGATAAAAAAACGTATTATACTAAAATAATTAAAAATGCATGCATAAATAGTTCAATACTAATGGCCTTATTACATAAAAGAAAACCCGAAATAAAATCCAAATTAAAGAAAATAAAGTCTCAAATAAAATAACTTTAAGCTGAGCATGGCCACCACTAAGCTCCTGCCGACCCGGTCCATTCACTGAGTGTCACCTGAAAAGATATTCCCCAACGGGGTGAGTCAAACAGACTCAATGTGTAACAGCCAACACAAAGTCCCAAACGATTCAGGCATACAAACATATATAAAACACATATATAATCAATGATGCATTCCCGAACCCAAACCTAGATAACCATCCGCTACACATCACCCGTACCAACCAATCACACCGTGGGGATTACTAAATTGACCCTCCATCCGCTACACACCATCGAAGGCAGTCGCTGCAGTCGACTGGCACATCGCCCTTATAAATTCGTGGCATAGCCACCAGATAATAATAATTTGTGACCTTGGTCACCAGATAACATTTTGTGACATAAGTCACCACATTCAGATTATGTGACATAAGTCACCATATATTGTGGTAAACCACCAGATCACTTCCCCTTTCCATATCACCCATATGCCCCATGTCATACAAAACATGCATAAATCATGCCTTATGCCTTATTTCATATTCTTATCAATATTCACATATGTGCCATACTTCACATGTTCATAACATTTATTAACATAACGTTAAGGTTACGTACCTGAGTACTTTGTACCATTGCATGGTACCTTTGGCCATATTGTTCACATTCTTATTAACACATGCATTACAATTATACCATAATTCATTTAAGAGTTAGTGTGGGGTTACACACCTGGTTTCACTGAAATCCCGAAAATCCCGATCTAATGCTTTAGATCCTTAGTTCCTACATTCGACCAACACTAAGCAATTTAACAAAAAGCCATTTGGCTACTTAATCAAATCCCGAAGGATTATCGCAACCAAAATCCTTACCTTGCTGCCGATTTAGCTACTAATCAAATCCTGAAATTTCGTGATGTTCCCCCTTGCAATCGGCCAAACACTAAATCACTTAACTAGTTAGTTTCGGCTTTTGAACAATTAAGAAACAGATCTGAATCACTAAATATGGCCTTGGCCGAATATCATATACACTTACCTTGTGGATCTAAATCCCGAATTGTCTCCTCCTTGTAATCGACAACACCCAAATCCCGAAACCTTTTTCATAGTTTCGGCCAAGGAACAATAATAGGGATTAGTTTCTAGATTTCGACAAGCCTAAGAGAGAAAGAATGGAAATCGAATTTGATCTTACCCCTACTAAAGAAATCGACTGCACGCTTCCTTAAATCCACAGAGGTATTCGACTATAGGCTAGATAGTGATCAACAAGTTTCGGCTTTTGGGATTTAATGGAGCAATCGGCTAGGGGTTACTTTGAGTATTCAACTTGAGTGAATTGCAAAAGAAGAAGAGAAGGTTGATGATGGAGATTCGGCTTCAACAAGAATGAAAAGGAAAAGTATGGCTTCAGGAAGAATCGGCAATGGCTAGGAGGATCCTACTTTCGGCTTTGACAAAACAAAAGAAGAAGAGAAGATTTTCTAGGGAATTTCGGCAGAGGCTCAATTGAAGAGAAAATAATGCAAATGGCCTCACTTCTTCCCTCTTGCCGAAAATATCACCCCTAGATCCCCCTATTCGGCCAACTCTCCTTCCCCCGATCTCATCCCTTCCTTTTCTCCTATTTTTCCTCTTCTTTATCCCTTAAAAATAATCTGAATAAACCAACCATTATCTCCCTACCTTAGCCGAATTTTAGAAGGAATTAAACCACATCTAAAGCTCATCCCTCAAGTCTCCCCATGCCGTCCATCACTGCTCCCCTTGGCTGCAAAATAAAACTCCTTTATGCGTCCCTTGCTGCTCGAACCTAGGCCCTTTTCACCCTGCTGATGGTGTCACATACCAAGGCCTGAAGTGGCGCCTCCATGCCACTTAAACAAGCTGATTTTTATGTCATATTTCCCCTACTAATTTTCTTAAGGCCTATCCAGCTTGGCTCCACTTCAAGACTTAAAATCAAATAATTTCTAAGGCATTCACCTACACTCTTAGGTTCTAAAAATTCATAAAACACATTCAAAACACACATAGGCATGCTACTTCATACATTTAAGCAAAAATGCATAAGCCATAATCCCGGATATTACAGTCATATTGTTTTGGCCAAACGTGTTGGCTTATTTGAAGATGAATTCTTTTGTATAAGGCCATAGTTGATGGCTATTTCTTATTAATATATAAAATGATGATGCTTTTCATGAATGTGCAAGTCGCATGGTTGAGTAAATGGTATAGTTATACTTGAATAAATAGGTTGTTTGATGTGGCTTATGCTGGTGCAAGTAGGGGTGGCAGAAAGGGCTTGGTAAAGCTTAATGAAGCTTAGTAAGTTCATTGGATTAACACTACAACAAAACAGGGCTTTAGCGGCGTTTTCAGTGGCGTTTGAACAAAAAATGCCGCAAAGATTATACATTATCGGCGTTTTCTTAACGCCGCTGAAAACTAAGCAATAGCGGCATTTTTCGGTCAAACGCCGTTAAAAACTGAGCAATAGCGGCGTTTAATAACCTGAACAATAACGGCGTTTTTGCACAAACGCCGCTAATAAACTGAGCAATAGCGGCGTTTTTGTACAAACGCCGCTAATAAACTGAGCAATAGCAGCGTTTTTGTTCAAAAGCCGCTAATAAACTGAGCAATAGCGGCGTTTTTATACAAACGCCGCTAATAAACTGAGCAATAGCGGCGTTTTTTGTACAATTGCCGCTAATAAACTGAGCAATAGCGGCGTTTTTTGTACAAACGCTGCTAAAAGTTGAGTAGCCATTTTTGTGTAGGAACTCGTTTCGATTTGATCCGATTTAATTTTCATATTTTTTTCTTATTCTTGCTTTGAATTATATTTTATTTTGATACATTCACTTATTATAAGCAATGAGAATGTTTCATTTTAGTTACTTAATTATGAAAAGTTACAAATTTCTAACTAAACAATTTAGAAGTTTTCATTTAAGTTACAAATTAAGCTATTAAAATTGATTTATGGTTTAATGTTTAGTATGTTAATTTTATGGTTTAGGGTTTGTTATTTTGGGATGGGTTTAGTGTTTTAAAGTTTGTTATTTGGGATTTATGGTTTAGGGTTTAAGATCTTAATGTTTAACGATATTAAGGTTTAAGTGGTATTGGTTAGGGGTTAAGGTTAGGGGTTTAGGGGTTAGGGGTTTAGGGTTTATGTGTCATGGGTTATAGTTTAGGGTTTATGGTTCAGGGTTTAGGGTCTAGGGTTTTGGGTTTTGGGTTTTGGGTATATGACCCAAAATTCCGAAACAAAAATCCCTCAAATCAGTTTCCCCTAATTCAAATCCCCAAAATCCCTAAAATCTTATAACCCCGAAGCTGTTGGATCCAACCATCGTTTACCGATCCATCCTTTTGTTGTGAAACTGTCTTCCCATTAATGGTATATGTATCCATTACCCCAATGTTTATTTCTTTAAAATAGGTTCAAAATTTTATCCTTAATTTATATATTAAATAATTTATTATATAATTGTAAAATAGATAATATGAATTTTAATATTAAAATTATCATTATATAGTTTGGGGTTTGGGATTATGTGTTAGAGATTAGGGTTTGAAGTTTGGATTTGGGGTTATGTACTGGGGTTTGGGGTTAAGTTTTTTAATTTATATATTAAATAATTTATTATATAATCGTAAAAGAGATATTATGAAATTTTTTATATAAAATTTATCATTATAGTTTTTAACTTTTTTTATTTCATATTTTGAAATTTTCTGCTTTTTGTTTTCTTACATAAAAAAATTATATAAAAATTATGTCATGTATCTAATTCTTTTAAATATTACTCAAATTTTCAAAAATTATTTATTTAAAATTGATATGAATTATATAATAATTAAATATAAAATTGTAATAAAAGTCAAGCACTCTTTCATCCTCTTCTTATTATTTAACTAGTTTAACTATATGAACTAAAATGTAATATTTTTAATTTAATATTTAAATTATTTAGAAAAAATTAATAACACATAGAAAAAATTTGAAATAAATTATAACATAGAAAAATATATGTTAGAAATGAAAAAAAAATAAAATACTATTATTTAAAATAATTTTAAAGATTTATGGGTATATGACTGATATATTTTAAATTTATATATATTTAAAATAATTTTAAAGTTTTGAGTTTTAATGGTTTAAGGTTGATGGTTTAAATTAATTAGTGTTAATAATATTAAGGTATTGGATTAATTAATAATAGTATAAAAATATAAAGAATAAATGATATTAAAAATTACCGGCGTCTTTTACAAAAGCACCACAAAATCCATCAATAGATTCGAAGATGGCGTCGTTTGACACTTTGTTGTATGAATTAGTGACGTTTTTGAATAAAACACCACAAAAATATATCATTACAATGCAAGACATCGTCATTTAAAGCTAATTATTAGTGGCGCTTCCGGTAAAACGCCACAAATATCTGTCAAGTATTAGTGGCACTAGTCCTGAAAACGCCGCAAATATATATGGACATTAAGCTTCACGACGTCGTTTTATCAACAATATAATGTGCAGTAAGGTGGACGACGTCGTTTTCTCAACAATTAGTGGCGCTATTGTATAAACACCGCAAAACAGAAATTGAATTTGAGCAAAACGTCGTCGTTTTGCTGTGCTTGGTTTTATCCCCCTCCCATCCCTGAAATCCCTAAGTGTTTTCTCCCAAAAGTCTGTTCCCCCATTTTTTCTATTTCCCAAAATCCCTAAGTTCTTCATCCCCTTTTGCATTCCCCTCCCAATCCCTAATTTCTTCTTCGATTCTGGTGCGAAATACTTCCCCAAATTGATTACTTCCCCCATCAGGTATTTATTTCTTGTTTTTTAGCAATTTGATTACTTCCCCTAAATTTTATTTATTTGATTATGGGCATGGGTTTCTATTCCAGTTTTGGTTGAGTTGATACATGGTCTTCCATCTGGTGTTTTTCATTCTGAACACTCATACAAGGCAAGGAAATTCAGTTTTGCATTGGAATATATATATATATATATATATATAAGTTAACAGCTGTTTCTTCTTCATAATCTGTAAATATTTTTTCTCAAGATACGCATTAGGCCGGAAGCTAACAGTACTGTGAACCCTTTCAATCTTTTTAATTGTTTTCTGAGAAGAATGGGAAAGAGACTTCTTCAAGTTCTTTGAGATCCGGGCATTGTATTCTCAGGTACTTTTTGCTTCATGGACCTCGATCTTAAAAGATGCATTTTTAACTTCCATTTGTTTGAATTTTTTGTTGCTTGCTATCATTAATTGTGCCACCAAATCTGGGCTGTTTCCCACTTTGTTAAATGCACTGTGACATATTGGAGTTTTGCATCTTTAGTTGAATTGAAGATAGACAAGTTAAAACTCCTTCAGATTTTGCTAATAGATAGATCATGGATCCTTTTTCTTTCTGAACAAAATTTTTATTCCTTCCATAAAGGTTCTTCTTTGTTTAAAACTAAATTTTTATTCCTAATATCTGCTGTTTTACCATGATGTCACTGACCCACAGGTTGATGTTGAATTCTTTACCTATATGATCAACCCTTTAGTTTCAACTGTATACAATATATTGTTTTCTAATACAACAGGATGAAAGTTGCCTACTTTGTCAAGCATTGTTTCATTAATAAAATCTAATTACTTTCTTGAGGCTCTCTGTTTTTGGTAAATGAACTCCATTGTAGCAGTTGCCTTCTTTGTTTTTGAAAATTTCATTTCCTCCTTTCGAAAAAAAAATCATTTCCTTTCTTTTTGGATCATTTAAATGTTCTTGCATGGTTTTGATGATGACAACAAGTCATCAGTTTTGATAGCAGTCTATTATTGAAGAGGTTTTTGTAGGTTAAGTAGCAAAATAATTTCTCTTGGAAGAGCATTTCATAATTAAATTTCTTATAACATTATCCATTAGTGGCCAGGATTTTAATCATATGTCAATTTAGCAAAAATGACTTAAAGAATATCCTAATATATTTAAGAGGTTTTAAGGATATCTTTTTGTTAGTTTTGCCTGTGAAAGGGAGATAAATTATTTCCTTTCTTTCTTTATTTAAATAACAAAGATTTTTTTAACCCTAAATGGCTTATTTTTTTAATATTGCATTTTTGTTCTCTCACTGATATTTCAAGCTTGATTTATCATTGAATGTATGTTGATTATTCTCTAATTATAATTACAACCATTATTTCATAATCCTTTTCTGTATCTGGTCTATCTTTCTCGTGGTTGCAGGCTTCCATTGCTATAATTCTGCTGCAAACAGTAAGCAAGTGTTTAAAAAAAAAATTTTAACATTTACTTGTGAAAAAGGTATTACCCAATTAGGCAAATATTCATTTTTGAGCATATTTATTTAATTAATATGAATTTTCTTTGACTACAAAGCATAATCATACTTGTATTTGTTTTTAATAAATAGCATTTTGTAATTAATTAATAGCATTTGTTAATTCATATGTTGTTTGTATTTCAGTTACTGCTTCCTACTGCTCCTGCAACTGTTGGATTGGATTTGGTGGTAATAACTTAATAGGTATAAAATCATTATTATTCTTATTTATATTCATTTTACTGATTTATATTCATTTGATAGAAAAACATTAGATATCCAATAAATAGTCAAGATTATTAATCTTTTGTGATTCACCTTCGATATTTCCAAGTACCCTTTTATTGCATTAACCTGCAAATGTGTAATTAAATATAATTATATTTTCTTTCGCTTTATGATAAATAAGATCTGGAAAGATATATTGCTTCTTAACAATGCACCTTAAATGCCGAATACCCAAAGTCGTGTAACTCCTTTTTATTCTTAGAGAGCTTTTCCTTATATTTGGTTTTTAATATTTTACACGTGCACCAATATTGCTTAATCAGAGATATGTATGTATTGTTGGTATCCAGTATAGTTATTTATAATTTTTCATCATTCATGTTAATGTTTTTTTTTTATTTTTTGTTTTTTTAATTTAAAGTATTAGTCAGTTAATGTTGTTTGTATTTTTGACTGCAGCCCCTGTTTCTTGGTGAGAGTGGAGTAGACCATCTTCTTGAAATTATTAAGTTGCGTTTTAGTTCAAAATTCTGATCAGTAACGGTTATATTATGATGAATTTGTCCAAATTGTTGTCTAAATTGTTGTTTATTATCCTGCTTGGTTGGTGTAACACCCCAAACCCGGTCAATACGCCATGACCGAATCTGGCATGCCACAGAGGAAAACGTTTAGAAGAAAATCGAGTTAACAATTAAATTTTAGTGAAAAACTCTTTGTTGTTCCATGTTTGTAGAAATCAGGTGTATAATAAGTTAAAAACTGATAATTCACTTTGAAATTCCGTAAATAAATCTTTAAAACATAGTTGCAAATCCATAGATTAGAAAACCTTTAATAATTTTAAAAGAAACCGAAGCGATTAGTTTGAAAACCGTTTCTAATTGAAATTTGGAAACTTGAGTTTTGGAAAATAGTATGAGTTATCGAAAACACTTAAGTTGTTAAATATTATCAAATGATTTATATTACCCGATGGTAACGTTTTGAAAACCATTGCGTTTTGTAGTTTAGAAAACTTTGTGCTCAAATTATTATATCAACCATGTATTTTATAAGCCATATTTAAAATATCAAGTCCAAAGCATATAAATAATCCAAAAACATAATTAAAGAGGCCTTATTACAAATCCAAATAAAGATGAAAAACCAAATTTAAATAAAATATAGTACCCAAATTGAAGTTCATGTAAAACCGAATTTTATTGCATGGCCTCCTCGAGTTCATCCGGCTCCTCATCCGCGATTTACGAATCACCTGAAAAGATAAGGGAGAAGGTGAGTCATCAAGACTCAGTGCATAAATCCTTCCCCCAGTTAATGCAACATTCTTACACAATTCATAACCAAGCAATATATATATATAATGCACCCAAACCTAGCCATCCATAACTCCTTTTCTACCCCGTGTGGTACCAAACCACTGGTGGTGCCAAACCACTGGTGACCCAAAGTCACGATATCCAATAATAATGTGGTGCCAAACCACTGGTGACCCAAAGTCACGAATAATCCATCTGTGGGGCCAACCCACATGTGATACCAAATCACTGGCGACGATCCCGTAATATCAAATATGGGGCCAACCCACTGTGGTGCTAAGCCACTGGGACGAGTCGCTATGAGGTGCCAAACCTCTGGTGTCCCAAAGACACGAAATATCATCGATCCAAGTGTGGGGCCAACCCACGTGTGATACCAAATCACTGGCGACGATCCCGATATATCAACTGTGGGGCCAACCCACTGTGGTGCTAAGCCACTGGGACAAGTCGTTATGAGGTGCCAAACCTCTGGTGTCCCAAAGACACAAAATAATCTGTGGTACCAAACCACTGGAGGTGCCAAACCTCTGGTGTCCCAAAGACACGGATATCAAATCCTTTCCCCTCCTCTCATATCACCCATAACCATGCAATTATTATGCAAATCATGCCATCATGCTCTAATATGAACATATAACAAATATGTCGTAGATCATGATATTATACAACATATATCAACATCATATCGAAACGGACTTACCCAAATCCTTGCTCATAACCATCAAAGTATCATATCAAGATCTCACAGTTTTCGGCTTTAATAACATGATTAGTATATTTATGTATATATATTACCGAGTTATAAAGTGTGTAAGATACACACCTGTCATTTAACGCAAGCACTAAATCCCGAAGACTCGATCTACAGTACTAGATCTTCTTGTCCTACATTCAGCCAAACCACAAAACTATAAACAAGGCCATTCGGCCACACCAACAAATCCCAAAGGGTTATCGTACGAAATACCAAATCTTACCTATTGGCTTACCCAAAATGATTGTCAGAGAATCGAGGCTTAAGTCGATTGCTTCCAAAATCCCGAGGAGCCTAAAAGAAAATCGGTTCCTATGAATAGTTAGTATCTTGCAACAATTGCCCAAAAATTCGGCCTTTGCCCTCAAGAGAAACGACATAGAAAAGAGAAAAGAAACAAAGGAAATACGGCCATGAACACTTACCCCCTTCCAAAACCAATTGAAGAGAACCAAATGAAGACCACCCTTGATGATATTCGGCCAAGACAAATCAAGAAGGAAATAGGAAGTTTCGGCAATATGGTTAAATGGTGAAGGGAATTTCGGCTATGGTTCATTTGTAATAACAAAAAGGATTCGGCTAGAGTGGAGAAAGAGAAAGGAAAAGGAAGAAAAAGAAAGAAATTGCAATGGGAGAGGGATGTTTTCAGTTTTGAGCAAAAGTGGAAGAAAGAAAAAGAGAAATGGGGAGAAGGAAGATTCGGCCAACCACTAAAGATGAAGAAAGAGATGAAGGGAAAAGGGTTGGTTTTAGGCTACAAAGAGAATAAAATATGAGAGAGACTCAAATGAATATTTGGCCAAATGCCTAAGAGAAAATTCGGCAAACCACAATGGTCTTTTCGGCTTTGACACAAAACAAGAAAACAATGCCAAAACTAAAACAAAATTGTACCTAATGCCCAAGACACAATCGGTTAAGGAGGAAGATTTTGGAGAGGAAAAGAAAAAATGCAAAAGATGCACAAAGTGCAAAAATTGACCAACTAAAACCCCCCCAAATTCCTATCAACATTCGACCAACCCCCCTAGACACCCATACCGTCCACATTCATGTCAAACTTTCTACACAAAACTTTCCATAGCATAACACCTTACATCATGCCTTATGTTCTCACATCAACCTTTAATCAAATGATTTCTTTCCCAAACATCAAGCTTTCCTAATCTATTATTCAACTTGCCATAAAAAGTTAAAGTCCAACTTACCATATGTATAATTTGACCAACACTTAATGTAAGGTGCATACAAATAAAGTCTTCCAATTGCAATCCATGCAACTCGAACCACTTCCCTCAAGCAACCATCCATGTGCCATAACCACCTTGCCACTAACTACTCATGTGCTAGAATTAGACACTTAAATTAACTTAAGTGTCAAGATCACCTAATCCACTTCACTAATTTCTTCAAACTAAAAATTATTCTAGCTTAGCTAATAATTCCAAACCTTCACAAAACTATACTAAGCACACAATAAAAAATCACACTTGAACTAACACAAATAACAAGATGATACTCAATTTTTTTTTCCTAAAGCCCAAGGTCCAATTGCCCCAATCCTACTAGGCCCAATTTCGGGATGTTACAGTTGGTATATATGATGTTTATTATACTGCTGTCCAAAAAAAAAAAAACAGATTCAAAGTATATAGGCTGGAAACCTAACGGGTTGCCTTATATCTCATTGTAAGATATAACGAATCCTCCTCAGGTGTAACAATGCCACGTATGATGAATCTTAAAAAATTTCTGTCCAAATTGCTATCCAAATTGTTGTTTGTTATACTGTTTGAACTGCTATATATTCTGTTTAATATGTTGTTGTTTATTATATTGTTACAACTGGTATAATATTATTAATTTCTCTCCCTAATTGCTTTGGTTTAATTTCTCATTGAATTGAACAAACTGGATTTTCGTGTGATTCTGTAAAAAGGATGTATACTGATCATCCTAAATAATAATAAATTTGAGCTTGCATGTATGTACAAGATAACAAATTATAACTATTGAAACATGCATCAGTGTAAGTCTAGCAAATCATTTTCCTAATTTCTGAAATTCTGTTCAAACAACAAATTCTTACCTTTTTCAAAATTTTAAAATTCAATTCTAAATCAGTTTGATAGTATTTTTCATTAAAATGTATTGATATATAATTTAAGTTTTTTAAAAAAATCTTTTTCCGAAATTTATAGCGAATATGATTGCATTATAGCTTCAGTAATTGTGATAATTATGAAAGAAATAATAGGGATATGATCACATTTTTGTATTTGCATTTTAAATTGTAACATTTAATTTCTCACATTTTCCAGAATTAATTTTTTTATATTTAAAAGCACTGTTTAACAAATACTATTTACAATAATATTGTTTTTAATTTTAAAATACTATTTTAATATTGTTTGTAAAACAATTTATAAATATTCTTTTAATTGTTCTAAAAATACAATTTTAACAATATTAAAATACTTTGTAAAACACTATTTTAATTTCATATTTATTATATGAATTAGTGTAAGTAATACCTCTAAGTGATAATTCAAATAATTATCCAACCCATGAACACTTCTAACCACACCCTTACTTTGCATGTAAAATGTAAAATTTCTTAAATAATTTACATGTTATATTTTGTATAAACTAATACTCACAGCAGCTGTAACATCCTGAATTAATGGGCCTTTGCATTTGATGTGTGTGCCACGTTTAATATGTCAATTAGAATGTGTAAGGGGTTCAGAATGGGCTCAGGTTTGGGCCGAGGCTGTAGTTAAAATTCTGGTTTGAACACTTTAGTGGAAAGCTTGTTAAGTTAGGGCATAACAGATATTAGCTGTGTTTTAAAACACAAATGGGCTTGTGGTCCAGTGGCAAAATGGCGCCACTAAGAGGGAAGGGAGTTGGCGTCAATTGAAGGTCCAAGGTTCGAGTCGCCTGGTACCTTTTATTTTAAATATTTTCGGCATTCATAAGAGCAGTAGTGGAGTTCAGCAATGATGCTTAAATTTAGGAATTTATTTAAGGTGATAATAAGGTGGATAATGTGCTGATAAAGGAAGGAAGAGGTGGTGTCATCCATGACACTGTGGATGAGTAGTCAGATGAGGATAAGGAGAGCATCAAGGAATTATCTACAAGGCTAGGTGGTGGCCGAAATTTTGACTCTAAGAGGGGGAGGAGAAATCGGTGTCTGATATGGCTAAGGGGTGCCAAAATTTCCCTTCCTAATTAACTGGTATTAGTTGTCAAAAGAGGGCAATTCTGGCTTTTGGATAGTAGAGGTGCCGAAACTTTAAATAGTCAGGGGAGGGTTCTTTTCTTTATTTTCGACATTTAGGGTTTCCATCTTTTCTTTCTCTTCTTCTCTAAGTAAAAGCCGAAAACTCCATTGTTCTTTTCTCTTCTTTCTTCTAAAAGCCGAAACCTCATAATCCTTTCTCTATATTTCTTTTGATCCTTGCTAAGGCCGAACCCACCCCTAGTCTGCCGAAATTCTCTTTTCTTCTTCCTGCCAATTTCTTCATTAAAAGCCAAATCACCATAGACTTCTTTGAATCATCTTCACTTCCTGATTTTCACAAAAAGCCGAAATCTCCTAAGAGTAGCTGAATTTTCTCTATTGAGGTAAGTGTCGAATTTTGCTATTCCTTAAGACCTCTTTCGGTTTTTTTTAGGAGACAAGGCCGAATGGCCACTTGGTTTGTTAAGGCTGTCGATTGGGGCTAATACTTTCTCTCTTTTTGCGTTTTGGGCGGCATTCCGGGATTTGAAGGAAACCTGAACGTTTAGATCTAAAAGTCGGAAGTCGGTAGTCTCTAATTTCGGGATTTCCAGGTAAGGGGTTTCTTTAGATTTCTGTTAGATTCGCTATCATACCTGTGATCTTCACCATAGGTTATGGTTTAACAACCCTATTTCGTTATAGTAGTTCTGACAAGGACTTTTGATGGAATCGAATATGGATCAGGCAAAGGAGAGGATTGGGTCCGTAAACCCAATCCCTAAGTTTAAGAAATGAGCGGTGTCTGCTGTTTGAGATTGGCCACCGGGTTGTGAACCGGCTTCTGAACAACACCTTAGGCAAATAGCGGTTGTATCGGCTACGGATAGCGTCGACATAGGCAGTATCATCTTGTCGGTAATCAGGTGTGTAGATCCCTAACACATTAGTTAATTGTAATATGTATGTTATGGGCTAAAAGCCGGAAAGAGGCTGTGTAAACAGTCGAATAAAACCCGGAAAAGGGTTTGCAAAGGATGCCAGGTACGTAATCATAGAAACCACTCTATGAGTATCGATATATGTGAAAACTTGTTTTTCTTTTTTTTTTTAAGTATGTATGCATGGGGTGGGATTATGATAATGAAGGGGAAGTGCATGATAGGTCACTTGGTGATCGGTGGTTAAACCACAAAAATCTAATGTTAGGTCTCACAGTGATCGGTGGTAATGCCACGTTTAATGATTCCTGATTAATAGGAATAGGCAGTACGGCTGTCGTTATGGTGTGTAGTGGATGGAGGGCTGATTGTAGAAATCCCCGAGGTGTGATGGTTGGTACGGGTTGGTGTGTAGAGGATGGAATGCTAGGATGGGTTGGGCTATTCATCATTTATTATTTATCTTGTAAGTATGATTGTTGCCTTTATGTACAGGCCACGGCTCATAATTTGTCTGTGGGCCTCAGGTCGTTGTGTGTTTCAGGATTTATACACTGAGTCTTGGTGACTCACCCTTTCATTTTTCTCTACTCTTTCAGATGAGCAGTAGGTCGTGGACATGGGAGCCGAGACGGGCTCGAGGGGCCATCAAGTTATTTGTTTTTACACTTGCCGTTTTATTCTAAGTTTTAATTTTGGAATCATTGGATGTAATAAGGCCTCCATAGCTTAGGTTATAAGTTGATATATGTTAATGTTAATGTTTTTCTTTTATTATTCATAATCAAAGACTTGTGTTTTAAAGAGATAAAAATGGGATTTTTAAACATTATTTAAATAACACTTATTTGGAAAGATAAATTACAAAGATTTTCTACAAGTGCCACCTATTTAACAAATATCTACAAAGACGAACTAAGTTTTACAAAGCCCTTTTTATGAAAAGTTTTAACATCAAACTCGTAGCATACCGGATCTGGTCGTGACGTATGGGCCGGGTTTGGGGTGTTACATTTTGGTATCAGAGCCCAATTCAAAACTCAGGCTGTGGAATGGGTTTAGTAGTGATTTGAAACCTTGTTGTGAATTTGAGAAAAATGTTTTGGATGAAGATATGGCCTTCGAGTCTACCGGCACCCGATCCACGTCGGTAAGTATTCTAACTCTTGATGTGATATATATGTTGGGCTTGATGGGCTTGATGGACGTAGGCTAGTATATTAGACATTGATGGATTGGAGGCTTAGTTTAAACAACTCTCTAAATTCATAAGATTTAATCCAACCAAACAAACCGGTAAGCAAGTCGAGAGATTAGGGTGTGGCAACAGGCATACGCATGTCTAGGATTGGATTCAGGGAGAGCTTGGTATTTAAGCAGTCCTAGTGACTCACCTCCTCTTTGCTGGAATCCTACCTAGTGCGTAGTGACTGTTCACCTTAGTCATGAGGACTTGTTGACGGGGCAAAAATTTATAATTAAAACCCGAAAGGGACCAGCCACCCTGATTTGTAAAATTACTAAATTACCCTTGATTTGTAAAATGACCAAAATATTCTTAATTTATAAAATTACTAAATTACCCCTGATTTGTAAAATTACTGAAATACCCTCGGATTGCAAAATTACCAAAATACCCTTATTTCACAAAATCACCAAGGAACACTATTTTGGAAAATTACGAAAATACCCCTGTCGGATAAATTACGAAAATACCCTCGGATAGTGAAATGACGAAGATACCCCTACATGATGAATGTAAGTACGTGGATGCTACTTGTATGGTGATGATTGAATGTATGTGCTTCCTAGAACTAGGAGATGCGAACTTGAGACTGAATTGTAGATATAACTGCGAATTCGAAAGAACTGCTCTTAAAACTACTATTCATAAGACTGTTCATGGTTAATCAGTGGAAGAAAACTAATAATTCATAAAATTTCTAATCAGATAAACGCGAATCGGTAGAATGAGTACAAGGGGTCGAGGACATCCGCCGTGTGGTCGTGGTAGGGGTAGGATGATGGTGTCAGAACTAGTGGGATCTAGCCATGGATCTGGAAACGAGATGCCGGTACCACCAGCTGCGGAGGAGGAATTTCAGGACCAGACTGCCGGAGATGACGCGGAATCTTAGGCGATGTTAAGGGTTTTAGAGAGGGTTGCTGGGGCAGACATGGGCACAGGAGCCCAGAAATCTGTGCAATAGCGACTTAGAGCCAATGGGGTAGAAGTGTTTAGAGGAATTTCTGGTATAGCCCCGAGTTCAGCTGAGTATTGGTTGGAGGCGGTGGAACGCATAATGGATGATTTGGATTTCACGGAGGAGGAGAAGTTGAAAGGGGTTCTATCCCTCCTACGAGACGAAGCATACCAATGGTGGCTTACGGTTAAGGATGGTGCAGTGGCGGACCGTATCACCTGGGATTTCTTCAAAACGGCGTTCCAGGGTAAATACATTGGGACAAGTTATGTGGATGCGCAGCGTAGAGCATTTCTGAATCTGGTGCAAGGAAGTAGGTCAGTGGCTGCGTATGAAGCTGAATTCTTATGCCTTAGCCGATATGTTCGAGGGATTGTAGCCACAGAACATGAACGTTGCGTCCGGTTCGAAGATGGTCTGAGGGATGACTTGCGTGTTTTGATAGCTCCACAGCGGGAGAGGGAATTTGCTGTCTTGGTGGAAAAGGCTAAGATAGCCAAAGAGGTAAAGCAGACCGAAAAATGAATCGGGATAGAGATAGGAGTGGGGGAAAAAGGAATTCTGGATCTTCAGGGGAAACTGGGCGTACTCAGAAAAGGTCCAGGTCAGATGGACCGAGACGGGATGAGAGACATGCTGCTACTAGTCAGACACTGAAGTGTGGCCGATGTGGTAAATTTCATGTAGGTGAGTGTTGGGCGGGCAGTGGGAAGTGTTTTAGGTGTGGATCTATGGACCATCAAGTTAGGAACTATCTGCAGCAATGGGGCAATGAAGGGGCCACAGGACAAGGAAATGCTCAGCCTGGCAGAGGAGGTCAGCAGCCACAAAGAGGTCGTGGTGCAGCCAGAGGTGGTAATGGTTCCGGTCGGGGTCGTGGAGCACTAGGCCAAGGGGCAGGAAACACTGAAGCGAGACAACTGGGGTTGGTCTATGCTGTCAGACGTCGAGAGGAGGCTGACGCACCGGATGTCATAACCGGTACGTTCTTAATTTTTAGCTTGCCTTACACTGCATTGATTGACATTGGGTAGACGCATTCATATGTTGCTAGTAGGGTGTCTGAAACTTTAAGCGTAGATTCTGAGATATCCTCTAGGGAGATGACTGTAGTTAGCCCATTAGGACATTCTGTGGTGGTAAACAAGCTTTATCGGGAAATACCTTTAGAAGTGCAGGGGATAGTTTTCTGGACGGATCTAATGGAATTACCATTTGGGGAGTTTGATTTAATTCTAGGCATGGATTGGCTGGGGAGGTATCAAGCTAATGTAGATTGTGCAGCCAAGAGTATGGTATTAAAAATCCGTGAAGGTGGTGAAGTGTTGGTGATAGGTGAAAGGGGGAACTGCTTGTCAAATGTGGTGTCTGCCTTAAGAGCAGAAAGTATGGTGAGAAAAGGATGCGAGGCAATTCTAATGTTTATTTGAGCTCCGGAAGCCAAGGAACTAACTGTTGAGGACGTCAGGGCGGTGAAGGAATTTCCTGATGTTTTCCCGGAAGAGCTTTCGGGATTACCCCCGGATCGTGAAGTGGAGTTTGGTATCGATCTTCTTCCGGGAACAGTGCCAGTATCGATTGCTCCATATAGAATAGCTCCGAAAGAGTTGGTGGAGTTGAAAGAGCTGATTCAGGAGTTGCTAGATAGAGGGTTTATTCGACCAAGTGTGTCGCCTTGGGGAGCGTTGGTGTTATTAGTTAAGAAGAAGGATGGATCAATGCGTATGTGCATTGATTATCGCTAGCTAAATAAGTTCACCATCAAGAATAAATACCCATTGCCAAGGATTGACAACTTGTTCGATCAGTTGAAGGGGGCCTCAGTCTTTTCGAAGATAGATCTGAGGTCAGGGTAACATCAGTTTAAGGTCAAGGAGGCGGATATTCATAAGACGGCTTTTAGGACTCGCTATGGTCATTAGGAATTTATGGTGATGCCGTTTGGATTGACCAACGCACTAGCAGCGTTCATGGACATGATGAACCAAATGTTCCAACCCTACCTAGATCGGTGTGTCGTGGTGTTTATAGATGATAACTTGGTTTATAAAAAGTCAGAGGAGAAGCATGATGCTCATCTGCGAGTGGTTTTGCAGATTCTGAGGGAGAAGCGGTTGTATGCCAAATTCAGTAAGTGAGAATTTTGGCTAAATGAAGTTACCTTTATAGGGCACGTTGTGTCAGCAGAGGGGATTAGGGTTGACCCTCGGAAAATTAAAGCGGTGTTGGATTGGAAGTCGCCTAAGTCGGTGGCAGAGATTCGAAGTTTCCTTGGTCTGGCGGGGTACTACAGAAGATTTGTTGAAGGATTTTCTTGGATTGCGGCACCGTTGACTAAGTTGCTATGGAAAGGAGTTCCGTTTGTTTGGTCTGACAAGCAACAAGAGAGTTTCGAAAAGTTAAAGAGGATTCTGACGGAGGCCCCGGTGTTGATTCAGCCAGAGGCTGGGAAGGAGTTTGCAATCTACTGTGATGCTTCACACATGGGATTAGGATGTGTGTTGATGCAAGGTGGAAAGGTTGTTGCATATGCATCTCGGCAGTTAAGACCGCATGAATCGAATTATCCCACTCATGACTTGGAATTGGCAGCAGTGGTGTTTGCCTTAAAAATTTGGAGGCATTATCTGTACGGGGAGAAATCTATCATCTACACGGATTATAAGAGTTTAAAGTACCTTTTGACTCAGAAGGAGTTGAATCTAAGGCAAATGAGGTGATCGAGTTGTTAAAGGATTATGACTGCTCGATCGAGTATCACCCAGGTAAGGCTAATGTGGTGGCGGATGCTCTAAGTCGTAAAATGATCACTGACTTGAGAGCAATGTTTGCTCACCTTAGCTTATACGATGATGGAAGTCTATTAGCTGAACTTCAAGTGAAACCCTCATGGGTTAGTCAGGTTAAGGAGAAGCAGCGGATTGATGAGTTGCTAAAGGAGAAGTTTCCGGTAGGGTCAAGTGATGGATCGGCAGAATTTAGTATTAATGAGGAAGGGCTGTTATGTTTTCGAGGGAGAATTTGCATGCCAAAAGATCCGGAGTTGAGGCGTAGGATTTTGCATGAAGCGCATGGTAATCCATACACTATGCACCTTGGAGAGAGTAAGATGTATCGGGATTTGAGAGAGCAATTTTGGTGGCTGGGACTAAAACGAGAGGTGATCGAGTTTGTAGGGAAGTGTTTGACCTGTCAGCAGGTAAAAGCAGAGCATCAGTTACCATCAAGGTTATTACAGCCGGTAAAGATTCCGCAATGGAAGTGGAAAGGATCACAATGGACTTTGTTAGCGGGCTACCCCTCACGCCCACTAAGAAAGTTTCAGTTTGGGTGATTGTAGATCACTTGACGAAGTCTGCTCACTTCATACCTGTACGTGTTGACTACTCTTTGCAGAGGTTAGCTAAGTTATATATAGCGGAGATAGTAAGGTTGCATGGAGTGCCAGTATTGATCATATCGGACAGGTGCCCTAGGTTCACATCACGATTTTGGAAGGCGCTGCATCAAGCGTTGGGTACGAAGTTGGATTTTAGTACGACGTTCCATCCTCAGACCGATGGACAGTCTGAACGGGTAATTCAGATCTTGGTGGATATGTTGCGAGGATGTGTCATTGATTTCAGTGGTAGTTGGGAAGAGTTCTTACCGTTAACAGAGTTTGCTTACAACAACAGCTACCAATCAAGTATTCGGATGGCGCCCTATGAAGCTTTGTACGGGCGAAAGTGTCGTACTCCTACCTGTTGGACGGAAATTGGGGAACGTCGAATTTTGGGTCCGGAGTTGGTGACCGAGATAGAAGAGAAGGTTGAGTTAATTCTGGCTCGATTAAAGGAAGCGCCAGACAGGCAGAAGTCCTATGCTGATCTAAAGCGTAGGGACATCAAATTTGTAGTAGCTGATAGGGTTTTCTTGAAGGTATCACCTTGGAAGAAAGTACTAAGGTTTGGACGGAAGGGTAAGTTAAGTCCCAGATTTATCGGACCATACCGGGTGTTGAAGCGAGTAGGACCAGTAGCCTACCAGCTGGAGTTACCTTCGGAGTTAAGTCAAATTCATGATGTATTTCATGTCTCTATGTTAAGACGTTACCATTCGGATCCGTCCCATGTTGTGCCTGTGGAGGGAATCGAGGTAAGACCTGATCTATCCTTCGAAGAGGAGCCGGTGGAAATTTTGGATCGTGATGTCAAGGTGTTGCGAAGGAAAATGGTTCCGTTGGTTAAGGTGCTGTGGCGGAATCATGGTTCTGAGGAGGCTACATGGGAACCAAAGGAAGCGATGCGGCAGCAATACTTCCATCTTTTCTGACCTGGTAATTTCGAGGACAAAATTTCTTTAAGGGGGTAGAACTGTAACATCCTGAATTAATGGGCCTTTGCATTTGATGTGTGTGCTATGTTTAATATGTCAATTAGAATGTGTAAGGGGTTCAGAATGGGCTCAGGTTTGGGTCGAGGCTGTAGTTAAAATTCTGGTTTGAACACTTTAGTGGAAAGCTTGTTAAGTTAGGGCATAACAGATATTAGCTGTGTTTTAAAACACAAATGGGCTTGTGGCCTAGTGGCAAAATGGCACCACTAAGAGGGAAGGGAGTTGGCGTCAATTGAAGGTCCAAGATTCGAGTCACCTGGTACCTTTTATTTTAAATATTTTCGGCATTCATAAGAGCAGTAGTGGAGTTCAGCAATGGTGCTTAAATTTAAGAATTTTTTTAAGGTGATAATAAGGTGGATAATGTGCTGATAAAGGAAGGAAGAGGTGGTGTCATCCATGACACTGTGGATGAGTAGTCAGATGAGGATAAGGAGAGAATCAAGGAATTATCTATAAGGCTAGGTGGTGGCCGAAATTTAGACTCTAAGAGGGGGGAGAAATCGGTTTCTGATATGGTTAAGGGGTGCCGAAATTTCCCTTCCTAATTAACTGGTATTAGTTGTCAAAAGAGGGCAATTCCAGCTTTTGGATAGTAGAGGTGCCGAAACTTTAAATAGTTAGGGGAGGGTTCTTTTCTTTATTTTCGGCATTTAGGGTTTCCATCTTTTCTTTCTCTTCTTCTTTGAGTAAAAGCCGAAAACTCCATTGTTCTTTTCTCTTCTTTCTTCTAAAAGCCGAAACCTCATAATCCTTTCTCTATATTTCTTTTGATCCTTGCTAAGGCCGAACCCACCCCTAGTCTGTCGAAATTCTCTTTTCTTCTTCCTGCCGATTTCTTCATTAAAAGCCGAATCACCATAGACTTCTTTGAATCATCTTCACTTCCCGATTTTCGGAAAAAGCCGAAATCTCCTAAGAGTAGCCGAATTTTCTCTATTGAGGTAAGTGTCGACTTTTGCTATTCCTTAAGATCTCTTTCGATTTTTTTTAGGAGACAAGGCCGAATGGCCACTTGGTTTGTTAAGGCTGTCGATTGGGGCTAATACTTTCTCTCTTTTTGCGTTTTGGGCGGCAGTCCGGGATTTGACGGAAACCTGATTGTTTAGATCTAAAAGCCGGAAGTCGGTAGTCTCTAATTTCGAGATTTCAAGGTAAGGGGTTTCTTTAGATTTCTGTTAGATTCGCTATCATACCTGTTGATACGGACGCACCTATGGCGGAGGTTAACTGAGACACCCTTGAACTACCCAATGGACCAATTACGCGTAGCCGGGCTAAACAATTTAAGGAGGCCACTTCAGTTTTAGTGGCACAAATTTGGAACGAAGAAAGGAAGTACTCCAAGAACATGCCGAACATTTACAATTTATTTAAGACCGAATATATTAGCTAGTTTGGATGCTAATTTATTATTTTATTACATGTTATTTTCATATTAATTAAGTTGTTTAATTAGTATAATATTTAATATATCTAGTGTTTAAATTAAAGTATTTTAATTTTTATTTAAATTAATGTTTGGTTGTGTTTTATAGGAAATAATAAAAGGCATAGTGGTGCAACAAGCTAAAATTTTTAAATGCCATGAGTTTAAGAGAATGTGATGACAATTGTTGGAATCAAGCTACTTGGGTGGAGTATTAGGTGATGGATGGCTAAATGGAGAGCTAATGGGGGAATAATTGAATTAGGTATAAATAAACAAATGAAGATAAATGAAGTGGAAGCATGAATGGAAACAAAACATTGGCAACTTGAAGAATATGGTGGAAGACAAGATCAATTGGATTGAAGAAATTAATGTGCCATATTGGAATTAAATATTTATGTTTATTTTATTTATTTTTATTTTTATTTTTATTTTTTTTATAGCCACTACAAGCTACCTATAAATAGCTTGTCAAACTTCAATTGTAGGCACTTGATTTTTATTGAATGAATTCTCATTTTGGTGAGTTTAATTCACTCTCTTAAATTCTTCAAGGTTCGAATTGATTTATCTAGTTTCTAGTGGCATCAATTTTAACTTTGTTACGAACTTATCATCCTCTCGGGTGTGGCGTTCAATTTTATACCGTGGGTTCCTATCTTGATAGATAGCGGGTCTCGGTTTATTCAACTTCCTTTCATTCATTTGAAACTTATAAGGTTCGGGTCTTTAATTTTTATTAAAGGTTCATTCTTGTTTCAAATCCCTATCATCCACTTGATTATCTTTATTTTCAAGCCGTTACCATTAAAATTATCCTTTTGTTCAATTTAATTGAAAAACTACCTAATTTACGATCGGGCAACATCTACGACTCGTTTCAAACCTGAGGCGAACTGTATCATCTGATATCAGAGCTAATTAAATTAGGCACGTTTTACAATCTCGAGCTTTTCCGAGTAAGTTCAAAAAAAAAATCAAAGTTTTAATTTAATTTTTTTTTCTATCTTTCTTTATACTTCACATATAGTGCATTTGGTGTTGTAAAAAAAAAAAAGATACGAAAATTTAAAAAAAATTGAGTTAAAAAAAAGAGAGAATTCAAAAAAAAAGGTGTGTAAAAAAAATTGCAAGTTTTGATTCATTACTTCTTTCCCAATCTTCAAATCACCCTTCTTCACCCCCAACGCCACTATACCGAAATTTTTTTTTGCCTACCCTTACTTTTTATCCTTTAACTCCTTGAAACCGACCTACAAGTTGCTAGTAAAAAAAAAATCAAGGACAACCTTCTAGAATTTAGAGAAGTGAATTTGAGTGAAAAAAAAAGGCCAGAAATTGAGTGAGAAACACGAGCGTGAGTGTTCAATATTTATTTTCTTTGTGAGTGAACAAGTGAGAATTGTGGTGAGGTTTCTTTAAATTTTGTTCAATATGTCTAGAAGTTCCGAACGTCGAGTAATGGGCGACGAGGAGTCTGATGCCGCTGGTGGCGGAAGAAGATTGCAACCACAAAGAAATGTTCCCGGAGGTAGAGATCCTGATTTACAAATGCAAGTTGCATTACGAGAAGTCACACGCTTGCTCCATTCTATCACCGAACGTTTGGACCAAAGAGATGAACGGAGATAACGAGTAAACACCCCTCCAATTCTGAGAAGGGAACAAGAATGACCTTGGATGCATGACAACGACACATACGAACAAAGTGAAGCTGACAGTAATCAAGTTTCGGAACAAAATGAACGAAGAAGAGGCCCACGAACACGTGAGCAAAGAGATCAGAGGCGGGAAGATGATGATCTCAAGAACATCAAGTTGACCATTCCTCCTTTTCAAGGCAAGTCAGATCCTGAAGCCTATTTGGAATGGGAAAAGAAGATCGAACTTGTGTTCGATTGTCATAACTATTCTGAAAATAAAAAGGTCAAATTAGCCGCCATAGAGTTTTCCGACTATGCCATGATCTGGTGGGATCAGTTGACTACGAGTCATCAGCGCAATGACGAACGTCCAATCACTACTTGGACCGAGATGAAAGCAGCCATGAGACGAAGATTCATTCCCTCTTACTACCACCGGGAGTTACATAAAAAACTCCAACATCTTACACAAGGGACGAAAAGCGTCGAAGACTATTACAAAGAAATGGAGGTCGCGCTGATCTGAGCCGATATCCAAGAAGAACGAGAAGCCACCATGGCTCGATTCGTAGCCGGACTCAACCGGGAGATAGCAAATGTTGTGGAACTACAACATTATGTCGAAATAGAAGATATGGTCCACATGGCCATTAAAGTCGAAAAGCAATTGAAGCAAAAGGGAGCATCCCGGAGTTACTCCAATGCTAAACCCTCGAAGTGGGGCCAAAGTACCAGCAAGGGGTTCCCCGTAAACAAGCCGAAAGACTCCACTTTCATTCCTAAGACGAACAAGCCTTTGGCCAAAACAAGCAAAGGCAAGGTTCCAGAAAGTCCTAATGCTAGATCGAGGGACATCAAATGCTTCAAGTGCCTTGGCCGAGGACATATTGCAAGCCAATGCCCGAATAGACGAACTATGGTGATGCAAGCTAACGGTGAGATTGAAACTGAAGACGAAGAAGAAATTGAATTCGAATCCAATTCTGAGGCCGATGAGGACATAGAACAACCTGTTGAAGGCGAATTGCTTGTCGTGAAGCGAAGCCTCAATCTTCAAAGTGTAGAAAGCAAGGAGCAACGAGAAAATATCTTTCATTCAAGATGTCAGGTGCAAGGCAAGGTTTGTAGTCTTATCATCGACGGAGGGAGTTGCACGAACGTAGCCAGTACCTTCATGGTGGAAAATCTAGGATTGACAACGACAAAGCATCCGACTTCGTATAAGCTTCAGTGGCTTAACGACGGTGGAGAACTCAAAGTTACTAAGCAACTCTTAGTATCCTTCAGCATCGGAAAATACTCCGATGGAGTGCTATGCGACGTAGTACCGATGCATGCGGGCCACTTACTTTTAGGACGACCATGGCAATACGATCGCCGAGTGATGCACGATGGCTACACTAATCGGTATTCCTTCAAGCATCTTGGAAGGAATGTAACACTTGCCCCCTTAGCACCTAAGCAAGTGTTTGATGATCAGCAAAAACTCAGGATTTCCATTGATCAATCAAAAGAAAAAAGAAAAGAATACAAAAGAGAAAGTTAAGAAAAATGAGCTAGATAAGAATACGAGTGCAAAAACAAATAGGAGAAAACAAAAGAAAGATAAAGATGAAGATGAAAAAGAAAGTGGAAAAATGAGTGTTTTTACAAAAGCAAGAGATATTCGAAAAGCTTTGTGTGTGAGACAACCGATGTATGTCCTACTATACAAGGAATCATTTTTGAACACTAACGACTTACCCGAGAATCTTCCTTCTTCTGTGTTGTCTCTGATTCAGGAATTCGAGGACATCTTTCCAAATGAGATACCAAGTGTTTACCGCCCATTCGAGGCATAGAACACCAAATTGACTTGGTGCCGGGAGCTTCTCTGCCCAATCGACCTGCATACTGGAGTAATCCCGAGGAAACAAAAGAGCTCCAAAAGCAAATCACTGAATTGCTAGAAAAGGGATATATCCGAGAAAGCCTTAGTCCATGCGCGGTACCGGTGTTACTAGTGCCAAAGAAAGATGGTTGGTGGCGGATGTGTGTCGACTGTCGCGCCATCAACAAGATTACCGTCAAATACCGACACCCGATACCCCGACTCGATGACATGCTCAACGAGTTAAGCGGAGCTCGAATCTTTACAAAGATTGATCTCAAAAGTGGCTATCACCAAATTAGGATGCGAGAAGGCGATGAATGGAAAACGGCTTTCAAAACAAAGTTAGGTTTGTACGAATGGTTGGTAATGCCATTCGGACTTACAAACGCTCCAAGTACTTTTATGCGACTTATGAATCATGTTTTACGAGCTTTCATTGGCAAATCATGTGTTGTTTATTTTGATGACATTTTAGTGTACAGTAAATCTTTGGAGGATCACATCCAACATCTACGTGCGATCTTAGAAACACTGCGGAAAGAGGTATTGTACGCCAATCTCAAGAAATGTTTTTTTTGTACTGACAAGGTTGTTTTCTTAGGATACGTCGTAAGTGCAAATGGCTTAGAGGTGGACCAAGAGAAGGTTCGAGCAATCCAAGAATGGCCCCGTCCTACAACGATTAGCCAAGTACGAAGTTTCCATGGGTTGGCTAGTTTTTACTGCCGATTCGTGCCCAACTTCAGCATGATAGCCGCTCCTTTAACGAGCGTGATCAAGAAGAATTCAGCTTTCCATTGGTCCGATGAGCAAGAACGGTCTTTTAATGCCATTAAAGAATGTCTTGTTAAAGCTCCATTGTTATCCCTTCCTGACTTTACTAAAACCTTTGAAATTGAGTGTGATGCATCAGGTGTAGGGATCGGAGCCGTTCTAACTCAGAATAGAAGACCGGTGGCGTACTTCAGCGAGAAATTGAGCAGAGCTGCACTTAATTAACCCGTGTATGACAAAGAGATATACGCTCTAATAAGATCGCTTGAAACGTGGCAGCACTACTTGAGGCCGAAAGAGTTTGTTATTCATTCAGATCATGAAGCGCTCAAGTACATTAAAGGTCAACATAAGCTCAACAAACGGCATGCGAAATGGATCGAGTATTTAGAATCGTTTCCGTACGTAATTAAGTATAAGAAAGGTAAGGAAAATGTAGTAGCGGATGCGTTATCACGAAGGTACACTTTATTAACCTTTCTTGATTCTAAGTTACTTGGTTTCCATCATATTAAGGAATTGTATGCTAATGATGCTGATTTTGGCAATGTCTATAATGCTTGCGAGAGTGGTGCTTTTGATAAGTTTTACAGGCATGAAGGATTCCTTTTCAAGGAAAACAAGTTATGTATACCGCAAGGTTCTATGCGAGACATGCTTGTGTTAGAGGCACATAGTGGTGGCCACTTTGGAAGAGACAAAACATTGTCCACTCTTCAAGAACATTTTTTCTGGCCAGGAATGAGAAAGGATGTCGAACATATTTGCGAATGTTGCATAGCTTGCAAACGAGCAAAATTACGGGTCCAGCCTCATGGTTTATATACGCCCCTTCCTATTCCAGACACTCCGTGGGCCGACATCTCCATGGATTTCATCCTTGGAATATCGAGATCAAAAACCGGGAAGGACTCGATTTTTGTTGTAGTTGATCATTTTTCTAAAATGTCTCATTTTATCCCTTGTTCTAAGACTGACGATGCTGTGCATATTGCAAACTTATTTTTTAGGGAAATCATACAATTGCATGGAGTTCCGAAAACGATCGTATCTGATCGGGACATAAAATTTTTAAGTCATTTTTGGCGAACTCTATGGGGAAAGTTAGGGACGAAATTGCTATTTTCGACCACTTGTCATCCTCAAACGGATGGACAAACCGAAGTAGTGAACCGAGTCCTATCAACCTTGTTGCGAGCATTGGTGCGAAAAAGTCTCAAAACGTGGGAAGACTGTCTGCCCCACATCGAATTTGCTTACAACCGAGCTGTTCATTCTGCAACTAAATTTTCGCCTTTCGAGATTGTTTACGGGTTTAACTCTCTCACTCCTCTTGATTTATTTCCATTGCCTTCAGATAAATTTATCCATTCTGATGCTAGGAAAAAGGCGGACTACATAAAGGAACTGCATCGAAAGGTGCGCGAGAATATTGAGGCAAGAACCGAACAATACGTCCAACGAGCTAACAAAGGTCGTAGACACATTCTCTTTGAACCAGGGGACTGGGTTTGGGTTCATATGCAAAAAGAAAGGTCTCCCACGCAAAGGCGATCCAAACTTCTCCCAAGAGGGGATGGTCCATTTCAAGTACTTGAACAAATAAATGACAACTCATACAAATTGGACTTACCAGGTGACTATAACGTGAGCACGAGTTTTAATGTGTAACATCTAGATTAGGGGTTATGCGTTCGTGCGTAATTTATGAGATAGTGGGCTCAGTGGGTGTGTTGGATGTGTTCTGAGGAGTTTTGGGAACCCTAAGATATGAGGAAATGTATGGAAATATAAGGAAATGTATGGAAATGTAAGGAAATGAATGGAAATGTATGGAAATGTAAGGAAATGTATGGAAATGTATGGAAATGTAAGGAAATGATCTAGAAATGATTCAAAAGAGGAAAGTAAACATTTCGGGAAACTTGGAAATGTAAGGAAATGTTAAGTTTAAAGGAGGCAAACGAAAATTTTTGGAAACTTGGAAATGTAAAGAAATGCCAAGTTTTAAGGTCTAAAAAGAGGAAATTAAGGCAAGGTGGCCTTAAGAAAATTAGTAGGAGGAATTTGACACACAATCAGGCTTGGAAAAGTGGCCTGAAGATGTCACTTAAGGCCCAGGTAGGTGACGCCACAAGCTTGTGTATTTGGGCCAGGGTTCGAGTCACTTGGGGAGCAAATAAAAGAGTTTTATTTTGCTGCAAGGAGCAAGGGAGTTGGACGGCACATGGCTAAATTCTAGGAGCTTTTATTCTTTTATAATTAGTGGATAAATAAGGGATAAATAAAGGATTTATTTATCATTATTTTCAAGAGATAATTGTTGGATTAAATTCTTTTAATAAAGTGATAATTCAAGGGATAAAGATATCAAAATAGAAGAGTGGTGGCCAAGAAAGGGACTCTAGCTAGTAAATTCGGCTATAAAAGGAAAAGAGAGGCCATTCATTCATTCACTTTTCCTTTGCCGAATTTCTTAATCAAATTCTCCTCTCTCTGCCGAATTTCCTA
Source organism: Gossypium australe (assembly GCA_005393395.2). Taxonomy (NCBI): domain Eukaryota; kingdom Viridiplantae; phylum Streptophyta; class Magnoliopsida; order Malvales; family Malvaceae; genus Gossypium; species Gossypium australe. The sequence continues at coordinate 63,836,235 of CM016616.1, read as the reverse complement.
CAGTTTTTATTCTTCTTCTTCATTGTTTTGCCAAGCCGAAAATACACCTTGTGTTCTAGCTGAATCCTCCATCTTTATTCTTCCTTCTCTTTTCTTTCTAATTCCTCCAAAAGCCGAAAGTTGTGAGAGCATCATTAACCATGGCCGAACCTCTGAAGGTTGAAGTGAAGGTGCAATCGATTTCTTCAAATAAGGGTAAGATCCAAGTTTGGCTTCCATTCTTTTATATTTTAGACTTATCGAAATTTAAGGACTAATTCCTATTATTGATCTTGGCCGAATCATGGAAGGAAAGTTTCGGGATTTACTAAGTATCGACTACAAGGAAGGAGAAGTTCCTTTCCCGAAGGTACACCATAAGCCGCATGTTCCCTAGTTATTCGGTGAGTTTCGGGATTTAAAATCCATAAAGTAAGTGTCTATAGCATTCGGCCAAGGCCTATTTTAGTAGTTAGATCTATTATTATGTGTTTTAAGCCGAAAACTAACAGATTCAAGGGATCTAGTGAGTAGCCGATTTCAAAGAAGAAGAATACAAGTTTTCGGGATTTGACTATAGTCAATTCGACAACAAGTTAGGTTTTAAGAATGCAAATCCTACTAGGATTTGGTTTTATAGGCTTTATGCTAACATACTAAGGTTACCAAATGTAGGAATTGAGATCTAAAGCAATAGATCGGTTTTTTTTCGGGATTTCAAGGAATTCGTTAAGCGAATCAGGTGTGTGCCCCACAGTATCTTTTAATACGTTATATGGCTATATGTAATATATGTATGTATAAGAATGTGAATATGGCTAAGTACCCTAATGTGGTACAAAGTACTCAGGTATGTTTCCTACTCCTACTAGGATTACGAAATATGTTATATTTAACATGTGAAAAGTAACATGAATGTGAATTTAAGTATGATATGCATGATATGAATAACATGGGCATTCGGGTTATATGAGAAAGGGGAAGTGAATGTGATGACTTCGGTCTCACTATCTGAATGCGGTGGCTTCGGTCACATTATCTGAATGTGGTAACTTCGGTTACATTATCTGAATGTGGTAACTTCAGTTACATTATCTGAATGTGGTGTCTCATGACACAATTATCTGAATCTGGTGGCTATGCCACAATCTTATATGGGCGACGAGCACGTCGACTGCAGCGACTGCCTTCGATGGTGTGTAGCGGAAGGAGGGTCGACTTAGTAGTCCCCACAGTGTGCAGGTTGGTACGGGGATGTGTAGCGGATGGCATCTAGGTTTGGGTATGGGTTGCATCATTATTTTATCTGTATATGAATGTGCATGTGATACGTTATGGTATGCCTGATCTATTAAATTTTAGTGTTGTGTACACATTGAGTCTGTTGACTCACCCCGTTGTGGGAACATTTTTTTCAGGTGATGAACAGTGATGGACCGGGACGGAAGAACTTGTGGTGGCCATGCTCAGCTTGAAGTTTTAGTCAAAATGGACATTTTATTTTATTTAAGTACTTAAGAATTTTATTTTGGGATTATTTGATGTAATAAGGCCATAAGGCCAAAGTTGAATTTCCTTATTTCTTTTTTTACTTTTATTTATTATGATTACAAATTTTTATTAAGTTAAAGATTAAGTAATTTATTTTTTTGAATATACTCTATATGTTTTATCACTTAAAAATTAAAAAGGGTTTTCAATATAAAATCGAATTCGTTTTCAACTCAAGCCCAACCCAAAACCATATATTTTTTTAAAATCGCACAAGTTTTTCCTAAGAAGCAAAAGAATTTGAACCGGTTTTCTTGAGGAACATACCAAATCTGGTCAAAGCTCGTGGGCCGGGTTTGGGGTGTTTCAATTTGGTATCAGAGCCCAGTTTCAAACCCTCGACCTGGGGTTTAAGGCCCAAAACGTTTTTAAATCGATCCCAAGTGAGTTTTTGAAGATAAGCAGGTTTTCTGGCATGGCACCTAAGTCTCCGACCCGAAGTCCACCAGGTAAGTACCCCTAACCTTTGTGTGAATTATAGTATGAATTGTAGAAGGGTAGAACTGGAATGGCACGTAGAGTAGTATGATAAGTATTTGGAACCCTAGGACTAGTTTACCCCAACTATTACATAAGACTTAATGACTAATTAAACAAACCTATGGCTAAGTCGCCGAGTTAGGGTGTGGCAACCATTGTGCGCATGTCTAGGATTGGATCCGGAAGAGCCTGGTATTTAAGCAGTTCTAGTGACTCACCTCCTCTTCGCAGGAATCCTACCTGGTGCGTAGCTTCGGTTCACCCTAACCAAGAGGACTTATTCATGGGCTAAACCCAATAACTAAAACCCGAAAGGGATTAGCCACATTTTTTATGGAAACCCTAGTTTTAAAATGACTAAATTACCCTTTTGATTTATAAAATCTATTTCATAAAATTTTCCTGAAATATTTCTTGATTTACAAAATTACTAAAATACCCCTAGTGGTAAAATTACAAAAAAATGCCCTTGGTTTATGAAATTTCCAAAATACCCACAGTTCTTATTAAAAAAAAAATTCATTACTTTATAACAAGTCCAAAAACCCTAATTTGGAAAATATCAAAATACTTTGATTTTGGAAAATTACGAAATTGCCCCTGACTTACAAAATTACCAAAATGACCCTGATTTCCAAAATTTTTGTGACATCACCGTTTTGGAAAATAAAATTCTCAAAAAGAACCCTCAAAGTTTTGCAAATTGTGAAATACCCCTGAATAATTGAGCTTTACAAATTTACCCTGGTTTATTACCAAAATACCCCCGAGTTTCAAAATTTACCGAAATACCCCTGTAATTTCAAAATTCCCGAAATACCCCCGGGATTTCAAAAATTACCAAAATACCCTTATTGACAAAATCCACAAGGAATCTTATTTTGAAAAAAAATTATTACGAAAATACCCCTGTAGGGCAAATTACGAAAATACCCCTGGGTAGTGGAAAAACAACAACAATGGAAACTACAACATTTCTCTGAATGAACGAAAGTTCATAATTGATTGATGAATGTATGAATGTAAAGACTGTGTGCATGTATGAACACGAAAGAACCACTCCTAAAATTCTTTCCATAAAACTTCTTCGCGGGTAATCAGTGGAATAAAGACTAATGCATAAAACTTTGTAATCAGATTAAATCGCGACATTAGAAATAAGTTCTAGGGGACGTGAACTTAGAGATTGTGCCTACAAAGTATGATGGTTCTATTAAGATCAGAGTGCGCAGCGTAAGCATAGTGCGGTGAGAAGGATTGTACGACTGTTAATAAGTAATTTCGAGGACGAAATTATTTTTAAGGAGGGTAGAACTGTAACATCCTAGATTAGGGGTTATGCGTTCGTGCGTAATTTATGAGATAGTGGGCTCAGTGGGTGTGTTGGATGTGTTCTGAGGAGTTTTGGGAACCCTAAGATATGAGGAAATGTATGGAAATATAAGGAAATGTATGGAAATGTAAGGAAATGTATAGAAATGTATAGAAATGTAAGGAAATGTATGGAAATGTATGGAAATGTATGGAAATGTATGGAAATGTAAGGGAATGTAAGGAAATGTAAGGAAATGTGAGGAAATGTGAGGAAATGTAAGGAAATGATCTAGAAATGATTCAAAAGAGGAAAGTAAACATTTCGGGAAACTTGGAAATGTAAGGAAATGTTAAGTTTAAAGGAGGCAAACGAAAATTTTTGGAAACTTGGAAATGTAAAGAAATGTCAAGTTTTAAGGTTTAAAAAGAGGAAATTAAGGCAAGGTGGCCTTAAGAAAATTAGTAGGAGGAATTTGACACACAATCAGGCTTGGAAAAGTGGCCTGAAGATGTCACTTAAGGCCCAGGTAGTGACGCCACAAGCTTGTGTATTTGGGCCAGGGTTCGAGTCACTTAGGGAGCAAATAAAAGAGTTTTATTTTGCTGCAAGGAGCAAGGGAGTTGGACGGCACATGGCTAAATTCTAGGAGCTTTTATTCTTTTATAATTAGTGGATAAATAAGGGATAAATAAAGGATTTATTTATCATTATTTTCAAGAGATAATTGTTGGATTAAATTCTTTTAATAAAGTGATAATTCAAGGGATAAAGCTATCAAAATAGAAGAGTAGTGGCCAAGAAAGGGACTCTAGTTAGTAAATTCGGCTATAAAAGGAAAAGAGAGGCCATTCATTCATTCACTTTTCCTTTGCCGAATTTCTTAAGCAAATTCTCCTCTCTCTGCCGAATTTCCTACAGTTTTTATTCTTCTTCTTCATTGTTTTACCAAGCCGAAAATACACCTTGTGTTCTAGCCGAATCCTCCATCTTTATTCTTCCTTCTCTTTTCTTTCTAATCCCTCCAAAAGCTGAAAGTTGTGAGAGCATCATTTAGCCATAGCCGAATCTCTGAAGGTTGAAGTGAAGGTGCAATCGATATCTTCAAATAAGTGTAAGATCCAAGTTTGGTTTCCATTCTTTTATATTTTAGACTTATCGAAATTTAGGGACTAATTCCTATTATTGATCTTGGCTGAATCATGGAAGGAAAGTTTCGGGATTTACTAAGTATCGACTACAAGGAAGGAGAAGTTCTTTTCCCGAAGGTACACCATAAGCCGCGTGTTCCCTAGTTATTCAGTGAGTTTCGGGATTTAAAATCCACAAGGTAAGTGTCTATAGCATTCGGCCAAGGCCTATTTTAGTAGTTAGATCTATTATTATGTGTTTTAAGCCGAAAACTAACAGATTCAAGGGATCTGGTGAGTAGCCGATTTTAAAGGAGAAGAATACAAGTTTTCGGGATTTGACTATAGTCAATTCGACAACAAGGTAGGTTTTAAGAATACAAATCCTACTAGGATTTGGTTTTATAGGCTTTATGCTAACATACTAAGGTTACCAAATGTAGGAATTGAGATCTAAAGCAATAGATCGATTTTTTTCGGGATTTCAAGGAATTCGTTAAGCGAATCAGGTGTGTACCCCACACTATCTTTTAATACATTATATGGCTATATGTAATATATGTATGTATAAGAATGTGAATATGGCTAAGTACCCTAATGTGGTACAAAGTACTCAGGTATGTTTCCTACTCCTACTAGGATTACGAAATATGTTATATTTAACATGTGAAAAGTAACGTGAATGTGAATTTAAGTATGATATGCATGATATGAATAACATGGGCATTCGGGTTATATGAGAAAGGGGAAGTGAATGTGATGACTTCGGTCTCACTATCTGAATGCGGTGGCTTCGGTCACATTATCTGAATGTTGTAACGTCAGTTACATTATCTGAATATGGTAACTTCGGTTACATTATCTGAACGTGGTGTCTCATGACACAATTATCTGAATCTGGTGGCTATGCCACGAATCTTATATGGGCGATGAGCACGTCGACTGCAGCGACTGCCTTCGATGGTGTGTAGCGGAAGGAGGGTCGACTTAGTAGCCCCCACGGTGTGCAGGTTGGTACGGGGATGTGTAGCGGATGGCATCTAGGTTTGGCTATGGGTTGCATCATTATTTTATCTGTATATGAATGTGCATGTGATACGTTATGGTATGTCTGATCTATTAAATTTTAGTGTTGTGTACACATTGAGTCTGTTGACTCACCCCGTTGTGGGAACATTTTTTTCAGGTGATGAACAGTGATGGACCGGGACGGCAGAACTTGTGATGGCCATGCTCAGCTTGAAGTTTTATCCAAAATGGACATTTTATTTTATTTAAGTACTTAAGAATTTTATTTTGGGATTATTTGATGTAATAAGGCCATAAGGCCAAAGTTGAATTTCCTTATTTCTTTTCTTACTTTTATTTATTATGATTAGAATTTTTTATTAAGTTAAAGATTAAGTAATTTATTTTTTTGAATATACTCTATATGTTTTATCACTTAAAAATTAAAAAGGTTTTTCAATATAAAATCGAGTTCGTTTTCAACTCAAGCCCAACCCAAAACCATATATTTTTTTTAAAATCGCACAAGTTTTTCCTAAGAAGCAAAAGAATTTGAACCGGTTTTCTTGAGGAACATACCAAATCTGGTCAAAGCTCGTGGGCCAGGTTTGGGGTGTTTCATAATGTATCTAATCTGTCTCCTTTTGATGTAGGTGTTGATTCGAGGACGAATCAACTTAAAGAGGGAGGGAATGATACGGACGCGCCTATGGCGGAGATTAACCGAGACACCCTTGAACTACCCAATGGACCAATTACGCGTAACCGGGCTAAAAAATTTAAGGAGGCCACTTCAGTTTTAGTGGCACAAATTTGGAACGAAGAAAGGAAGTACTCCAAGAACACGCCGAACATTTACAATTTATTTAAGACCGAATATATTAGCTAGTTTGGATGCTAATTTATTATTTTATTACATGTTATTTTCATATTAATTAAGTTGTTTAATTAGTATAATATTTAATATATCTAGTGTTTAAATTAAAGTATTTTAATTTTTATTTAAATTAATGTTTGGTTATGTTTTATAGGAAATAATAAAAGGCATAGTGGTGCAACAAGCTAAAATTTTTAAATGCCATGAGTTTAAGAGAATGTGATGACAATTGTTGGAATCAAGCTACTTAGGTGGAGTATTAGGTGATGGATGGCTAAATGGAGAGCTAATGGGGGAATAATTGAATTAGGTATAAATAAACAAATGAAGATAAATGAAGTGGAAGCATGAATGGAAACAAAACATTAGCAACTTGAAGAATATGGTGGAAGACAAGAAAAATTGGATTGAAGAAATTAATATGCCATATTGGAATTAAATATTTATGTTTATTTTTATTTATTTTTATTTTTATTTTTCTTTTTTTTATAGCCACTACAAGCTACCTATAAATAGCTTGTCAAACTTCAATTGTAGGCACTTGATTTTTATTGAATGAATTCTCATTTTGGTGAGTTTAATTCACTCTCTTAAATTCTTCAAGGTTCGAATTGATTTATCTAGTTTCTAATGGCATCAATTTTAACTTTGTTACGAACTTATCATCCTCTCGGGTGTGGCGTTCAATTATATACCGTGGGTTCCTATCTTGCTAGATAGCGGGTCTCGGTTTATTCAACTTCCTTTCATTCATTTGAAACTTATAAGATTCGGGTCTTTAATTTTTATTAAAGGTTCATTCTTGTTTCAAATCCCTATCATCCACTTGATTATCTTTATTTTCAAGCCGTTACCATTAAAATTATCCTTTTGTTCAATTTAATTGAAAAACTACCTAATTTACGATCGGGCAACATCTACGACTCGTTTCAAACCTGAGGCGAACCGTATCACCTGTGATCTTCACCATAGGTTATGGTTTAACAACCCTATTTCATTATAGTAGTTCTGACAAGGACTTTTGATGGAATCGAATATGGATCAGGCAAAGGAGAGGATTGGGTCCGTAAACCCAATCCCTAAGTTTAAGAAACGAGTGGTGTCTGCTGTTCGAGATTGGCCACCGGGTTGTGGACCGGCTTCTGAACAACACCTTAGGTAAATAGCGGTTGTATCGGCTACGGATAGCGTCGACATAGGCAGTATCATCTTGTCGATAATCAGGTGTGTAGATCTCTAACACACTAGTTAATTGTAATATGTATGTTATGGGCTAAAAAGCCGGAAAGAGGCTGTGTAAACAGTCGAATAAAACCCGAAAAATGGTTTGCAAAGGATGCCAGGTACGTAATCATAGAAACCACTCTATGAGTATCGATATATGTGAAAACCTATTTTTCTTGTTTTTTTTAAGTATGTATGCATGGGGTGGGACTATGATAATGAAGGGGAAGTGCATGATAGGTCACTTGGTGATCGGTGGTTAAACCACAAAAATCTAATGTTAGGTCACACAGTGATCGGTGGCAGTGCCACGTTTAATGATTCCTGATTAATAGGAATAAGCAGTACGGCTGTCGTTATGGTGTGTAGCGGATGGATGGTTGATTGTAGAAATCCCCGAGGTGTGATGGTTGGTACGGGTTGGTGTGTAGAGGATGGGATGCTAAGATGGGTTGGGCTATTCATCATTTATTATTTATCTTGTAAGTATGATTGTTGCCTTTATGTATGGGCCAGGGCTCATAATTTGTTTGTGGGCCTCAAGTCATTATGTGTTTCGAGATTTATACACTGAGTCTTGGTGACTCACCCTTTCATTTTTCTCTACTCTTTCAGATGAGCAGTAGGCCGTGGACATGGGAGCCAAGACGGGCTCGAGGGGCCATCAAGTTATTTGTTTTTACACTTGCCGTTTTATTCTAAGTTTTAATTTTGGAATCATTGGATGTAATAAGGTCTCCATAGCTTAGGTTATAAGTTGATATATGTTAATGTTTATGTTTTTCTTTTATTATTCATAATCAAAGACTTGTGTTTTAAAGAGATAAAAATGGGATTTTTAAACATTATTTAAATAACACTTATTTGGAAAGATAAATTACAAAGGTTTTCTACAAGTGCCACCTATTTAACAAATATCTACAAAGACGAACTAAGTTTTACAAAGCCCTTTTTACAAAAAGTTTTTAACATCAAACTCGTAGCATACCGGATCTGGTCGTGACGTATGGGCCGGGTTTGGGGTGTTACAGCAGCACTACAACAACATAAAATTATCATTCTTCTGTTTTAGATCTAAAAGATGAACATCGTCAATAAGTGAAGTAAAATCCAAATTGATATTTCATAATAATAATAAAAATTAACATCGTACATATTTTATTTATTATTGTTAATTTATTTTAAATCATATATTTTATTATTTATTATATGTTATTTTAAAATGAAAACCGATTTTCTAAATAAATAGCGTGTGATAGAATTTGTAATATTATTAAACTTTAGAAACTAATTCTAACCTTGTTTAATTTATTTCAAAAGTAGAAAAAGAAAAAGAAGTTGGCTTTTGTAGCCTAGATGGACATGCCTGGTTTTGCGGTACAATAATTTTCTTGCACTTATAATCATGTTTTTTAATGTGAAAAATTAAATGTAAAGTCCCAAGTGCTTTTCTTTTTCCATCCTTTATTGCGTGACTGAGATCCTCTGCTGGAATTTGCTAATTTATCAAAGGTTTAATTATGATTTCATTTTTATTTTTAAATATTTAATTTTAAATTTCTTTAGTTTTTATTTAGTTTCTCTATTATTTTAATTTTATCTAAATAATAATAGCATTAAAAATATTTTGGTAAATTTTTAAATTAAAAGTGGAATAAGCAAATAAAAACGTTTTAAAAATGCTTGAAAGAAAGCTGATATATATTTTTATTTGCTTTATACATAGATCCTAAGTGGTATTTTAAAAATATTACATAAATTGATTTAGCAAAATTAAAAGTAGAGAGATGATATAAATAGTAAAAGCATAATTAGCTTTATCAAAAAGACATTGGATCCAGGGCAAGTATAAATGAAAATTTTTCAATTAGATTCATGAGATTTTAATATTCAATATTTTTAAATGGTTTTAAAACTTATAATTTTCTTTACCAATATAATAATAATAACGATCATTATTTAAGTAGCTTACATAATTCACATAACTCACGTAATATACATAACTTACATAACTCACATAACATACATAACTTACATAACTTACATAACTCAGATAACTTACATAATACATAACTCAGATAACTTACATAATACATAATACATAGGTTAAAGATCAAATTTCATAGCTTTCACCAAATTATTTAACTTACATATACATAAGTTACATAATTTTAAGATCAAACTTCATAACTTACATAATTTACATAACTTACATAATACCTGTATAGATAAACAACTTACCCGTGTAATTTACTGTCAACTTTAGACTTCAACAACTAAGAAATGAATAGAAATTGGATGAATTTGTCAAGGGTAAGCAATGGCTATCGATATGGAGTAGAAACTTTTCTAAATTTTGCATTTCAAAATGCAAGCCAAGAGAATATGATTCTTTGCCCGTGTAAGAAGTGTTGCAATATCAATTGGCATTATCGTGAAGTTGTCTATGAACATCTAGTTGTTGGTGGCTTTGTTCGGGAGTATAAAAAATGGATTTTCCATGGAGAGTGTACATCTAGTGGAGCCTCTTCATCGGTGAATCTGGGTTATCCTCATAATGCTTACAATCAGAATGTTAGAGAAGATGACATGGATGGCATGTTGCGGGATGCATTTAATATGTGCGGTGATGGTTTGCAATCATTTCCAGCTGACTTGGGTACAAACGATGATTATAATTTTGGTGGAAATACTTTCTCCAAAGGGGGAAGAAGTGTACCTGATGATCAGCCAAATGAAGAAGCGGCGAAGTTCTTCACATTACTTTGTGAAATGAACGAAGAACTGTATGAGGGATCTAAATTTTCAAAACTGTCTTTCTATATTCGTCTTTTTCACTTAAAATGTTTGGGAGGGTGGATAGGAAACTTTTTGACAATGTTGTTAGAGTTTTTAAGAGAAATGTTCCCGTTTGTGAAAATCCCTCAATCTTCCAAAGACATGAAAAAACTGATCAAAGATTTGGGCCTTGGCTACAACAAAATTCATAGTTGCCCAAATGACTGCATGTTGTATTGGGGCGACAGGAAAAACCAACAGTGCTGTCATGTATACGGTCAATCCCGTTGGATGAATAGAAATACAGAGGATGGTAACAAGGATGAAAACGATGCACAGTCAAGGAAGCAGCCAGTTAAGATTTTACGATATTTTTTGCTAATACCAAGGCTTCAAAGACTTTTCATGTCGTCGAAGACAGCCGAGTCAATGACGTGGCACCATGATGGACGAACCGGTGATGGATTGTTAAGGCATCCTACAGATTCTTTAGCTTGGAAATCATTCGACTCTAAATTTCCAAGCTTTCCAAGCGATCCTTGGAGTGTGAGGCTGGGGCTAGCATTTGATGGATTTAACCTTTACAAAATCATGAGCATTGCATACAGTACTTGGCCTGTGGTGCTTGTTCCTTACAATTTGTCGCCATGGGTTTGTATGAAACAATCATCCTTTATCTTATCTATGATTATCCCTTGAGAGAAAGGGCCCAGAAATGATATTGACATATATTTGCCGCCACTTATTGAAGAGTTAAAACAATTATGGGCTCGTGTTGAGGCATACGATGTACTGAGAAAGGAGAACTTCAATTTACCTGCGGCTTTGATGTGGACTATTAATGACTTCCCGGCCTATGCCAATTTATCTGGTTGGAGTACCAATGGATATTATGCTTGTCCTTGTTGTGCTGCGCAAACATGTTCGCAATGGTAATATAATGGGAAGAAGTTCTCTTACATGGGACATCGTCGGTAGTTACCAAAAAATCATAGGTTTAGATTTCAGAGTACTCAGTTTGACGGTACTGAAGAGTTCAGAGAAGCTCCTTCGCAGACCGGTGGATTTAAAATATTGTTCATGTTGAAAGATATGAATTTCATTTATGGAAAGATGAATCAACCGCCCAATAAACAAAGAAATAGAAAATCAATGGATGAACCTGATGATGAATCTGATCAAGAGGATGATCCTAATGAGGCAGACTTGTGGAAAAAAAAGAAGTATTTTTTTTTGAGTTGCCTTATTGGGAGCATCAAATTTTACGACATAATCTTGATGTCATGCACATTGAGAAAAATGTCTGCGAGAACATCATTGGGACTATTTTGATTGTCGATGGAAAATCGAAAGACAATCTTCAGAGTCGACTTGATTTAATCCACATGGGAATCCAGCATGAGCTTCATCCCCAAGCACTTCCAAATATGAAATATCGGTTACCGCCTGCTATTTTTTCAATGTCGAAAACGGAGAAAGAAGTGTTCTGTATGGTATTGAAGGATATAAAGGTCCCGGATGCGTATGCATCAAATATATCTCAATGTGTGAGTCTTAAAGATCGAAGATTATATGGCTTAAAATCACATGACTATCACATCTTGATGCAAGACTTACTGCCTGTTGCTATGCAGTGTTGTATGTCGAAAAAGGCGTCTTGTGTAATTGAATTGTCCAATATAATGAAAGGCATTTGTGGCAAAGTTTTGGATGTTCAAGAACTTGAGACACTACAAGATCGAGCCGCATTGACTTTATGCAATCTGGAGAAGATCTTCCCGCCTTCATTCTTCACAATTATGGTGCACTTGTTAATTCATCTCCCTCGTGAAGCAATACTTGGTGGACCCGTTTTCTATCGATGGATGTATCCCATAGAAAGGTCTTAATTTATTTGTAAATTATTCCTTCATTCACCTAAATGCCTTTAGTTGCAACTTTTGATAATGTTCTATACCATGTTTAGATTCCTATCCAAATTGAAGTCTTACTGCCGCAATAAACTGTAACACCCCAAACCCGGCCCAAACACTACAACCGAATCTGGTATGTCACTAAGGAAATTTTATAAAAAGACGTGGCACTTTGGAAAACAAATATCAGGTTTAAATATTTATACCGAAAACTTAATAATTTATTAAGTTGTATAAGATATAAAGTTATAAAATGCCTTGGTGAATTTTAAATAAAAACCGAGATTTTGTACATGTCTTAACTTAATTTAAATATAAAATTTAAATGCCTATTAATAAAAGCCCAACATAAAACCAAAACATAAATAATAGTCTAGTGGCCCAAGGCCTTATTACAACGAAATTTAAAACCCTTAATCAAAATATTAAAAACAATATTCTAAGTAAAATCTTCTGCTAGATCAAGAACTCTCTCGCATGGCCACCTCGCGCTCCTCTCCAGCCCGGTCCGTTGCACTAGGTGCTACCTGAAATTATTAAATAATAGGGTGAGTCGTGAGACTCAGTGTGCAACCCTCATGCACCATTAGATTTGGGCCTTAACCCCACAGAACATATAACAGAATATAATATATCAAAAAATATGCAAAGCCCAACCCAAATCCTAGGTTTCCATCCGCTATACGCCACCCTTACCTGCCAGTCACACCATTGGGGATTTCTACAATCAACCCATACTGCTACACACCATCTATGACAGTCATGCTACTCATCGTCAGATCATGGCCGTAGCCACTATAACAGGTCATGGCAGAAGCCACTACAATAGGTCACGGCAAAAGCCGCCACAATAGGTCACGGCAGAAGCCGCTACAACAGAACACTTCTCCTTTCATTAAACCCAACCCCATGCAATCATAGAAAACAGCATACTTATCACATATGTCACCTTAACAGGAACATTCACTTAGGAATGACAGAGATCACTAACCTGGCGATCCGCATTTACCCTCCTCGGGTTTCAACCATGATGCCAGAATTTCGGCATTTATCAAAATATAACAGATTTATAACATATTTTAACAGGCAATCTAAATGGTGTGGAAGTGTTACACACCTGATATCGCGTAGTTTTACTCCCTTAGTTAAATCCTTACTATCTGGATCTACAACCCTTAGTCTAAAACCTTGCTCAAAAGCCGGAAGAATACGAAGATTTGGGTCCCCTTACATTCGGCCAAGGATTAATAAATACCGAATTTACATGCTAAAAACAATATATCTCCTTACCTTAAAATCCTGAAAGTAACACGATTCGAGTGTTACTGAACTCTGACTTAGAGATCTAAGCAAATGAATCCCCTTCAAATCCCGGAATGCTAGAAATGAGAGAAAACACGAGATTAGCCAACTATTTAACCATTCGGTTATAGTCTCCAAAAGTCAAAAAAGATCAAAAGAAAACCCAAATCGATACTTACCTCTATAGAAGGTTTCAGCTATCCCTTGTAGAAAGATTCGGCAATCACAGAAGAAGATTGAAGCATAGAAGATTAGAGATCTAAGAGTTTTCGGCTTTTAGTGAATGGGAGAAGAATAACAATGGAGATCAGAAGATTTGGCTAAAAGGAAATTTCAAAGTAAAAGAAAGAAAAGGTGAGAAAACAATGGTGATTTTTGGCTTTTGAAAGAGAAAAGATGAGAAAAGAAAACAAGTGAGATGGCCTTCAAATTTTCGACACAGGAAGAGAAGAAAGAGTAGGGTTCCAATGCCAGAATTGATTAGCTATCCCCCCTATTTATAGAAATTTCGGCACTTACCTAACCTTCCAGATAAATACTATCTTTTCTCCTTTATCTTAATCTACTAACTCATCTAAAAGAGACTTAATTATCTCTAACTCTTCCTTCCTTTATCAGCTTAATTATCCATATATTAAGACATGAAATAAATCTTTAAATAATAGCCTTGTGCCGTCCCCCTAGCTCCTCTTTAAATACCGGATTTGGCCCAAAAACATGGGCTCCAAGTGGCCAAAACTTGGGCCTCCTCCTTTACCAGTGATGCCAACTCACTTCCCTCTTAGTGGCGCCATTTTGCCACTGGGCCACAAGCCCAATCTTGATATTTTTAACATAGATAACTATTTTTAAAACTTATAATGCCCAAACAGAATATTTTAACTGAGGTCTCAGCCCATTCCTGAGCCCAATTAATACCTCAATTCTCAATTTAACATATTTAAGCATTCATTACACAAAATGCTGAAGGCTACTTGGCAGAGGAATGTATGACTTTCTGTTCAGGGTATTTGGAAGATGTTGAAACAAGAATGAACAGACCAAGTAGAAATGCTGGGCTCACAGATCATAACTTGGCCAAAACTTATTTATTTCAAAGTTTCGGAGAACCAATCGGCAAAGTTGAAATTGCAGAATTAGATGATAGATCGTGGATCCAAGCACATCGATATGTTCTTTTTCATCACGATTCAATAGAACCATTACGCAAGTAAGTTGTAGAATTTGATAAATATTCATCAATTATAATTTGTCTGTCTTCTAACAAAGTAAACCTTTTTTTAACAAAGTGAGTATAAACAAATATTGAGAGCTCGTTCACGGTCCTGAAGATTACATCTACGAGAAATTAATAAGTTGTTCATAGAATCATTTCATGAATGGTTAAGCCAAACGGTATGCAATTGAAGTTTTCATTGACAAGTAATAATATTTTCTCATAACATTTATAATTACTCAATTTATGTAACATCCTGAATTTTTGGGCCTATGCGTTTAATAGGTAGGATATGTTTAATGTGTTAATTTAAGTGTTAGGGGTCCAAATTGGGCTCAGGCTTAGGTAGAGGCCTTGATTAAAATTTTCTGTTTGGGCATTATAGGGGTTTAAAAGGTAGTATCTATGTTTAAAATACCAAAGTGGGCTTGTGGCCCAATCTTAGGAGGTGGCGCCACACAAGGGAGTAAGGGGCCCAAATTTAAGTTTCATGGAGCCCAATTCTTTTAATTTAAGTTAGCTAAATTTTGGGCATTAGGATTAGGTGGAGTGGATGGCAACAAGGCTAAAATTTAGGGGTTTTAATGTTTAAAATATGTGGATAATAAGCAGATAAAGACTATTATTTAGGAATTTATTTTATGAGGATAATAAGCAGATAAAGGCTAAGATTTAGGGATTTTAATGATTAAAATATGTAGATAATATGCTGATAAAGGAGGGAGGAGTTAGAGATAATTAAGTCTCTTTTAGATGAGCTAATAGATTAAGATAAAGGAAAAAAGATAGGATTTATCTGCAAGGTTAGGTAAGTGCCGAAATTTCTATAAATAGGGGGAATATCTCTTCAATTTCGGCATTTGGGGTTTTTCTCTCATTCTTTTCTCTTCTTCTCTGAGTAAAAGCCGAAAACTCCTAAAGTTCCATCTTCTTCTTCATTCTCTGCAAAAGCCGAAATCTCTAAGCCTATTCCCTTATCTTCACTTTGATTCAAAAGCCGAAACTACACCTGTTCTTCTCCTTAATATTCATTGGCCGAATCTCCCTTAGCCATCTTTCAATTTTTAGTTCTTTCAAAAGCCGAAAGTGCGATAGATCATCTTTTTGAAGCAAAACGTAGATCGGTTTAGCAAGGGTATCTACATTAATCAGGTGTGTAATACTTCCCCACCATCTAGAACTGATTATTAATATATGTTTATAAGTTTATATGTTATGATAAAAGCTGAAATCTCGACTCAATATGGGAAGCCCAAAAAGGGTAACGCAAAGCGCCAGGTCAGTGAATAATCTGATTAAGTGTTATAAGTAATTTGCTTGTACATGATTGCATGGGTTGGGTTGATGAAAGGAGGAAGTTATACGTTATATGTGTAGCGGTTTATACCGTGATCTGTTATATGTGTAGCAGTTTATACCGTGATCTGTCATACGGGCTTCGGCCATAATATGTTGATGAGCAGCATGACTGCCATCTTAGCGTGTAGCGGTGTGGGTTGATTGTAGAAATCCCCAATGGTGTGAACGGTTGGTACGGGGGCGTGTAGCAGATGGAAACCTAGGCAAACGGGTTGGGCCTTGCATATTATTTGTTGTTTATATAAATGAAATTATTATTAATCTGTTTTATGGGCCTAAGGCCCAAATCTAGTGGTGCATGAGGCTTGCACACTGAGTCTCGCGACTCACCCTTTTAATTAACATTTCAGGTGATACCTAGTGCTTTGGACCGGGCTGGAGAGGAACTCAAGGTGGCCATGTAGAAGAATATCTGGATCCAGCAAAAAGACTCAAGTTATTATTTTATATTTTTAATTAATGGATTTTAAATCTCGTTGTAATAAGGCCATGGGCCACTAGTTTATATTTTGTTTTATTTTGGGCTTTAATTACTTTTAGTTATTTAAATTCTTATTGAACGCATGTATTTAAATTTGGGTTTTTAATTCATAAAGGTATATTTTATTTAAACTATCAACTATTTATTTTTTTCGAATAAAAGGATAAACTTTAGAAAAATATTTTCTGAAAATACGACATGTTTGACAAAATTTTTCTTAGTGACATACCAGATCTGGTTGTAGTGTTTGGGCCAGGTTTGGGGTGTTACAAATTGGTATCAGAGCCCGGTTCAAAACTAGGCTCTGGGGGTTTTTGGGCTCAAAACGTTTTCTAAAAATGGGCTTTTGAAACATGCATGTTTTGAAATGATAACAGGTTTGTTAGCTCGGCATGGCACCTGCGTCTCCGGCCCAAGTCCGCCAGGTAAGTATTCTGAACCATTGTGTGATATATTTATGTGGGCTTAATGGGCTTTATGGGATGTAGAATAGTTAGATTAGAACTTGATGGACTCTAGGCCTAGTTGAACAACTTTTAAAATCTCATAAGACTTAATTTCACTAAACAAACCCGTGAATGAGTCGTAAGGCTTGGGTGTGGCAACGGGCATACGCATGTCTAGGATTGGACACGGAAGAGCCTGGTATTTAAGCAGTCCTAGTGACTCACCTCCTCTTCGCTGGAATCCTACCTGGTGCGTAGTGGCTGTTCACCTTAGCCAAATTAGGGTGTGGTAATAGACATACGCATGTCTAGGAGTGGATTCAGGGAGAGCTTGGTATTTAAGCAGTCCTGGTGACTCACCTCCTCTCCACTAGAATCTTACCTGGTGCGTAGTGACTATTCACCCTAGTTACGAGAACTTATTGATGGGCTAAACCTTATAATTAAAACCCGAAAGGGACCAGCCACCCTACTTGAAAAAAAAAAATCCCAAGGTTTTGTAAAATTTTCAAAACATATTTAATTTGTGAAAATTTCCAATAAACCATGAACTTATAAAATACCTATGTTTCGAAAATTTACTCGAAAATCTCATGTTTACAAGAATAACCCGGACAATGAAACTAGATTTTACCAAAAGTACCCCGGTTTTAAAAAAAAACAACAAACAACATCAAAGTTTGAAAAATTACCAAACTACCCTTGTTTTACAAAATGACCAAAATACCCCTAGTGGGTAAAATTACTGAAATACCCCCGGATTTCAAAATTACCGAAATAGCCCCTGGATATCCAAAATTACCGAAATACCCCCAGATTTCAAAATTTTCGAAATACCCCCGGGATTGCAAAGTTACCAAAATACCCTTACTTCACAAAATCACCAAGGACCTTATTTTAAAAATTACGAAAATACCCCTGTAGGATAAAATTACGAAAATACCCCTGAGTAGTGAAATGACAAAAATACCTATCCATGATGAATGTAGGTTTGTGGATGTACTTGTATGCTAATGTCTGATGACTGAATGTGTGTGCTTCCTAGAATTAGAAGGTAAACTTGAGACTGAAACTGTAGATAGGTTCGAATTCGAAAAAAAACTACCTCTAAAATCACTATTAAGTCGGGTATGTTTTGTGTGGATGCTATATTTTTGGGTATAGAAACTATATGCGTGCAATGTTTATATATTATTAAATTAGAGTGCGCAGCGAAAGCATAGTGGTGAGACTTGGGTAGTACGATTAATAGTTAGTTGGAAATTTCGAGGACGAAATTTCTTTAAGGGGGTAGAACTGTAACATCCTGAATTTTTGGGCCTATGCGTTTAATAGGTAGGATATGTTTAATGTGTTAATTTAAGTGTTAGGGGTCCAAATTGGGCTTAGGCTTAGGTAGAGGCCTCCATTAAAATTTTCTGTTTGGGCATTATAGGGGTTTAAAAGGTAGTATCTATGTTTAAAATACCAAAGTGGGCTTGTGGCCCAATCTTAGGAGGTGACGCCACACAAGGGAGTAAGGGGCCCAAATTTAAGTTTCATGGAGCCCACTTCTTTTAATTTAAGTTAGCTAAATTTTGGGCATTAGGATTAGGTGGAGTGGATGGCAACAAGGCTAAAATTTAGGGGTTTTAATGTTTAAAATATGTGGATAATAAGCAGATAAAGGCTATTATTTAGGAATTTATTGTATGAGGATAATAAGCAGATAAAGGCTAAAATTTATGGATTTTAATGATTAAAATATGTGGATAATATGCTGATAAAGGAGGGAGGAGTTAGAGATAATTAAGTCTCTTTTAGATGAGCTAATAGATTAAGATAAATGAGAAAAGATAGGATTTATCTGCAAGGTTAGGTAAGTGTCAAAATTTCTATAAATAGGGGGAATATCTCTTAAATTTCGGCATTTGGGGTTTTTCTCTCATTCTTTTCTCTTCTTCTCTGAGTAAAAGCCGAAAACTCCTAAAGTTCCATCTTCTTCTTCATTCTCTGCAAAAGCTGAAATCTCTAAGCCTATTCCCTCATCTTCACTTTGATTCAAAAGCCGAAACTACACCTGTTCTTCTCTTTAATATTCATTGGCTGAATCTCCCTTAGCCATCTTTTCAATTTTTAGTTCTTTCAAAAGCCGAAAGCGAGATAGATCATCTTTCTGGGATTTTTCCTAGAAGCCGAAACTCATAGATCTCTAAGTTATAGAATCGTGTTACATTCAGGATTTCAAAGCAAGAGGATTTGTTTATTCATATATATAAAATCGGGTAGAATACTAACTATGGCCGAATATAGGAGAGGCCTATTTTCACATCTTTCCGGCTTTTTGAAGCAAAGCGTAGATCGGTTTAGCAAGGGTATCTACATTAATCAGGTGTGTAATACTTCCCCACCATCTAGAACTGATTATTAATATATGTTCATAAGTTTATATGTTATGATAAAAGCCGAAATCTCGACTTAATGTGGGAAGCCCAAAAAGGGTAACGCAAAGCGCCAGGTCAGTGAATATTCTGATTAAGTGTTATAAGTAATTTGCTTGTACATTATTGCATGGGTTGGGTTGATGAAAGGAGGAAGTTATACGTTATATGTGTAGCGCTTTATATCGTGATCTGTCATACGGGCTTCGGCCATAATATGTTGATGAGCAGCATGACTGCCATCTTAGCGTGTAGCGGTGTGGGTTGATTGTAGAAATCCCCAATGGTGTGAACGGTTGGAACGGGGGCGCGTAGCGGATGGAAACCTAGGAAAACGGGTTGGGCCTTGCATATTATTTGTTATTTATATAAATGAAATTATTATTAATCTGTTTTATGGGCCTAAGGCCCAAATCTAGTGGTGCATGAGGGTTGCACACTGAGTCTCGCGACTCACCCTTTTAATTAACATTTCAGGTGATACCTAGTGCTTCAGACTGGGCTGGAGAGGAATGCAAGGTGGCCATGCAGAAGAATATCTGGATCCAGCAAAAAGACTCAAGTTATTATTTTATATTTTTAATTAATGGATTTTAAATCTCGTTGTAATAAGGCCATTGGCCACTAGTTTATATTTTGTTTTATTTTGGGCTTTAATTACTTTTAGTTATTTAAATTCTTATTTAACTAATGCATGTATTTAAATTTGGGTTTTTAATTCATAAAGGCATATTTTATTTAAACTATCAACTATTTATTTTTTTCGAATAAAAGGATAAACTTTAGAAAAATATTTTTTGAAAATACGACATGTTTGACAAAATTTTTCTTAGTGACATACCAGATCCGGTTGTAGTGTTTGGGCCGGGTTTGGGGTGTTACAATTTACTTTCGATTCAATAGGTTTGGAGTCGGAATGAAGTAAATGACGAAGTTAAATGGCTTTCACAAGGTCCAAATAGAATAGTGAAAAGATATAGTGCCTTCCTCATCAATGGATACAGATTTCATACAAGGTATCGCGAGAGATTGAGGAGAACCCAAAATTGTGGAATTATTGTTAATTCTTCAATTACAAGTTATGCTAGTGCTAGGGACAGTAATCCTGTCGAGGGGAATCTGGAGTATTACGGACTTCTTACTGACATAATTGAGTTGGATTATTACGGAAAATAGAAAGTTGTCTTATTTCGAGGTGATTGGGCTGATGTGAATACAGCTCGCGGAGTTAAAAACGATCAATATGGTTTTACAATGGTGAATTTCTCTCGATTGATTCACACTGGAGAACAACTGATAGACGAGCCGTATGTATTTTCTTCTCAAGTGAAACAAGTTTTTTACTCGAAAGATCCAACTGATGAGGGTTGGTACGTTGTACTTCGAAACACCCCTAGAGACTTGTTCGACATGGGCAATGGAAGTAGAGATGACATCGTCGAAAGATCAGAAACTTTGCCTTTTCCAGAACAAAACTTAAATGAAAATATCCCTAGTAGTAGTACACAATTTCAATGGGTTCATCAGGACGTGGACGAAGATATTTACGAATTATGATGTAGTAAGATTTTACGATTTTTTATTTATATGTAATATTATAATTTTAATCTTAGTCATTTTATATAATTTAACTATTTTATATGTACCATTATTGTTGTTATTTGTTACTAAAATTTTAACTATTTTATGTGTATTGCAGGAAAAATGAGTAGAAGAAGATTACGAGATTTAAATATTGTAAATTCAGAAGAAGGCAATAGTGAACAGCAAACAGTTGTTGGATCCTCGAGTGTGCCTGACATAGATGATGAGCCTGCAGAATTAAAAAGTAATGTTAAGTTTATTTTACATGCATGTTGACTTTTATTATTGATTCATTTTTCAATTTTAATATAATAATAATATGTCATTATTCAGCTGAGAGTGATGGGACGCGCAAAGGCCGTAGACGTACGCTGCTTAGAGATTTATACGAATTAAATCATGTCGAGCATGTGAAAGTAAAGAGAAACAGTCATGGCTAGTCTGTTGGCCCTGAAGCTCAACTTCTAGCAGGCTATTTGGGCATTATTGCACGAAATGCCAATATGTTGCCCATCAATTATGAGTCATGGCATCACATGTGTAACATCCTGAAATTGGGCCAAGTAGGATTGGGCCCAATGGGCCTTGAGCGTAATAGCGTTTAAATTTTTGGAGAACAAGAGATTGGCTTAAATGCAAGTTGGACCTATTAGATAAGTGATTTTGGAAGGTTAGGGGGCTTCTATGAAGTCCCGGGATCAAACTTTGGCTTTGGGGAAATTTTGGTTTTAGGTGAATAAAACCCTAGGAGTTAGTAGGTAGGCTTTAAGAATAAAATATGGAGGAAAATGGCACAAATGGGCTTGTGGCCCAGTGGCAAAGTGGCGCCACTTAGAGAGCAGGGAAGTGGCGTCAACTGGGGAGGCCCAAACTCAAGCTGCATGAAGCCCAATTATTTTAATTAAATAGGTTAATTTTCGGCATTAGGGTTTATTCTCCCACTCTCTTCTTCAATTCCGACATTAGGGTTTCTCCATTCTCCCATTCTCTGCAAAAGCCGAAATCCCTAAGCCTATTCTCTCATCTTCACTTTTATGCAAAAGCCGAAAGTCTATTATTCTTTTTCTGTTTCCTTCTACAAAGCTGAAACCACCCAATTCTTCCTCTACATCTTTTCCCGATTTCTTCAAAAGCCGAAACTCTTAACTTTCTTCTCATCTCCATAGCCGAATACCTCCTATTCCCTTTTGCCGAACTCTTCACAAAAAGCCGAATCTACATAGATTTCTTCCTATCATCTTCTCTTTTTGGATCTTCTCAAAAGCCGAAATCTTCTAGGAGTTGCCGAATTCTCTGTAAAGGTAGGTGCCCATTTCTTCTGATCTATTCTTTTTCTCTTTCGGTTTTTAGAAGACAAAGCCGAAAGGCTAATGGATTGTTGGTTTCTTGTGTTTACGTGTTGGGCGACATTCGGGAATTGAAGTAGATCGCTTAGATCTAAAAGCCAGAACCGCTAGTCTCTAAACCTCATATCTCTCTTTTCGGGATTTCAAGGTAAGGGGTTCTCTTTAGATTCTCGTTAGATTCGCTATCGTAATTGTGATCTTAACCATATGTTATGATAAGGTCTTTTAATGGAATCAAATATCGATCAGGCGAAGGAGGGGATTGGATTTGTTAAATCAATCCCTAAATTAAGAAACGAGCGGTGTCAGCGGTTCGGGATTGGCCACCGGGTTGTGGACCAGCATCAGAACAAAATCTTAGACAGTTAGCAGTCGTATCGGCTTCTGATAGTGTCGACATAGAGGGTCTCGTCTTGACTGTAATCAGGTGTGTAGATCTATAACACACTAATTAATCTGTACTAGATATATGTTATGGGCTAAAAGCCGGAAAAAGGCTATATAAACAGTCGGATTACCCAAAAAGGGTAGGCAAGGGATGCCAGGTACGTAATCATAGAAACTTCTCTATGTGTATCGATGTATGTGATAGACTGAGAACTTTTAGGTAGTATAATGTTTTGATTCTGCATGTATGTATGCATGGGATGGGGTTAATATGATGAAGGGGAAGAGCATGTTAATAGGTCACTGGGTGATCGGTGGTTAAACCACGAATTGTAAAATTAGGTCACAATAGTGATCGGTGGCTGAGCCACGTTATATTATGTGGTCACATAGTGATCGGTGGCTAAGCCACGTTAAATTTATTCCTGATTGATATAAATAGGCAGCATGACTATCGATATGGTGTGAAGCGGTTGGTGGGTTGATTGTAGAAATCCCCAAGGTGTGTTGGCTGGTACGGGCTGGTGTGTAGAGGATGGACTATTAGGTTTGGGTTGGGCCATGTTGCATGAAAATATTTTGTTACCATTATGTATGGGCCAAGGCCCATAATGTGTTTGTGGGCCTCACGCCTTTTATGTGTTTTCTGGATTTGCACACTAAGTCTTAGTGACTCACCCTTTATTTTCCTTAACTTTTCAGATGAGCAGTAGATCGTGGACATGGGAGCCGAGGCAGACTCGAGGGGCCATCAAGTTTTTATTTCCATAAATTATTATTTTTTGGTTTTTCCTTAAATTTTAATTTTGGGAATGTTTATGTAATAAGTCCCATAGCATAGGTTATCAATTTATATTTGTTAATGTCTTCATTCATTATAAACTTATGTTCTAAGGCTTATTTATAAGAAGAAATAAAAATGAAATTTTCAAAAAAGTCGTTTTTAAAAAGAAAAACTTCAGAGGTTTTCTACAAATAACACTTATTTAATGAATACCTACTTAAACAAACCGAGATTTCAAATCCCTTGTAACACCCCAAACCCGGCCCATACGTTTCGACCAGATCTGGTATGCTACGGGTTGAACGTTAAAATCTTTTGCTAAGTTGGTTTTAGAAAATCATAAGTTATTAGGCAATATTTGAATAAATAAGTGACATTTGAAAAGAAACCTTATATTATTATTATTTGGTATAAATAAACCCCTGACATAAATTCATAAGTTGCAAATATAAAAAAAAAACTACTTAGGCGAATATAAACTATGGGGCCTTATTACCTAAATATTCCCAAAACAAAACTTAAAGGAAAACTGAAAATAATCTATAGAAATAAAAACTTGATGGCCCCTCGAGTCCGTCTCGGCTCCCATGTCCACGATCTACTGCTCATCTGAAAAGTTAGGGAAAAATAATAGGGTGAGTCACTAAGACTCAGTGTGTAAATCCCGAAAACACATAAAAGCCTTGGGCCCACAAACACATTATGAGCCTTGGCCCATACACAATGGCAACAATCATAATCACATGACAGATAATAAATGATGCAAAGCCCAACCCATCCTAGAATTCCATCCTCTACAAACCAACCCGTACCAACCATCACACCTTGGGGATTTCTACAATCAACCCACCAACCGCTACACACCATATTGACAGTCATACTGCCTACTCCTTATCAATCAGGAATTTTAACGTTACCACCGATCACCAAGTGACCTAACATTTCATTACGTGGGTTTTCTACCACCGATCACCAAGTGACCTAACATTTTATTACGTGGGTTTTCTACCACCGATTACCATGTGACCTAACAATTCATTACGTGGGTTTTCTACCACCGATCACCATGTGACCAATCATGCTCTTCCCCTTTCCATATCAAACCCATCCCATGCATACATTCATGCAAAATTAAGCAATATACTACCTAAGAGATTTCAGTCTTTCACATACATCGATACACATAGAGAAGTTTCTATGGCACATACCTGGCATCCTTTGCCTACCCTTTCTGGGTAACCCGTCTGTTCATACAACCTATTTTTCGACTTTTAACCATCACATATATATACATACAGATTATTAGTGTGTTTAGAGATCTACACACCTGATTACCGTTAGAACGAGACTTTCTAAGTCAACGCTATCCGTAGCCAACACAGCTGCTATCTGCCCTATGTGTTGTTCAGAGGCTTGAAATCCCGAAAAGTGATATGAGATTCAGGAACTGGTGTTTCTGGCTTTTAGATCTAAGAGATCTTACTACAGAAGATTCGGATACTCCTAGAGGATTTCGGCTTTTTGCGAAAATTAGGAAGAGAAGATGATTCAAAGAAATCTATAGAGATTCGGCTTTTAGAAGAAAGAAGAGAAAAGAATAATGGAGTTTTTGGCTTTTAGAAGAAAGAAGAGAAAAGAACAATGGAGTTTTGGCTTTTGAATCAAAGTGAAGATGAGGGAATAGGGTTAGGAATTTCGGCTTCTACTCAGAGGAGAAGAGAAAGAAAAGATGGAAACCCTAAATGTCGAAAAATAAAGAAGAGAACCCTCCCCATTTATAAAAATTTCGGCACTTACCTATGAAAAACCGAAAGTGCCCTTCCTGATAACTAAAAATTAAGCAAATAAAAAGGGAAAATTCGGCACCCCTTTTCCATAAAGAAACCGATTTCTTCCTTCCTCTAGGTGATGGAATTTTGGCCAACACCTAGCCTTGCAGATAGCTCCTATCTTTTCTCTTTTTATTGTCTATATTATCAACTATAATATCTACATTATCCCATTCACTTAAATCCTCCTATTTTTGAGCCTTGTTGCCATCCACTCCACCTAACCCTAATGCCAAAAATTAGCTAACTTAAATTAAAATAATTGGGCTCCATGAAACTTAAATTTGGGCCCCTTACTCCCTTGTGTGGCGTCACCTCCTAATATTGGGCCACAAGCCCACTTTGGTATTTTAAACACAGATACTACCTTTTAAACCCTATAATGCCCAACCAGATAATTTTAATCAAGGCCTCTACCTAAGCCTGAGCCCAATTTGGACCCCTAACACTTAGATTAACACATTAAACATATCCGCCCATTAAACGCAGAGGCCCAAAAATTCAGGATGTTACATCCCTTCAATGAGAAGTTTTCAACTATTAATCTGTAGCATATCAGATCTGGTAGTGACGTTTGGGATGGGTTTGGGGTGTTACAACATGCCTGATGGAAACAAAAATCAAGCTCTCGATAACATTAAGGTAACAAAACGTGAATGTAATTTATAATACTTTGGTTGAAGTTTCATTCATATTTACTTTCTAAACTTATTTTTTTAGGAGAGATTTGTTTTGGAGGTCTTCGATGACTATATAAAGAAATCATTGGGAAAAAATGGAGAGACCATAAATGCACATTGAAAAAAGAATATTTTAAAAAAGAAATAAGCCTCGAGGATAAATTGCAAAATGTCCCACCGGGAATGTTGAGGTATCAATGGGAAGATGTGGTTAGATTTTGGAACTCAAAGAAAGGAGAGGTATTACTTAGTTCTAAACTCTTATAAATTTTTTGGTTTATCGTATTTACTATATACGTAATAATAATTTCATTATGTAGGACCGTGAGCGTGTTGGAACGAGCAGCAGGCAGAAACAAAAATTCACGCACACGGCAGGGTCGAGAAGTTTTGCTTCTGTAGATGAGGCCGAGGTACTTAAATTTATTAATTCTGTCAAATATTAATGACTTCATACTATTAAATTATAATTTTACTACTACACTGCAGGAATTCTCATCTGGTCAAAAAGTTGGACGCGTTCAGCTTTTTGACATTACGCATAGGAAGAAGGATGGGTCTCCGATGACATCCGAAGCTGGAGAGATTATGGTATATTTACTTAACAAAATTTGATCTATTATAAATATTTATAATGTTTAATTATAATAGTTTAATTCTTCGTTAGTAATTTTAAATTAATAATGTTAAGTTATGTTGTATTCTTTCTTATTGTATATTTCTTTTCTAAATGTTTAATTGATTTATTAGGAGAAACTAAAAGAGAAGAAGGCAGAGTATGAAGCGGCTGCTTCGACTGATAGTTCTGTTAATCTTGAGGATATCGATAACAGAATTATTACTGATGTTTTGGGTCCTGAAACATATGGTCGAAATTTTTATGCTACATTTGCTATTTTTTGGCTGGAATTATATGCTACATTTGCTGTTTTTTATTACTAATGTTTTGGGTCCTGAAAGGTATGGTCGGGTTCAATTTCAAGGATCTGGTGTTATCCCGACCCAATATTTTGGATCCGGCTCCTGACAATACATGACTTCTAGGAGTCAATCTCAAGTTGAAGTTCAGAGGTTGGAAGACCAGATAGCTGAGATGCAAGCGAGCATAGTTGAGCAAATTTCTCAACTTAAGGCGGAGGCAGCAGCGAGGGAGGCAGAGCAGAACAGAAAGTATGATGAACTCCAGCTACAGCTTCAGACTATGATGAAGATGTTCCAGTAGTCGTAGAGGCCGCCATCTTAGACATTTATTTTCTCGTTCTAAGATCATTTTTAACATTGTTACATTTAACATAATTATAAGAATTCATTTATTAATTTATATCATATATCTTTTATTGAATTTGAAGTATCATTGAGAATTAATTGCTTTTGGTGAGATTTTTATGCTACATTTGCTGTTTTTGGTTGGGTTTAATGCAGGAAGGGTATGATATTGGAAAAATTATGTATTGCAAATCTGTACAAATTAGCGGCGTTTGTGGTAAAAGCGCCGCTAAAAGTCATGACCTTTAGCGGCGTTTGTGGGAAAAGTGCTGCTAAATGTCATGACCTTTAGCGGCGTTTGTGAGAAAAGCGCCGCTAAAAGTCATGACCTTTAGCGGCATTTTTTTTCTCATAAACGCCGCTGAAGTTTGCGGCGTTTATTTTAGAGGCGTTTTTTGCAGTGCTTTCAAATACTATTAGTGGCGCTTATAAACGCCGCTAAAAGTCTGTTTTGCTGTAGTGTAAACATAAATCTTACCGAACATATTAAAATAATTCATTTAAGTAAATCATTCATTAGACATTTCCTGCCAATCACAACTTTAATTCCATATAGCACTTACCAATTCTTATCAATCAAATAACGACTTATGGATTTGAGTACATCGTAAACAGAAGCCCAAAGGCTGCAAAGAAGCACATAAGTGCTAAACAGAAACCCGTAAGGGTTGAACGGAAGCTCATATGAGCTGCACAGAAACCCATAAGGGTTAAACAGAAGCTCCAAGAAAGCTAAACGGAAACCCATTATGGTTAAACGGAAACTCATATGAGTTAACTGAAGCTCATGTGAGCTAAAAGGAAAGCAAACACGAGTGTTCGTAACAAATGCTAAACCTCAGTTTACTTGGGTAAATTTTGCCGTTAATTCTCGTTTTTTTGCATTGAACGATTGTACTCAATCCTATGTTCCGTTCACTTCGAATACTTGAGTCAATTTCATAATTCTTACAATAGTTTTATTTTCAACAAATAATATGAATAAATACACATTACCATTCATCAATTTAACAAATAATATTAAAAATTTAACCATACAAACTTACCTAGACTAAATTGTAGAATTCGTAGTAATTCGGGAACTATTCTTCTAATTTCTCTTTCCTTCGTTGATCTACAAGCTCTTGATCTAAAATATAAAATTATTTATCCATTAGCATATATTTCAGCCTCATTCCACTTTATAATTTATACCCTTCAATTTTTGAAATTACACATTTACCCCAACTTTTACAATTTTTTACAATTTAGTCCCTCATCAATTAACCCATAAATTGAATTAATTCTTCTCAATTAACAAGTTATTCCATCATTCTAAGCTATTTTGGAGCCTTTGATTCATAGAAATTCAATAACGAACCCTATTTCTTTTATTCTTCACAATTTATTTCTAAAAATCAATTTCTATTGAAATCACTCAATAAAATCATCACATAACAAAATGAAAGCTTAAAATCTATGATAATTCATCATAAACACGCAGCACTCATCAATGGTAACTTTCAAAATTACCCATGAAATAAAAAACTAATGAATTAGATAATTGGACCTAGTTGTAAAAGTCTTAAAAACACAAAAATTACAAGAAACGAGCAAGAATTGAACTCACATGATGCAAAAATATGAAAAACCAGATTTTGGAGGACCTCCTATGGTTGTTTTTGGCTGAAGATTGATGAATAAATGTCTAGATTCAATTTAGTCACTTATTTTTATTTTTACTTTAATTTCCCAAATGACCATTTTGCCCCTAAGTCATAAAATTTCAAGATTTTTTTATACACCAACCATTTCAGCCTTCCAATAAATGTGTAATTGCCTTTTTGGTCCTCCCTTATTTGCCAATTAGGCTATTTAATTTCTATTCCTTTAATTAGCAAGTTTTGCACCTTTTTCAATCTAGTTCATTTTATTTAATTAACTATCAAAACGTTAAAATTTTCTAACGAAACTTTAATACTAACTCAATTACACTCCATAAATATTTCTTAAAATATTTATGGCTCAGTTTATAAATTTGAGGTCTCGATACCTTGTTTTTAAAACCACCTTTCTTAATAAAATTTTCTAAAACACAAACTGTCAAATCAAAAATAAAAAATCTTTCGAAAATCACACTTGACTCGTAAATAATGAATAATAAAATTTTTGAACTCACTCCTCAGATTTAGTGATTTTGAATCACTGTTTCGTTAATAATCTAATTGATTGAGTGAATAATAACCTAAAATTAAGTGTTTATTCAAGGGACTTAGTATACTAGGAAGTAACGCCCCTAGTAGAAAATCTAGACAAGTGAAACTGAGAGGGTATCTTGTTGAGTAGGACTTGTGCCAAGTGGTGAAATCGAAAGGGTATCTTAGGTGGTAATACTTAGTGAAGATGAGGCTGAGAGGGTATTCCGAGCTAAGGGTGGTAAATACTTAATTAAGGGTAATTGCTGAAGTAATTAATAAATAGGGTTACAATTTATTCTCGGCTAAGGGGGCTCGTGTAGTCGAAACAAAGAATAGAAGAAACTGATAGTTAACATAGGGTTAGTTCTAGTTTAGGTTTAATTAATTAATTAATTTTATTATTTTTTTAGATTTACACTACTAATTCGTAACTCGACTAGATTAATACTTATTTTTTGTAATTAATTTAATAGTAATTTTCTCCAATATACAATCCCTTGGGTACGATCCTCGGAATACTTTCCAAGTGTTTCGTTGTAAATAAAACTATATTACAACTTGACCCGTATACTTGTGAACACCACTGTTCAATACTATATCTTTTTGTTGCAATATTTCCAGTCCAGACGTTGGTATGTCTGGCGACGATCAATATCTCTTTTCCAAAATGCTCCATACATTCCCTCAATAAGCTAACAAACTTATTGATGAGTAAGTTTATCACCAACAAAACATTACCTCAAAGTCTAGCTTACCTCTTTTTTTTTTTTTTTTTTTAAGGAAATTCTTTAAAGAGTTAACCCACATGTTTAATACTGCAATGATGAAGATGAAAGGGTTGACAGATGAACGAGAAATATAAACGTTCATTACAACATGACATTTAAAGTACATGTTAATCAATGACCAACCAAAAAGACTGTCAAATTTATTTAAGAAGGCACATAGGTATGTAGAAACTAGAGAAATTTAATGAGCTAACACTCAATCATCCAAGTCTTATACCAAACCTTCACCTCGAAGTCACAACAACTTGTTTTGGGGGAACTCACCATTACATGACCACCAAAGGAAAAAACCCAACATAGGCATACAAATTTCGAGAAACATTTCTCTAACCTTGCCAAATCTCCATAATGTTAGAAAGTAAAGGGAGACAAGAGAAAACATCATCAACAACATGAGAAGGTTGGATGAGCTCCTTATAAAAAGTTTGAAACTTATATCCCTTCACAGATTCACCATCTTATATTCTCAATGGATAAAAAATAAAGGAATTTTAGAAACACCCCACCAATGGAACCTAGTTAGTTAGAATTTAGTCGACTCATAGATGTTGAGTATTTAGCTCAATCCCCTCGCAATAGAAACAATAGAGAGTATGGTAATCGAGAAGTAGTCTTGTCTCGAGAACCTAAAAAGGATAGAGCATGTAGCAAACAACAGTGAGGGGAGTTCTAAATGTAATTGTTGACAATAATGAAGAATGAAAAAAATCCAATGCTAGGAGAAAGGCATATAGAATGAGTATGATGTCCATTAATACTCCATTAAAGAAACCTCATTTTAAAAAGTCATGTCAAGTTAAATTTAATGTAACAGTTGAAGATGAACTTTTACAAGCAAATGGAAACAATCCCTTAGCGATCACAACAAGTATAACATGTAACACCCCTATCCCCTTTTCGTCGCCGAAACAGGGTCACGGAGCATTACCGGAGTTTACAAATTAATTACAGAAAGTTTCATATCATTTACTATTCATATTTGAAAACAATCATATCATCCCTTAATTGGGTCATCAAGGCCCAAAATACACGTTAGAATCAAATCGGGACTAAACCCGAAACTTATAAATATTTTCGCGCAATTTCAAAATTTTTCATAGGTACAGGGGACACATGCCCGTGTGGTCAAGCCATGTGAGGTGACACGCCTGTGCCTTAGGCCGTGTGGGCATTCGATGCGAGGCACACGGCTGTGTCCCAACCAGTGTTCAAATTAGGGTAGCTTCTGACTTGTGTCACATGGCCAGCCACACGCCCGTGTGCTGGCCATGTGGACAATTTAATTTTCAAAAATAGGTGCAGGATTCACACGGCCATGACTCACGCTCGTGTGTTGAGCCGTATGACACGCCCGTGTGGCCAATTCTGAACATTCTGTTTCTCAATTTTTAATATGCAAGGAACACATGGCCAACCCACACGCCTATGCTTATGGCCATGTGTCACACACGGTTGAGACACATGCCCGTGTGGAAAAAAATAGGCCATTTTCATGGCCACTTTTCTCACCCAAATTGTCTTTAACCTACATCAATACTTACATACATATACCAACCAATTCAAGACATTAAAACCAAGCCAATATTAACATTATATAGGATATATAATCACATGTATTCAAACTTACCTTTTGTAAAACATATATGTTTTCCTTAATTCAATCTATTCATACCAAGCACACATACATTAACCATATTATAATCTCATATATTTATTCATTAAACATACCATCATTAGCCATTCCAATTGATAGATTACAAACAACCGTTTATATGCCAACATTAGGGCACATAATTAGGAAACACTTTCTCGAGCCATATAACAGGATGCTCATGTGATCCTTGTAACAGGAAGCTTATTCGGGCTATAACAGGAAACTCATGAGAGTTTAGAACAGGAAGCTTATTGAGCTTAACAGGTAACTCTGAAGAGTTATTATCAGGGAGCTCCGGATAGCCATATAACAGGAAGTTCAAGCGAGCTATATTAGGAAGCTCAAGAAGAGCCTATATTTGGACGTTCATAAAGAGCTGCATTTGTGTCCGCAATATATGCAGGATCACAACCGATCATATAACAGGACGCTCACAAAGAGCTGTGGTAGTCCACAACACATACAGGTTCACTACCGATCAGGATGCTCATAGGAACCATGTAATAGGAAACTCGAGAGGGCTTATAACAGGATGCTCTTTCAAGTTATGATATGTTTACAACATATGCAAGACCACAACCAATCGGGAAATCCTGTATCCATCAAATTTCATTTATTCAAACGAGACTTATACTTATTGAGCAATATCAGGCATGTAATTAATTTTATACATTAAACATTTATACAATTCACACATATTCAGCATTCAATTCCAAACATATTAATATACATAATCTAGTTACACGAACTTACCTTGACACTTGTTCGTATTCAAGAATCTACTAATCCTATACTTTTTCTTTTCCTCGATCTAACTCCTTATTTGATCTTTCCGGATCTAATTAAGCTTGCTTAATTTTCTTTCTCTTTCCTAGGGTTTCCATAGAATTTGGGGAAGAAGATGATATAAAATGATGACATTAGATATTTATTTTATTTATCATTTTTTATTTATTTCAATTTCCAATTTAGTCCTTTTTTTTCTAATTTTTCTTGGGTGAATCATCAAAAGTATCTACTAACTTTTCATAATGGTCTAATTAACATATAAGGACCTCAAGTTTTGAATTCCATAGCTATTTGATACTTATAGCTACTAGAACTCAACTTTTGCATTTTATGCAATTTGGTCCTTTCCATAATTAAACATGAATTCGATAAAATTTTCTTATCAAAATTTTTATACGTCATTCCTATCATGATGCAAACCATGCAATAATTTTAAAATAAATTTTCTTTCTAACTCGGATTTGTGGTCCCAAAACCACTCTTCCGGTTTCATTGAAAACGGGCTGTTACATAACATATTTTCAAGCGAAAGAATATTAGTAGATATTTGAAGTAAAATGGAGGGCTTACACTAGAGAGAGTTTAAACAAATGAGCATAAATGAGTTAATACTTAAAAACGTGAGACCTATCTACGATTTCACCAACTAGCCGATAAAGGTATGGGGATCTATACTTTTGTCGATCACATTAGGTAATTAGCAACACACAACAAAGGAAGTGGTAGAATTTTTAGTGGTTGACCATCCCTTAGCTTATAACTTCATATTTGGCATTCTAATCATGAGGATATAAAAGATAACTATGGCTATTGATTTACTATAATTTGATACGTCAAATTAGGCTCGCCTGAGCACTTAATGATTTTTTGTCTTATGCAATTTCTAAGTCTTTTCAATGCTTTTTGTTGATTTTTAGTTCTTTGTAACACCCCAAACCTGGCCCAAACACTACGACCGGATCTGGTATGTCACTAAGGAAATTTAGTAAAACATGTCGCGATATCTGGAAATCATTTGTCGAGTTTAAACATTAATACCGGAAAACTTATTAATTTGAAAACTGATATAAGATATAAATTTTATATGATGCCTTTATGGATTAAAAACCAAAATTTAGTACATGCCCTAGTCTAATTAAACATAACATTTAAATATCTAGTAACAGTCAAAGCCCAAAATAAATATGAATCCACCCATGGCCTTATTACAACGAGATCTAAAACCCATTAAATAAAAATATAAAATAATAAATTAAAGTCTTTTTGCTGAATCCAAATGTTCTTTTGTATGGCCACCTTGCGCTCCTCTCCAGCCCGGTCCGATGCACTAGGTGCTACCTGAAAATGTTAAATAATTGGTTGAGTCGCGAGACTCAGTGTGCAACCCTCATGCACCATTAGAATTGGGCCTTAGCCCCACAGAACAGAATAACAGATTAATATATATATAACAAAAATTATGCAAGCCCAACCCAAATCCTAGGTTTCCATCCGCTACACCCCACCCGTACCAGCCATTCACACCATAAGGGATTTCTACAATCAACCCGCACTGCTACACGCCGTTGATGGCAGTCGTGCTGCTCATCGTCAGATCATGGCCGTAGCCACTACAACAGGTCACGGCAGAAGAGGCTACAACAGGTCACGGCAGAAGCCGCTACAACAGGTCATGGCAGAAGCCGCTACAACAGAACACTTCCCCTTTCAATAAACCCAACCCCATGCAATCACAGAAAACAGCATACTTACCAAATATGTCACCTTAACAGGAACATTCACTTAGGAATGACAGAGACCACTAACCTGGTGATTCGCTTTTACCCTCCTCGGGTTTCAACCATGATGCCGGGATTTCGGCATTTATCAGAATATAACATATTTATAACATATTTTAACAGGCAATCTAAAAAGTGTGGAAGTGTTACACACCTGATATCGCGTAGTTTTACTCCCTTAGTTAAATCCTTACTATCTGGATCTACAACCCTTAGTCTAAAACCTTGCTCAAAAGCCAGAAGAATACGAAGATTTGGGCTCCCCTACATTCGGACAAGGGTTAATAAATACCCAAATTTACACGTTAAAAATCAATAGATCTCCTTACCTTTAAATCCCGAAAGTAACACGATTCGAGTGTTACTGAACTCTATCTTAGAGATCTAACCGAGTGACTCCCCTTCAAATCCCGGAATGCCGCAAATAAGAGAAAAACTTAAGATTAGTTCCTTATAGCCATTCGGCTAGAGTCCCTAAAAAGCCGGAAAAGATTTAAATCTTATGAATCAATACTTACCTTTAGTTTCCATCGAGATTCGGCACAAGTAGATACCCCAGAGAGAATTCGGCAAACACAGGAGATGAGATCTAAGGATTTCGGCTTTTATGGAAATCTCGAAAAAGATGAACTGATGCGTTTTCAGCTTTTAGAAGAAAGAAGAGAAAAGAATAATGGAGTTTTCGACTTTTAGAAGAAAGAAGAGAAAAGAATAATGGAGTTTTCGGCTTTTAGAAGAAAGAAGAGAGTAAGGAAGCTTTCGACTTTTAGAAGAAAGAAGAGAATAATAGAGTTTTCAGCTTTTAGAAGAAAGAAGAGAGTAATGGAGTTTTCGGATTTTAGAAGAAAGAAGAGAATAATGGAGTTTTCGGCTTTTAGGAGAAAGAAGAGAAAAGAATAATGGGGTTTTCAGCTTTTAGAAGAAAGAAGAGAAAAGAATAATGGAGTTTTCAGCTTTTGAATCAAAGTGAAGATGAGGGAATAGGGTTAGGGATTTCGGCTTCTACTCAGAGGAGAAGAGAAAGAAAAGATGGAAACCCTAAATGCCGAAAAATAAAGAAGAGAACCCTCCCTATTTATAGAAATTTCGGCACTTACCTATGAAAAACCAAAAGTGCCCTTCCTGATAACTAAAAATTAAGCAAATAAAAAGGGAAAATTTGGCACCCCTTTGCCATAAAGAAACCGATTTCTTCCCTCCTCTAGGTGATGAAATTTCGGCCAAGACCTAGCCTTGTAGATAGCTCCTATCTTTTCTCTTTTTATCTTCCATATTATCAACTATAATATCTACATTATCCCATTCACATAAATCCTCCTATTTTTGAGCCTTGTTGCCATCCACTCCACCTAACCCTAATGCCAAAAATTAGCTAACTTAAATTAAAATAATTGGGCTCCATGAAACTTAAATTTGGCCCCCTTACTCCCTTGTGTGGCGTCACCTCCTAATGTTGGGCCATAAGCCCACTTTGGTATTTTAAACACAGATACTACCTTTTAAACACTATAAAGCCCAAACATATAATTTTAATCAAGGCCTCTACCTAAGCCTGAGCCCAATTTGGACCCCTAACACTTAGATTAACACATTAAACATATCAACCCATTAAACGCATAGGCCCAAAAATTCAAGATGTTACAGTTCTACCCCCTTAAAGAAATTTCGTCCTCGAAATTTCCAACTAACTACTAATCGTACTACCCAAGTCTCACCACTATGCTTTCGCTGCGCACTCTAATTTAATTATATATATATAACCATTGCACGCATACAGTTTCTATACCCAAAAATATAGCATCCAGACAAAATATACCCGACTTAATGGTGATTGAACAATCCCGAGCCTTATGCTCCTCAGACCCGCATCTTAAACACGTTCCTGACTTCCTCCAACATTCACCCGGATGACGCCTTCTGCAGTATTCGCAAACCTGAAAGTTTGGACGTACCTTAACATGCTTCACAGAACGAGACTGCAACCCTAGAAAACTACGATCTCTTTTTTTCTTACAGTCCACGCACCCAACCCGAAGTGTTTCACCGATTTCTTTAGCCTCCTTCAGTACCTCCCTAACTAGCTGAGTCAGCACATCAGTCCTAACACTTCCACGGCCTCAGCCACGGCCTCTTCTTCCTCTTCTAGCGCTCATCATTGATTCTCTAAATTAGAAATTTTATGAACTATTAATTTATTTCACTGATTAACCACGAACAATCTTATGGAAAGTAGTTTTAAGAGTGGTTCTTTCGAATTCGAACCTATCTACAGTTTCAGTCTCAAGTTTGTCTCCTAATTCTAGAAACCACATACATTCATCGCATAAGGGTTTTTTTCATCATTTCTCTACCTAGGGGTATTTTCGTAGTTTTGTCCTACAGGGTATTTTCCAAAATAAAGTATCTTGGTGATTTTCTTTGAATTAGAAGTACTTTGGGTACATTTGTTTTCTTTTTATCAAGCAAGGGTCTTTTGGAAAACAAGTTTTTTTTTTCAAAGTAGAGATATTTTGATGTTGTTGTTGTTTTGTTCCCCTTTTTTTTATAAACAGGGATACCTTGGAAGGTTTTTTTTTCTTTTGCAAACCGGGTTCTTTTGTAAATCTATTTTCGAGTAAATTTGCAGAACTTAGGTATTTTATAAAATCACGGTTGTTTGGAAATTTTCACAAACCAAGGATATTTTGAAAATTTTGCCAACCGAAGTGTTTCGGTAATTTTCACAAATTTTGGAAGTTTTACAATTCTGGGGTATTCTGGAAATTTTCACAAATCAAGTGTATTTTGAAAATTTTACAAAACTTGGGGGTATTCTAGTTGTGAAATAGGGTGGCTGGTCCCTTTCGAGTTTTAATTATAGATTTTGGCCCGTCAACAAATCCTCCCGGCTAGGGTGAATAGTCACTACGCACCAAGTAGGATTCCAGCGAAGAGGAGGTGAGTCACTAGGACTGCTTAAGTACCAGGCTCTTCCGGATCCAATCCTAGACATGCGCACGCCTGTTGCCACACCCTAGTCTTGCTACTCGTTTACGGGTTTGTTTAGTGAAATTAAGTCTTATGAGATTTAAGGAGTTGTTTAAGCTGAGCCTAGAGTCCATCAAGTTCTACTCTAAATAGTCTACGTCCCATAAAGCCCATCAAGCCCACATACATATATAACACACAGTGAGTTCAGAATACTTACCTGGCGGACTTGGGCCGGAGACGCAAGTGCCATGCTGAGAAAACCATCCTGTGTTATTTTTAAACATGCATGTTTCCAAAACCCATCTTTAGAAACGTTTTGAGCCCAAAACCCCCAAAGCCGAGTTTTGAATCGGGCTCTGATACCAATTTGTAACACCCCAAACCCGACCCAAACACTACGACCGGATCTGGTATGTCACTAAGGAAATTTAGTAAAACATGTCGCGATTTCTGGAAATCATTTGTCGAGTTTAAACATTAATACCGAAAAACTTATTAATTTGAAAACCGATATAAGATATAAATTTTATATGATGCCTTTATGGATTAAAAACAAAAATTTAGTACATGCCCTAGTCTAATTAAACATAACATTTAAATGTCTAGTAACAGTCAAAGCCCAAAATAAAACCCCAAAATAAATATGAATCCAGTGGCCCATGGCCTTATTACAACGAGAATAAAACCCATTAAATAAAAATATAAATTAATAAATTAAAGTCTTTTTTCTGAATCCAAATGTTCTTTTGCATGGCCACCTTGCGCTCCTCTCCAGCCCGGTCCGATGCACTAGGTGCTACCTGAAAATGTTAAATAATTGGTTGAGTCGCGAGACTCAGTGTGCAACCCTCATGCACCATTAGATTTGGGCCTTAGCCCCACAGAATAGAATAACAGATTAATATATATATAACAAAAATTATGCAAGCCTAACCCAAATCCTAGGTTTCCATCCGCTGCACGCCACCCGTACCAGCCATTCACACCATAGGGGATTTCTACAATCAACCCGCACCGCTACACGCCGTTGATGGCAGTCGTGCTGCTCATCGTCAGATCATGGCCGTATCCACTACAACAGGTCACGGCAGAAGTGGCTACAACAGGTCACGACAGAAGCGGCTACAACAGGTCACGGCAGACGCCGCTACAACAGGTCACGGCAGAAGCTGCTACAACAGAACACTTCCCCTTTCAATAAACCCAACCCCATGCAATCACAGAAAATAGCATACTTATCACATATGTCACCTTAACAGGAACATTCACTTAGGAATGACAGAGATAACTAACCTGGTGATTCGCTTTTACCCTCCTCGGGTTTCAACCATGATGCCGAGATTTCGGCATTTATCAGAATATAACATATTTATAACATATTTTAACAGGCAATCTAAAAAGTGTGGAAGTGTTACACACCTGATATCGCGTAGTTTTACTCCCTTAGTTAAATCCTTACTATCTGGATCTACAACGCTTAGTCTAAAACCTTGCTCAAAAGCCGGAAGAATACGAAGATTTGGGCTCCCCTACATTCGGCCAAGGGTTAATAAATACCCAAATTTACACGTTAAAAATCAATAGATCTCCTTACCTTGAAATCCTGAAAGTAACACGATTCGAGTGTTACTGAACTCTATCTTAGAGATCTAAGCGAGTGACTCCCCTTCAAATCCTGGAATGCCGTAAATAAGAGAAAAACTTAAGATTAGTTCCTTATAGCCATTCGGCTAGAGTCCCTAAAAAGCTGGAAAAGATTTAAATCTTACGAATCAATACTTACCTTTAGTTTCCATCGAGATTCGGCACAAGCAGATACCCCAGAGAGAATTCTGCAAACACAGGAGATGAGATCTAAGGATTTTGGCTTTTATGGAAATCCCGAAAAGGATGAACTGATGCGTTTTCAGCTTTTAGAAGAAAGAAGAGAAAAGAATAATGGAGTTTTCAGCTTTTAGAAGAAAGAAGAGAAAAGAATAACAGAGTTTTCGACTTTTAGAAGAAAGAAGAGAAAAGAATAATGGAGTTTTCGGCTTTTAGAAGAAAGAAGAGAGTAATGGAGTTTTCGGCTTTTAGAAGAAAGAAGAGAATAATAGAGTTTTCGGCTTTTAGAAGAAAGAAGAGAGTAATGGAGTTTTCGACTTTTAAAAGAAAGAAGAGAGTAATGGAGTTTTCGGCTTTTAGAAGAAAGAAGAGAGTAATGGAGTTTTCGGCTTTTAGGAGAAAGAAGAGAAAAGAATAATGCGGTTTTCGGCTTTTAGAAGAAAGAAGAGAAAAGAATAATGGAGTTTTCGACTTTTGAATCAAAGTGAAGATTAGGGAATAGGGTTAGAAATTTTGGCTTCTACTCAGAGGAGAAGAGAAAGAAAAGATGGAAACCCTAAATGCCGAAAAATAAAGAAGAGAACCCTCCCTATTTATAGAAATTTCGGCACTAACCTATGAAAAACCGAAAGTGCCCTTCCTGATAACTAAAAATTAAGCAAATAAAAAGGGAAAATTCGGCACCCCTTTGCCATAAAGAAACCGATTTCTTCCCTCCTCTAGGTGATGGAATTTCGGCCAACACCTAGCCTTGCAAATAGCTCCTATCTTTTCTCTTTTTATCTTCCATATTATCAACTATAATATCTACATTATCCCATTCACATAAATCCTCCTATTTTTGAGCCTTGTTTCCATCCACTCCACCTAACCCTAATGCCAAAAATTAGCTAACTTAAATTAAAATAATTGGGCTCCATGAAACTTAAATTTGGGCCCCTTACTCCCTTGTGTGGCGTCACCTCCTAATATTGGGCCACAAGCCCACTTTGGTATTTTAAACACATATACTACCTTTTAAACCCTATAATGCCCAAACATATAATTTTAATCAAGGCCTCTACCTAAGCCTGAGCCCAGTTTGGACCCCTAACACTTAGATTAACACATTAAACATAGCCTCCCATTAAACGCATAGGCCCAAAAATTCAGGATGTTACATTCTTAGTGTTAATAATATTTTTTTTTGTACATTTTACTCCTTCTGAGACCCAAATTGGAAAAAATATGCCATTGGGTGTATAATGGTTGATTGGAGTTTGTATAGGAAGATGACTATGGCCAAACATCGAGGAAAACACCAATTGTTGTGGCTATCGTGACACTAACACTTCATTACCTCAGGGAAGCAAAAATTCAACGAAAAACCTTTTCGAAAAAATCCAGTTCGAAAAAGGTTTTCTTGCATAGCGGAAAAATAAAATTTTGAAAATCAAGCTAATTTTTTATATTCATAGCAATAATATTTTCCTAAAATAGTACCTGTGTTTTGGACTAGACTGATCCTGGACATTCCTGGCTTTTAACCAAATGATCTTCTCCATTATTTGTATAGCACGAACTACTTCAAGTGTGGGTTCGAACAAATTTGAATCAAACGCAGAACCAAAAATATTTTCTTTACTTTTAGTGGGAAAGTAAATCTCCTTCAATAGAAACTAGTAAAATTGTTATTCCTAGAAAATAGAATTTATTCCAGAAAATAGAATTTATTCTAGAAAATAAATTTTCACTACTTCAGGTAGAATAACAATATCTCAAATTTGTACATAACTCATTATCTTTTTAGCCATACTGATGCCATCTATTTATAAGGAGAGGAAGTGAAATGATTGTTGAATTAGTAGAATGCATTTAATGTCTATTTAATAGGAAAAAAAATCTCTTAGTTGAACTAGGGGAAAGAGAGAGAGGCTAATAGTATGTGCTTCCTGATAGCTGGAATCAGAGTCTTAAAATTTATAAAGAGAATGATCGAACCTACAAACTAACTCTGACAACGATTAAAGGCAAGTGTACCTATCGAACAGTAGTATAGCTTAGGCAAGACCAGATTGTCGAACCCAAAGGAACTAAAAGTACTAATACTAACCTTCTTTTTATTATCTAGCCTAAAATAAGTGAAGTTGTTTAAATCTAATCTAACTACTACTAAGCTAAAGACTCAAAGACAAAAAGAATGAATTGGGAAATAACTTGAAGAAAGACTCAGTTGATTTAAGACGATACCCTCAGGAAGAATCCACCTAGACTTCACTTGTTATTTAACCCTGAACCATACAATTTATTCACTTGACTTGACCCATAGGATTCCCTAAGTTATATTAAACCCACTTTCGAAGTGAATAATAACTAACCCTAGGTTGATTAATTGAAATCTCTTTCTAATTAAAACCCCTAGAATCGCATTAACTCGATCTATGGATTCCCATATTAGGTTTCACCCTAATCCAGCAAAATCTTGTCACCCTATCTCTAGGCGCGCGAATGACTCCGCTTTAATTATGCTAGATCTATTCTTAAACAGGGACTTTTGCTCCTCCACCTAAGAACATCTGACTTGAATCAATATCCCAGAAACATTAACACAAGAATTAAGCGCACATAATTAAGAACAAATCAAGTATTTATCTTATAGTTCAGAAAACAATAACAAGATTCATCTAGGTTTCATCCCCTTCAAGTATTTGAAGGGTTTAGTTCATACCAAATAAAGAAAACATCTCAGAAGAAAAGATAAAACAAAACATAAGAAATCCCTAAAACCTCCTGAAGGAATTGAAGGAGAAATCCGCCGTCTTGAGTAGAATTTCGGCTTCTAGAGATGGATCAACTGGCTATCTTTGAGTGATTCCCACAACTCTGACCTTTTCGGCTTGGCTCCTTGGCCTAGCTAACCGCCCCCTTTCAGGTAACACTTAGGGGGTTTATATAGGCTCTTGGAATGTTTTTCTTCGCCCCAAAGTATCCAAATCTGAATGAAATTACTCTTTGCCACGACAGGGACACAGCCATGTCACACTCCCATATGACTAGTCTTCAAGCCGTGTTCGGACTTCTTTAATGAGGCACGGCCGTGTGAAT
This sequence comes from Gossypium australe, assembly GCA_005393395.2. Lineage (NCBI taxonomy): Eukaryota > Viridiplantae > Streptophyta > Magnoliopsida > Malvales > Malvaceae > Gossypium > Gossypium australe. The sequence goes on along the minus strand of CM016616.1, from coordinate 63,793,819 downwards.
CGGGGGTAAGGCCGTGTTCTAGATGATCAATGTGGCACGACCATGTGGGCTTAAGTCCAGGCCGTGTTGATTTCGTGATATGGCCCATTTACTCCGTTTTGGGCTCGTTTTATGTTCTTTTCATCCTCGGGTGCTTTCCTGGGTATAAGACATGAAAAGAAAGGATTAAGAGCACTTTTTTACATAAATCGAGGCTTAAATCATCCAAAAGCATACTAAATATGGGATGAAAATATGTTACTTTTACGGTTTATCAAATACCCCACACTTAAGCTTTTGCTTGTCCTCAAGCAAAATTCTCAACTTACAATTAAAACAAACTTTCCATGATTCATAATTCCTATCAACAATGTCTCATCATAATTCATAGATAATTTATACATGGATGATCTAACTCGAAGAGTCCTAAAGATTCAAACAGTCAAAGTCATACATTTGTAGCATAAAAACGTAGGTGTCTCCCCTTATCTAAATAATTAACTTTGATTCAAAATCGACAAGGATTGACATCCTCACTAAAGATTCACTCAAATCACTCGAGGTGTTTAAGGTTCAAAATTAAGCACTCAAAAGTCGAACCTGAAAAGTTAATCCCATAAGCTTGCCTGAAAATCAAATTTCCACCACTGTAATATACGATGATACATAAATCAAAAGGTCTTTTATAGGGTTGTAACGGGGCTTCGGTTAAGGGTATGGATATAGGCTAAATTAGAAGGTCAGAATCGAGACTGACCTGACAAAGTACCTAACTTAGAGAAATGAACTAATCCTAAATAATTACATCAATTGAAAACTAATGATACAAGCTTTTTCCTCAAGATGTGGAATTTCAACATGTAAGCTCACTTAGTAGAACTAATACTGAATATACTTCATTTTTTAAGAACAAATCAAGTGATAAAAGATAAATTCAACTACTGAAATAATATAATTAAATAACTAATCAAATTATATCTCGATATAAGGGTAGTCAAAAGGAATGGTGATAACAAATACAAAGGGTTTTGGGTTATTAGTAGGTGAGTCAATAAAAAGTGTTGTTAGGATCAACAGGGTTCACTAGGGGTTAATTATGAAGGTAAGCTTTTTATTAGAGTCAGTGGGTTAAAACCTAGGTGCCTTTATCATCTCTGTATGTCAAATCATAGGTGTGGTCTCAACATGTATAATCGAGGCAAGTTCTAGAATAATAGTTCATAGTTGACACACTTATAATCAATAAAGTGAGCATGGAAAAGAATATATGCTCTAATAGGCTCAAAATCTCACAAAAATTATGGGTGTTTTGACATCAACCTTGTAAATTTCAAACTTCTAGATAATATTCAGATTTAGCTGAACAACCTAGCAAAGATTTTAATTCTGAAAAATAGACTTATCATGCTTGATTCTCTAATATTCTTCTAATTTAATCATCAATGCACAATTAACTATGACTTAATCTAAAACATATCAATAAAAATCATAAACCATCAGAACTTTCATCCTAATTAGTAATATGAGGAAATTACTTAAAAACAAGACTAAATTTAGGGATTTGAGAATAATGAAGAAAGTTAGGCCGGATTTAAGAATAATACAAAAAGTTAGGCCCTTTCTTCAAATAAATATTCACGCCCACACTTAAGGTGTACATTGCCCTCAATGTACAAAGATAGATATTCAATTTAAGAGAGAGGGAGAGGTGAAGCTTCCTGAATTTGGATGGTTTCCCGGAGTTGGAAGTCGATAGGGGTGGTGGCTGCTGCCGAGCTCTGCGCTAGATGAAGAAATTGGGGAGCTCATAGAGAATTAGCCAGGATTTATTAAGACACATTTAAAATAAACTAAATATATATTTAAATATAAGAAAACTAAAGAACATGAAAATAAAAAGTAAAATAAAGTTAAAAGAAAAGGTGGATGGACCGAGGAGTCCTTATTGGTGGATGGTTCGCGAGGTGGGTGTGACCTCTAGGGCTACTGAGGTGGTGGCGGTGGCGGAAGTGGCGTGATTCCCAAGCAGCCTTTAGAACTCCTCGAGTTGCGGTGGTGGTGGTCGTGGTTCCCAAGGAGTGATTCCCTAGCAGCCTGACGAACCTGACACGAAGAAACTTAAATAAATTAAACTAAATTAAGCACAAGATTGTCAAAGGGAAGGAAATTGTAGCAAAAGAGAAAAGAAAAATAAAAACTAAATGGTCTCAAAGACCCTTGGCTTGTTGTTTGGATGAAGCGGCCGGCATGAGGTTATGTATAGGGGTCACCCTTGGTGAGATTATGCTTGGCTTCTTCCACTTCTTCGGCATGGTTTTGGTGTAGCTTAAGAGTTATGGAGACCTGTTATGGAGGGGGAAGGCAGGTTGGGTTTAAATAGAGGCTCAATTCTGGTACTTGCCCACGCCTGTGGGCTGAGGGCGTGTCGATGCACACGACCACTTCGCACGGTCGTGTGTCTAGGTGTGTTGTTTCTCCATGCCTGTTTTCAGCTAGCCACGCCCGTTGGTGACAAGTTAGTATGTTGGCACGGTTTTAAGGCACGAGCGTGTTTTGCCCATAGTTTGTAAGTCAGTAGCTTTACATGGTCGTAAGGCACGGCCGTGCCACTTTGTCGGTGCCCGTGGGGGAGTGGTTGAGTCTGTGAATTCAAAAATTGGTTGGGACTGATTCGTACCGCCTTTGCTATGTCAGTAAGGAGATTTTGGTGGTCCACACGGCCACAGCGACGGCCGTGTGGCTTGGAAATCTGCACTTTTGTGTTAGTTTAAAACTAAGAGAAGAAAAGAAAAGAAACTGAAAATAAATGCGAAAGTAAATAGGGTTAGTGTTCGGGTTGCCTCCCGAGAAGCGCTCATTTATAGTCTTAAGCTAGACTTTCCTTGTATTTGAAAAAAAATTAGGGAGGTTTAAAGGTTTGAATATCTTTCCTCATGCTTACAGTTCTATTTTCTTGATAAAGTTTAAGTCGAGAAGCGTTTACCTTAAAAGTGCCGAATGTTGGATTGCTTACCTCGACTGTTTCGTGTGGGAAGATAGTGTATCTTTAGAGGAATTTCTTTGTTTGCTTTCAGGTCTGATGTGGTGATGCGAGGATCTGCTTTGTCTAACAATACCTGGTCTCCTATTTTGAAGTGGTTTGATGTTCCTATGAGCTCTTCTAGGGGCTCCTTAGGTTTTACTTCGTGCGGTTCCTGTTCCTCTTTGATTGGTGTTTTCTACTCTTTTAGTTTGTCGACCCTAAGGCTTTGTTCCTTATGTAGTTCTTCTTTGTTGGCTTGGGGTGTATGACTTGGCTCAGGTTTGTATTCTTGTGGTGTTTCCTGCGATGAAGGTTGCACAAATTGATTATCAACTGTTTTGACTTTATTACCTTCATCGATTGTTGTCCTGGCTGAGTCAAGAGCTTGAAGACTGATTGATTCGTCACCTACACAAAGTATGAGTTCTCCTGTGGCAACATCAATTTTAGTCTTGGCAGTTGCTAGAAAGGGTCTTCCTAAAATTAAGGGGATTGAATTATCCTCATCCATGTCTAAAACAACAAAATCTACTGGGAAAATGAATTTATCAATTTTTACAAGAACATCTTCGATAATACCCCTAGGAATTCTAACAGTTTTATCAGCTAATTGAATGCTCATCCTAGTCTGTTTGGTTTTCCCTAGACCTAGTTGTTTAAACATTTTGTAAGGCATGACATTTATGCTAGCCCCTAAATCAGCTAACGCATTATCAACAGTTAAACTACCAATTAAACATGGAATTGTAAAACTCCCTGTATCTTTTTGCTTTCGCGGTAGTTTATTCTGTAACATCGCTGAGCATACTGTATTTAATTCCACATGTGGTTTCTCGTCTAATTTGCGCTTGTTCGTCAAGAGCTGTTTTAAAAAATTTCTCGAGTCTGGCATCTGAAAAAGAGCTTCAAAAAGAGGTAAGTTGATATGTAATTTCTTTAAAAGTTTAAGAAACTTACCGAACTGTTCTTCTGTATCATCTCTTTTCATTGCTTCGGGATAAGGTATACGAGGTTGGTACTCTTTGATTACCGGTTTTGGCTTTTCCTATTTACCTCTATTTTACCTTTTTCTACCTCGTTTTCTTGTATTGAGTTGGGTTCATCTAACCCTTTACTATCATGAGTTGTGATGGCTTGAATTTGCTCCTTTGGGTTAATCTCCGTGTTACTTGGTAGACGTTCTTGCAGTTGTTCGGACATTAACTTTGCAAGTTGTCCGATTGCTTTAGTGACTTCCCCTACTAACTTAGTAAGTTCCCCGACTTGGTTCTTGGTCTCTTCAACCAATGTTTGTTGATCTTTAAGTGTTTTCTCAGTATCTTGGAGACGATTTTCTGTGGCTGCCATGAATTTTTTTAGCATCTCTTCAAGGGTTGGCTTCTTCTCTTGCGGATATGGCTAATTTTGGAAATTTTGAGGAGGTTGTTGTCTTTAATTTCCTTGATTTCCTTGACCTCCCCATGAAAAATTTGGGTGGTTCCTCCAACCTAGATTGTAAGGATTACTATAAGAATTATTATTGGATCTGAAACTATTACCTATATAGTTCATCTGTTCGCTCTCTGCGCCCGGTTGATAGGGTGGGTACTCAGGATTCGCCACAGTTCCACTTGTGTCGCACTGCATGACTGGGTGTGCATACGAAGAACACAAATTATCAAGCTTTTTATTCATCATCTCTATTTGTGTTGATAGTATGGTCACAGCATCAAGGTTGTAAACTCTGGCTGATTTTGTCGGTTTAGTCCTTGTAACTTGCCACTAATAGTTATTCAATGACATCTCTTCAATGAACTCGTAGGCTGCTTTAAGAGTTCTGTTGTTCAGGGTTCCACCTGTGGCTGAATCAATTAATTGCCTCATTGGGGGATTTACACCGTTATAGAAGGTTTGGACTTGTAGCCATAAGGGTAAACCATGGTGCGAACACCTTCTCAAGAGATCCTTGTATCTCTCCCATGCGTCGTATAATGTCTCTAAATCCATCTGCATAAAAGAAGAGATATCATTCTGTAATTTGGCCGTTTTGGCCGGTGGGAAATATTTTAATATAAATTTTTTGGTCATTTGTTCCCATGTAGTGATTGACCCTCGTGGTAACAAGTTTAACCACTATTTGGCTTTACTTCTTAATGAAAAGGGAAATAACCGAAGGCGCATGGCATTATCAGAAATGCCATTTATTTTGAAGGTATCACAAAACTCTAAAAAATTAGCTATATGAGTGTTTGGGTCTTCGTCCTGTAAACCATCAAATTGAACAAATTGTTGAATCATTTGTATTGTGTTAGACTTTAATTCAAAATTACTAGCAGCTATAGCAGGCCTAACAATACTTGATTCTACTCCTGTTAAATGTGGTTTAGCATAATCAAACATAGTACGTGGAGCATTGTTTGCTCCCACATCATGTGGTTGTGGATTATTCTCGTCCATCCCTTCAGTAGGATTGGATCTGCCTTCTCGATTTTCCTCTGTGTAATTTAGGGCTCGCCTGATTTCTCTACGATTTCTTCGAGCGGTAGCTTTAATATCACTATAGTATACTAAAGGTCCTCTCCGGTTCCTTCTAGTCATAAACTAGAGGTACCTACTGGAATAGAAAGAAAGAGAATCTAGCAAAATCAAATTTTAACCTAAAATAAAACTAAATTGCGAAAAATAAAAATAATGGCTAAAGAAATAAAAATAGAGTTTTCATAATATTTTAGTTTCCCGGCAACAGAGCAAAAACTTGATCGCTGGAATCAGAGTCCTAAAATCTATAAAGAGAATGATCGAACCTGCAAACTAACTCAGACAACGATTAAAGGCAAGTGTACCTATCGAACAGTAGTATAGCTTAGGCAAGACCGGATTGTCGAACCCAAAGGAACTAAAAGTACTAATACTAACATTCTTTTTATTATTTAGCCTAAAATAAGTGAAGTTGTTTAAATCTAATCTAACTACTACTAAGCTAAAGACGCAAAGACAAAAAGAATGAATTGGGAAATAACTTGAAGAAAGACTCAGTTGATTTAAGACGATACCCTCAGGAAGAATCCACCTAGACTTCACTTGTTTTTTAACCCTGAACCATACGATTTATTCACTTGACTTGATTCGTAGGATTCCCTAAGTTATATTAAACCCTCTCTCGAAGCGAATAATAACTAACCCTAGGTTGATTAATTGAAATCTCTTTCTAATTAAAACCCCTAGAATCGCATTAACTCGATCTATGGATTCCAATATTAGGTTTCACCCTAATCCGGCAAAATCTCATCACCCTATCTCTAGGCGCGCGAACGACTCCTCTTTAATTATGCTAGATCTATTCTTAAGCAGGGACTTTTGCTCCTCCACCTAAGAACATTTGACTTGAATCAATATCCCGGAAACATTAACATAAGAATTAAGCGCACATAATTAAGAACAAATCAAATATTTATCTTATAGTTCAGAAAACAATAACAAGATTCATCTAGGTTTCATCCCCTTCAGGTATCTGAAGGGTTTAGTTCAAACCAAATAAAGAAAACATATCAGAAGAAAAGATAAAACAAAACATAAGAAATCCCTAAAACCCCCTGAAGGAATTGAAGGAGAGATCCGCCGTCTTAAGTAGAATTCCGGCTTCTAGAGATGGATCAATTGGCTATCTTCGAGTGATTCCCACAACTCTGACCTTTTTGGCTTGGCTCCTTGGCCTAGCTAATCGCCCCCTTTCAGGTAACACTTAGGAGGTTTATATGCTCTTGGTATGTGTTTCTTCACCCCAAAGTATCCAAATCCGAATGAAATTGCTCTTTGCCACGATAGGAACACGGCCATGTCACACGCCCTTGTGACTAGTCTTCAAACCGTGTTCGGACTTCTTTAATAAGGCACAGCCATGTGAATCGGGGGTAAGGCCGTGTTCTAGATGTGTGGGCTTAAGTCCAGGCCGTGTCGATTTCGTAATATGGCCCATTTACTCTGTTTTGGGCCCGTTTTATGTTCTTTTCATCCTCGGGTGCTTTCCTGGGTATAAGACATGAAAAGAAAGGATTAAGAGGACCTTTTTACATAAATTAAGGCTTAAATCATCCAAAAGCATACTAAATGTGGGACTAAAATATGTTACTTTTACGGTTTACCACTTCCCCTCATATGTATTATGATGGGGATTCGAGCCTCTCTTGTATTGGGTCCAATTAGATGTGCTTTCTGGATTTTTAACCCAACACTCTATAATTTAATTTGACCAATTACATGTTTTTCTATTTATCCAAATAGACATTATTTATTAAATTAATTTAAATAAAATTTTAAATTAAATATTTTTCTCAACTCAATTCTAATCCTGTTAAAATCATGACAACTTTACTATAAAAGAATCTTTGAGAAAATATATTTAATTTTTGCATTCAACAGATTTCATAATGACCAATTAATTTGATTCCATTTTCGAACATCAATTATTTAATTAAATAATAATTAAAAAAGTTAAAGTAATTCTCAAGTCATTTCTATACCAAGTAAGAAACCACATTGATTCTTGAATGTAACCCTTTTGTCTAATTTTATCATTTTCATCCATTTCTATTCATTTGATTCAACATGCAATTCATTTCTAGTTTTAACGAGCTAGAGGAGGGATACCTTTTTACCTATTAATTATAAACTCATTTAGTCACGAAGTCATCCAACTATAGTATCGTAATTGAGCTCTCCCCAATTACATTCCACTACAAAAGCTACTCGATCAGTGCTCGTCTAATGAACTTTTCATAAGTGTGTTACCCTCATAGGATATCCTTAATCTCTTTGGGATAAATCCGTTCTCCCAATATGATCCTATTTTATCTCATGATAACCATTACATCTTCCTTAATGAAAACTTAGTTACTATAAAAAGTAATTAAGTCATTCATCACAAAGACGAATGACTCGTGGCCACGTTTACTTTTCATCTATCATGTAATGCCAATAAGAGGATATCACCCATGTCTTGGGCTATAAATTCCATTATTGTGAATGATGCTACATACTACAAAAGTCATATACCCAATGCACCAACTTTCAATTCCTTATCTATTTGAACTCAGGCTTTCACTTACATTAAAGTATACGAGTCACGCATACATAGTCCATCATCCACTCAGGATTAAGGTATGTCATGTTGTGAACGTCACAAGTGAATAAATCCATAAATGAATTTAGGTTCTATTCTACTTGGGTCTTATTCGATGTACTATTAGTCCAGTCAATCACATCTATGTGTCTATCTTCTGGAAGACATCTGCTTTGATGCGCAAGGCAAAGCATCTCCCCAATTAGACTTGATAGATTACATATTAATCGTTCAATTGGTTTGCTCATTTCCAATTAGACTAGGGACATGTTTAGGTTCGTCTACTAACATAAGTTGTTTTTTTATATTACGATCCGACCATGTAATACCACTTAATATTAGTTAAACAGTAGACAACCAATGAGCTAATATTTGCTTCCATTTTGCTTTGCATGTAAAAATCATTAAGGACAATAGACAAAGGTATTAATTTAATTCATGAATAACTTGATTAAACCTACAATAACCTGTTTTCAGGGAAATTGGAACAGTGGTTTCGGGACCACAAATATGAAGTAAAAAAATTTATTTTATTATTATTTTATGGTCTACATCATGATAGTATTACTGTATAAAAATTTCGTTAAGAATTTTTACTGTTTACATGCTCAATTTGATAAAAAGGACTAAATCGCGTAAAGTGCAAAAGTTGTGTTCTAATAGCTAAAGGTGTCTAATAGCTATAGAAATTTAAAGTGGAGGTCCTTATATGGTAATTAGACCATTAAATGTGATAGTGGATGTACATGGCTTGCCATTAGTGTAATTTTTAAGGTTAATTTTGTAAATATGTAATAAATGATAAAACAAATAAAACAAATTAAAAAGCTTTCATCTTTCTTTGTTTCTTCAACCGAATAGCCAAGGAAAAAGAAGCCATTTTTGCTCTTTAGGGTTTGGCAAGTTTGTTTCCCTCAATTAGGTAATGTGTTTTGTCCCGTTTTTGATAATTTCTATGTTTTCGGGATCGTTGTAGCTTAATGTAGCTAGCCTGGGGACTAATTTATGAAAATTTTAAAGTATTAGGGTTTTTACATTGATGAGAATGCTTGAATTTTGATGTTTGATGATTAAAAATGAATGGTTGTTGTTGGATAAACAACTTCTGTAAAGAAATTTTTAGTAAAATTGTCAAGTAGGGATTAAATTGAAAAATGTGATAAATTGTAGGGTAAAACTACGAATTTATGAAATATGTAGGCTTCTATAAGCATGTATATAGTCCGGCTAGGCTTGGGTAGGGATAAAATTGAATGAATTTCATTTTTCGAGCCTTCGTATTTACATAAACTCGTCGAGGTAAGTTCGTGTAATTAAATTCTGTAATTATATGCTTTGATTGAATTAGATGTATGTTATTTGCATTACCATCATATATGAGTACCGAATCCGACGACGTACGACGATTACCGAGCCCTGTTTGAACCTTAGGAATTCGTAAGATACAAATGACATATCATTAGGGTTACCGATTTCAGCTCTTATGAGCTTATCGATACTCAGCTCGTATGAGCTTACCGTTATTAAGCTCGGAGGAGCTTACCGTTTACAGCTCGTATGAGCAGACATGTACATGAATTGACAGATTATAGTTTAGTACACCTCGTGTGTACTACCTGCATATCCAACGGTATTCTAAATGGTTCAACGGGCACTATTCTGTTATGAGATTACATGAGTTTAATATGAACTACTACATGTATTTACATGAGATACATGAATATGACTTGTACATGATATATAGTCATATGAAGTGGAAATTATATGTACACGGAGTTTTGATTATCATTGAATTCATACAAGTGTCTTAATTTTATATGAATTACATGACTAACATAGTTGTTAAGGATATGTGTTTAGGCTTTTGGCCAAATTGAGGTGGATATGTTTTGTATGCTTACCTTAAATGTGATTAAAATGGTACGTTAAATTCTCTATTACAAACTTACTAAGCTTAAAAGCTTACTCTGTGTTATTTTCCGTGTTTTATAGTGATTCGGAAGCTCGTTTGGGTTAGAAGCTTGTCGGAGCTATATCACACTATCCATCGACTCTTTTGGTACTTTTGGTTATTTGATTTTGTTTATAATGAAATGTATAGGTTAATTTGGCCAATGTTGGCATATAAGTGTTTTGTTGAGATTAGCCACTTATTTGGCTTGTGTTTGGTATATTTTGATGTATATATATGTAGCCTTATCATATTTGATGTGTGTTTGATATGGTAGAATGATGGAAAGTAAAATGTGGTTTGAATATGCATATAAGATATGTGATATACCTTGGTGTGATTTAGTGCTTTGTTATGGAAAAACTTATAAGTATATTGATGATTGGTTTAGAATGGTATATTTGGTATCAAATGGGTGAGCTTGATAAGTGATCGACATGATAGGTTTTGGTACAATTATTCATATATGTATTTGGTCATTTAGGTAAGTTTGGACACATGGTTGACATGTTTTTAAATTGTCATTTGAGGTGCTTAAGGGTATATTTGTTGTATGTGATTATAGTACATGTTTAAAGCTTGCTTAAGGTTGTTTTGTGATGCTTGATTATAGCTAGCATAAATGTGCATTTTTGGGAGTAGGTTGGTGTCATTTTTGGGTGAGAAATGTGGCTTGGAAAATGGCCTATTTTTGTCTACATAGGCAGAGACACGGGCGTGTGTCTCATCCATGTGTGACACACAGCCAAGTGACACGGCTGTGTTTCCCCTGTATCTTTTAAGAGCACAAGTCAGTATACTCACATAGCCTAGCACACGAGCATGTGGCTTCGCCGGATGGCACAAGTCAGTGGGTTACACGGGCACAGACACAGGCTTGGACACGACCGTGTGTCCCTATTTTCAATGCCCACACAGCCTAAGACACAGGCGTGTCTCTTGGCCTTGTGACCCCTGTAGCTTTGAAATTTTTAAATGTTTCTGAAATATTTTCTGTGTTTCTAATTTAGTCTTGATTTGTTTCTAAAGTGTGTTTTGGGCCTTGAAGGCTCGTATTAGGAACAAAATGCATGACTATGATTGGTTTTTGATATGAATGCTATATGTTATGAAATATTTGAAATTTTTTGTCAATTTAAATTGTAAACTTCAGTAATACTTTGTAACCCTGTTCTGGTGACATTTTTGGGTTAGGGGTGTTACAAGTGTATATAGACAAAAATACTACACTTAGGGCACCAAATCCAACAAAACCAACATGGAGCAATCTGCCATGGAAGTCGCGACACTAAGTGTGTTGTGTCATGACATTGTGCCCTAAATGTCTCGACTACAAGCCTTTAAGGTCACGACTTCAAGCTTATGGTTGAAGTGAAGGAGCCCAATGCCACTATGGAGGATGTCATGACACCACCTAGGCTTCAAGAATGCTTAAGCCAAGATTGTGCCTTCTGCCGAGGATGTTGTGACACCAAATCTTGGGTGTCACAACATTGAAGTTTGACAGGGTGAAAATAATGTGGGGGCAATTTTGTGTCTAGCATCAACTTAAGTAAAATTCTTATTTCTAAGGGCATTTTTGTCAAATTTTAGGGTTATAGAATTTGTTGTATAAAAGGCTATTAAATGCCAAACAAAAAAGAGAGAAGCTCCTTTATCATATTTTTGTCTTCTCTTTTATTCCTTTCACCATTTTTAATTTTATAGGGTTTCCTTGCTTTGTTTAGTTAGTTAGTGGTTGCTAGTTTCTTCATTTTTACTGTAGCGTCAGTTTTCTTGAAATTACATACAAAACTATCTCTAGCTATTTTTAGTTCTCTTCAAAGTATTTAACAAATTTTATTCTTGTTAGCTTTCAAAAGTGCAAAAATATCATCTTTGGTTGTGGTTTCATAAAAAGGGGACTAATAAGAGAAATTAAATAACTAAATAAATAACTAAGAAAATAAACAAACACTTAAATCAATAAAACCAATCAGGAATATTAACTAATTTCAGGGTTTGTAATTAACTTTAAATTAGGGTTTTAGGGTGGATTAGCTACAGATTAACCAATTATTACCTCCCGATCTCTAACTAATTAATCGATTGGTTAATACTCGGTTATCTTTTGAACTCAATTTCTTAACCAAGATAACTACAATTACTCGGTTCAACTTATCTCCCAATCTCGTCTCACCTATGATTACTTCCTAGGGTTGTCAAGCCTAGGGTTTAAGAATGTGTAGTCTATACCATCTAATTCTCTTGGAAAACCCTAAATCCTTCATTAATCACATCCCCATCCACTCGTTGATCACCCCTAAGAGATTTAGCCACTCATGTTATTCATAGTATTAATCTCAATTTACAAAACATGTAAAGAGCACAATTGAATTGAAGAGAAAAGTTATTAGCATAATCCTGAATTCAATGTTGATAGGAGAACAGAGTAGCAAATCTCTCAGTTGAAATAAAAAATATCACCGCTCGCAAATAAGAATTAAACTAAAATACTTTAATAATATAAAAGAACTCTTGGATCGAAATAAATTTCAAGAGGAAAAACAAAGAGTTTAAAAAAGCCAAAAGATCACTAAATCTAATCCTAATCCTACACTATTAGGGTTTTTGATTACGTCTAAGACGACTTAGTTACATCAAACCCCTAATGTCTTATATATAGGAGTGTTGGCAGCCCGAATCAGGTCTTCGACATTGCCTAGGTCTTCGTATAAAGTCGATTGTGTGGATGAAAATAGCCTTGGTATCCTTCAGCAGCACGTTGACCTATGTCACGCCATAAGCCTTTCATGGCGCGAGAGAACATGTAACACCCTGAATTTGGGCTTAGAATAAATGGGTTTTGTGTGTCGAGAGAATGGATTTTGGTTTCGGAAAAAAAATTATGATTGCATATTTAGTTTAATTTTTAGGTGATTTAGGAAGGGTTGGTGGTGTTGGAAAAGTCCTAGGTTCGATCTAAGGCTTTAGCAAAAATTTGTTTTTTTTTTTTTTACCCTTAAGAGAGGTTGGCGTTTTTAGTAAAAAGGCTTTCAAAATATTTTTTGGGTTAAAAGATAGCACAAGGAAGTAGGTGATATGGTGGCTTGGAACGTTTTGAATAAGCTGGTGGTCAAAGGTTCAAGTCTTGGACTTGGAAATAATTTTTATTGCGCATAAGTTAGTATGAAGGCTAGAGTTTAGGCCTTATAATTAGTTGTTGCTGATTTACAACACAAAGAAACGACTGGCCCAGTGGCAATGGCGTTAGGAGCAGGAGGGGGAGCAAGGTTCTAGTTGCAGCGATGTTGGTTTTTTTTAAGTAAACCTAGAGCGTGGAAGAAAGGGTTATAATTAATTAGGGAGGAAATATGACTCAAATAAAATAAGCGGCACGGTGGCAAGGGACGTGTGTCATAATGAAGTGGTTGGAGGTTCGAAGCTGGGTGTTGGCTAATGTTTTTTTAGATTTCTTTGGTGATTCGGTTGCTGGTAAATAGGCTTTAAAAGAAGTTGAGAATGGAACATGTCACAAGCAGAGTTGTGGTGCAGTGGCAAGAAGCGTGTTGTGGTTTCTGTAGGTCTCAGGTTCGAATTGCCTTGTGCACATATACTTGCTATTTTGCTGCTGGCATGGGGAAGGTGTTTGGAGTGGGCTGAAACACCAAAGGATGGCTACTATTCGGGGAAAGCAATTTGAATGTAATTCAAATTGGATTTTTGGATAAATAAAGGAATTTTTGGATGGGGATGAAGATAAAATTTGGAGAAAATAAAGGAATTTAATTGGTGATAAGTTTGAGTCGGTTGGGGAGTGTAGGATTATTTTATTTATCTATTTATTTATTTATTTTAGTATATATATGGGTACCGTATGGGTAAGTAGGGCATTTGCTGCTTTTGTGTGCTTTAGTTGAATAATTAGGGGAAAATTCCTTCCAATCTCCCAATTCCTTTTAGTTTTTTTCCCTTTGGCAGATACCCGAGTAATCACAGTTTCTTTCTTTTTCCAAACAAAAGCGCCTAGATATAATTCTCCTTCCCTCCCACAATATTTCTTCATTGCCGAAATTACCATCATCCTTCCTTACCGAATCTCTACTCTTGCCGAACCCTTATTGTTGTTTCTCCACCTCAATCTTTTGTTATCTACTCCAAGTCGCATGGAAGCCGAATCTTGTTCAGTAGATATCTAAGCCGCAGGGTCAGAGGAGAATTTCGGTAAGTGCTTAGTTGAATTTTTAGTGTGTTTTGTTAAAAGCCGAAGGGCTATCTAACCCCTCTTTGTCGTTACCATGTACTAACAACGGTGAGGTTCAGCAATCGCAAGCGCGGTAGGTAAGGATTGTTATCAAGGCAGTAAGTATTCTCAATTCAGTTAGAATTTTAATAAGTGACCGAATCTATTGTGGCTCATATGGGTGACTTATGATCAATATGGGTCACTTGGTTTTGACTATATAGGTATTTGGGTGCAGATCTAGAGGATAATCGCCAATAGTAGCAAAGGAAAGGCTACTAGAACGTGAGGTACACGGTAAGGTTATGGTGAGGTTTCGGTTTTTAGTTAGTGTATGTTAAAGCTTTGGTTAATCGCGAGTAATGTCGATTGTAGGTTCGTGACTAAGGGTTGTGCAACACGCGAGGTTACCAGGTGTGTACAAACACTACACACACTATATCGACAATGCCGAAAAGCCGAAAGTGGCTAAATGGGCCCGGTGGGCCCTAAGGCTAAGTTTGATGAAATGGTTTGGTTGGTTAAACGAATTGAGTTAGTCATGCATGATACATGATCTGGATTTGTTTTGGGCCTAATAGGCCATATGATGAGATTTGGGCCTAATGGGCCGTAAGGATGTGATTTGGGTTTGATGGGCTTTTGGGGACGTAGACATGTATGTTAGGGTTTATGAACCTTAGGCCCAGTTTGAACAACTCTTAAATTCCATAAGACTTAATCTAATTAAACATGTCTGTGAACGAGTCGCTGGGTTAGGGTGTGGCAACGGACATACGCATGTCCAGGATTGGATCTAGGGAGAGCTTGGTACTTAAGCGGCCCTAGTGGCCCACCTCCTCTTTTCTGGAATCTACCTGGTGCGTAGTGTCTGTTCACTTTAGCCGCGAGGACTTGTTGATGGGCCAAAATTTATAACTAAAACCCGAAAGGGACCAGCCACCCTATTTCGCAAAATTACCAAAATACCCCTATTTTGTAAAATTACCAAGATACCCTTATTTTACTAAATTACCAAAATAACCCTGTTTAGCAAAATTATCAAGATACCCTTATTTTACTAAATTACCAAAATACCCCTATTTTGCAAAATTACCAAGATACCACTATTTTGAAAAATTACCAAAATACCCCTGTAGGGTAGAATTACGAAAATACCCCTGGGTAGTGAAATGATGAAAATACCCCTACATGACGAATATGAGTTTATGGATGTTACATGTGTGTTTGTTGCATTCATATGATATTCTGCTTAAGATGCATATGGGTGGGAATTATGGTACGGAGGAAGATTTGAGGATCGCATGGCCGTATGGTATGGATCCAGGATCGCATGGCCTTATGGTATGGATCCGAGGAATGCTTTAAGCCCAATATATGTGATTAAGCAGCTATGCTGCAATGTTCGGTAGTACTGCAACCGGGCTACCCTTGGTGTGTAGCGGAGGGGTGGGTCGAGCTAGAATTCCCCACAGGAGTCATAAGGTTGGAAGGGAAATGGTGTGTAGCGGATGGGCTTTTGGGGTGGGTTTTGCATTATCTGGTTGTATATGATACGATATGATATGATATGAGGTCATTGTGGGCTAAGCCCAAGACCACTGATTTTGATAGGGCTTAGGCCCAATGTGAATATTTGAATGTTGATCTGTTTGCCAAGGGTTGTACACACTGAGTTTCGAAACTCACACCCTTAATTTTAATGTTTCAGGTGATCCTGAATAGACGGCTCGACGTGGGAGAGGACTCAGAGATGGCCACACTACAAGATGTCTGAATTTTCATTTATTTGTTTCTAAATACCTATTTTTCTTTACTTAATTTTCGGTGGATGTAATAAGCCCTTGTACTCCGTTTTGACTTTAGATTTATGTTTTGGGTTTTGAGATTAATTGTTTATTTAAATATTAAACCTAAGTAAGCTCTTATGTTCAAACTTGGTTTCCGAAATACTTAAAATAATAAAATCGTTTTTTTTTCACTTAATAAGACTCATTGAATTTTGGGCTTTTGGGCCTTAAACTTTTAATTAGCAAGACTGTTTTGAGTTGTGCCTTTAATGTGACATTCAAGATTCGGGCCTAACTTCTAGGCCGGGTTTGAGGTGTTACAGAACATGTGATTTGTGCCTTGTATGGTTTGTTTCATGCCTTGACGACTCAAGAAGCTTTTACTTCACTTGTCCCTTGCTCCCACGTCAATTGGGCCTATAATTCATCATCCTACACACTCAATTACACATATTAGCACTACCTAAGGCCCATGTCAGCCTAATAGGTCACAACACTCATAAAATGTGTTAAAAAACTTATCTTGATAATATTTGATCCTAACTACTAACTACTAAAAGCATAATATAAAATACTAAATTTCCTAGAATACAAGCTTCTTAAGTGCGAAAATAACCCGAATTAACTACTACATTTGACGATAAGTCAAATACCCTCACACTTAAGTCTTTACCTATCCTGAAGCAAACTAAACCAAAAAAAAACTATAAATAGAAAATAAACATGCAAGAAAAAGAAAATGTATTTGAGCTAGATTGATACAGGAAATTGGATTGAAATATATTAACAAGATAATGTGAATAAACATATAACTCTAGGATGATATACAATTGACTCAAAATTTCTAAAATTAGATGGGTTAGTTCACTAAATTACGAAGCAAACAAATTAAAGAATGTTAAGTATGCCTTTCCATCAAAACATATATAAAAATATACAATTATGTTCAAATGAATATAAGTGGTAAAAACATCAAAACTCGGCACAATTTCATCCACATAATGTACAACCTAAGTTACATAGGACTTTTCGGCTTGTAACATTGTACGACTTAGGTTGGTTTGGAATTCAAAGAACAGGCTCGACAAAATAGTTAATTGATAAACCGTAAAAGTAACATATTTTAATCCCACATTTAGTATGCTTTTGGATGATTTAAGCCTCATTTATGTAAAAAAGTGCTCTTAATCCTTTCTTTTCATGTCTTATACCCAGGAAAGCACCCGAGGATGAAAAGAATATAAAACGGGCCCAAAACGGAGTAAATGGGCCATATCACGAAATCGACATTGCCTGGATTTAAGCCCACACGGTCGTGCCGCATTGATCATCTAGAACACGGCCTTACCCCCGATTCACACGGCCGTGCCTCATTAAAGAAGTCCGAACATGGCATGAAGACTAGTCACACGGGCGTGTGACATGGCCGTGTCCCTGTCGTGGCAAAGAGCAATTTCAGTTGGATTTGGATACTTTGGGGCGAAGAAACACATTCCAAGAGCCTATATAAACCCCCTAAGTGTTACCTGAAAAAGGGCGGTTAGCTAGGCCAAGAGCCAAGCCGAAAAGGTCAGAGTTGTGGGAATCACTCGAAGATAGCCAGTTGATCCATCTCAAGAAGTCAGCATTCTACTCAAGACGGCGGATCTCTCCTTCAATTCCTTCAGGGAGTTTTAGGGATTTCTTATGTTTTGTTTTATCTTTTCTTCTGATATGTTTTCTTTATTTGTTATGAACTAAACCCTTCAGATACCTAAAGGGGATGAAACCTAGATGAATCTTGTTATTGTTTTCTGAACTATAAGATAAATACTTGATTTGTTCTTAATTATGTGCGCTGAATTCTTGTGTTAATGTTTTCGGGATATTGATTCAAGTCAGATGTTCTTAGGTGGAGGAGCAAAAGTCCTTGCTTAAGAATAGATCTAGCATAATTAAAGCGGAGTCGTTCGCATGCCTAGAGATAGGGTGACGAGATTTTGATGAATTAGGGTGAAACCTAATATGGGAATCCATAGATCGAGTTAATGCGATTCTAGGGGTTTTAATTAGAAAGAGATTTCAATTAATCAACCTAGGGTTAGTTATTATTTACTTCGAGAGAGGGTTTAATATAACTTAGGGAATCCTACGGATCAAGCCAAGTGAATAAATCGTATGGTTAAGGGTTAAATAACAAGTGAAGTCTAGGTGGATTCTTCCTGAGGGTATCGTCTTAAATCAACTGAGTCTTTCTTCAAGTTATTTCCCAGTTCATTCTTTTTGTCTTTGCATCTTTAGCTTAGTAGTAGTTAGATTAGATTTAAACAACTTTACTTATTTTAGGCTAGATAATAAAAAGAAGGTTAGTATTAGTACTTTTACTTCCTTTAGGTTCGACAATCTGGTCTTTCCTAAGCTATACTACTGTTCGATAGGTACACTTGCCTTTAATCGTTGTCAGAGTTAGTTTGCAGGTTCGATCATTCTCTTTATAAATTTTAAGACTCTGATTTCAGCGATCATTAATCACGAAAGTAGTTTGGCACATGATATTGTCCATGGTACTTCCTCGAATATACATGTAGCACACCACCTTATATCTACTTCCCTCACCTTTCTTATTTCTCCATTTACTAAGGCATCATATAATATTCATGAGTACAATCATTCAAGCTCATATTTTTTTCAAACAAAGGTGAGCGCACTTTTTTCCAACTCATTTGCTTTTATTCATTAAAATTTTCTCAATTGGCATTTTGCCTTATTTTTCTACAAGCTCAAGAAATCTTATACTCACTATACTATACAATTCCTTAGTTCACTCATTTTTTTCTCTTTTGAAACCACCATGGTGTATCTACCTAATCCCTCAATATCAATGGCTAGACGTCTACATCCATGCAAGGACCAAGAAATAAAGGATCAAACAGAATATTTATTAGGCTCAAGGTTTTATTTCTGGTTCACCAAGAAAATAGGTTCAGACTCAAATTAGGTACTAAGGAGAATATGTATATGGTTAGCTTTTTGACTCAAATTAGGTCGTCCCTAGGTACTCCTATACATGGATAAAATTGGCCAAGTCTATCAATTTCTAAAACCTATAATTTAATTAAACATGCATGCTATTTATATACCTATTTATCTTGTGGTATACTTAAGACCTTAAATCTATTCACAATGTACTAAATTGAACTAAGTAGTCTAAAATTAGAAAATTTAGAATCAACTATAATCAAACTAAATTTACAATTTATTCACAAAATTCTATTAACGTGCTCCTAACCAATCACTTGTATTTCTACAAGCTCAAGCACATAGAAAACATGCAAAAATAAAAATTTAAAAACTACTAAAAACAAAGAAAAATAACAGAAAAATTATAAAAATTTTCAAAGTCACCCTCACACTTTATTTGGAACATTATCCCTAACGTGCAATAAGCATATAAAGGAAGGTGATTACACAATTGGCCTGATTTGTACAATACAATTGGCGGGACTACTCCTCATTTAGGTTTGGTTTGATCTTGTATTGCCTTAAAAAATTGTGGGGTTCCTACAAAGGAAAGTTAAAAACACACAAATATATATAGAAAATACTAAATCCTAACTAATTAAAAACTTAAAAAAAATTAAAAATCATCCCAAATAAAACTAAAGTACAAAGTCTAAATTAAAAATTTAAAACTATTCAGAACTAGTCGAAATCAGTGTCCAACACCTCCATCATCGGTGCCTCGCCCCTCTCATGCCCCATCAATGTTTTAGTAGCCCACTTTCCCGAAGTTTGGGCCTGGCTATGATGGCTCAGGTCACGAATCACTATGCCTTTCATCAATGAGCTGTCTGGTCAAAATACTCGCTCATAATTCGATGGCACGACCGGGGTCACCTCCTCCTTATCATTGTCATCATCTTCATCATTGGTGCCGTCCTCGCCTGGCGATGTGTAACATCCTGAATTTGTCGGGCTTTGCATTTGATGTGTTGTGATGTGATGTTATGCTTAATGTGTTAATTAAGGGTGCTTAAGGGGTTCAGATTGGGCTCAGGGTTGGCCTGAGGCCTTAGTCAAATTTTCTGTTTGGGCATTATAGTGGAGAGCCAGGTAGGATAGGGCTTAAAAGGTATTATTTGTGAATTAAGACACAAAATAGGCTTGTGGCCAATGGGTAGTGGCGCTACATAAGGGAGCTATAAGGTGGCGTCAACTGAGGAGGCTCAAGTTCGAGTCCCATGAAGCCCAATTATATTAATTAAATCAGTTAATTTTCGGCATTTAAGTGGGTAGAGTGGGATGGAAATAAGGCTTGGAAATAGGAGGATTTATTTGTTTGGATAATATAGGTAATATGGCTGATAATGTGGCAGATAAAGGGAAGAAGATGTGGTGTTATCTGGGTCACTTGTGGATGAGTGATCAGATGAAGATAAGGGAGAAAATTTAGGAATTATCTGCTGGTCACAGTGGTGGCCAAAGTTCCAACACTGAGGGGGAGGAGGAATCGTTTTTGGTATAATCAAGGGGTACCGAAGTTTCCCTTGATTAGTAGCTTAGTTTTAGTTTTAAAAAGGGGCATTTTCGGGTTTTAGGTAGTAGGTGCCGAAATTTTGTGTTTAAGTGAGGGGAATATCTTTTTATTTTCGGCATTAGGGTTTTATTTCCCATTCTTTTCTCTTATTATTCAAAAGCTGAAACCCCTAATCCTATTCTCTCATCTCCACTTTTATACAAAAGCCAAAATTCCATTGTTTTCTCTACTTTCATCTCCATAGCCGAATACCCTTATCTATTCCCTTCTCTTTGCCAATTTCTTCATCAAAGCCGAATCTTCATAGATCTCTTGAGATCATCTTTTCTTTCTGATCTTCTCAAAAGCCGAAATTCCCTAGGAGTTGCTGAATTCTCTGTGTTAAGGTAAGTGCCGATTTCTTCTGTTCTTTTTTTCTTCTCTTCCTGGTTTTGGAGGCCAGAGCCAAAAGGCTAGTTGGCGTGGTAAGATTACCCTTGGAGTAATGTTTTAATTGTTCTCGTGTTCTTATTTTGGGGCAACACATTGGGAATCGAAGTAGATCGTCTAGATCTAAAAGCCGGAAATCGCTAGTCTCTAAACTCCATCTCTTTCGGGATTTCAAGGTAAGGGGTTCTCGTTAGATTTTCACTAGGTTCGTTTATCATAATTGTGATTGTAACCTTATGATATGGATTAACAACCATATGTTGTGATGGTAGCAACTGATAAGGTCTTTTTATGGAATCAAATGTCGATCAGGCGAAGGAGGGGATTGGAACTGTAAACCCAATCCCTAAGTTTAAGAAACGAGCGGTGTCAGCAGTTCGAGATTGGCCACCGGGTTGTGGACCGGCTTCGGAGCAAAACTTTAGGTAGTTAGCAGTCATATCGGCTACTGACAGTGTCGACATAGAAAGTATCGTCTTGACTGTAATCAGGTGTGTAGATCTCTATCACACTAATTAATCTATAATATATATGTTATAGGCTAAAAGCTGGAAAGAGGCTGTATGGACAGCCGTATTACCCGAAAAGGGTAGGCAAGGGATGCCAGGTACGTAATCATAGAAACTTCTCTATGTGTATCGATGAATATGATAGTCTGTGATCTTTTAGGTAGTATATTGTGTTGATTCTGCATGTATGTATGCATGGGATAGGCTTAATATGATGAAGGGGAAGAGCATGTTAATAGGTCACTTGGTGATCGGTGGTTAAACCACGAATTGTAAAGTTAGGTCACAATAGTGATCGGTGGCTAAGCCACGTTAAATTTATTCCTGATTGTTAGGAATAGGCAGCATGGCTGTCGATATAGTGTATAGCGGTTGGTGGGTTGATTGTAGAAATCCCCGAGGTGTGTTGGCTGGTACGGGCTGGTGTGTAGAGGATGGACTCTTAGGTTGGGTTGGGCCATGTTGCATGTAAATATTCTGTTGCCATTGTGCATGGGCCAAGGCCCATAATGTGTTTGTGGGCCTCATGCCTTTTATGTGTTTTCGGGATTTGCACACTGAGTCTTGGTGACTCACCCTTTATTTTCCTTAAATCTCTCAGGTGAGCAGTAGATCGTGGATATGGGAGCCAAGGCAGACTCGAGGGGCCATCAAGTCTTTTATTTTTATAAAGTATTTTCGGTTTTCTCTTGAAGTTTCAATGTTGGGATTATTTATGTAATAAGGCCTCCGTAGCTTAGGTTATAGATTTATATGTATTAATACTTATTTTTCTAAATTTATTTATTATAAGTAATGAGATAGGAATTTCAAACACGCTTAACGTAATGATATGCTTTTTAAAAAAAACTAAGTTAACGAATATTTGATTAATCAAACTGAGATTTCCAAAACCAACAAAGTCAGGTTTTCAACACAACACGTCGTCGAAGAGTTTTTCAAATGGGATACGTGCTTTCCTTAAAGCAAATAAAGAACTTTGATTTTAACATTTCAACCCGTAGCATGCCAAATCCGATCGTAGCGTTTGGGTTGGGTTTGGGGTGTTACATTTTGGTATCAGAGCCCAGTTGCAAAACCCGGGCTGTGAAATGGGTCTAATAGTGTTTTGTAAAATTGAAGTGAATTTGGGAAAAATGCTTTGGGTTGAGATATGGCCTTCGAGTCTACCGGCACCCGATCCACGCAGGTAAGTATTCTAAACTCATTATGTGATATGCATGCTGGGCTTGATGGGCTCTATAGGTACGTAGGCTATATGATTAGAGTTTGATGGACTTTAGGCTTAGTTTAAACAACTCTTTAAAATCATAAGACTTAATCTAACCAAACATACCCGTGAACAGGTCGCTGGGTTAGGGTGTGGCAACAGGCATACGCATGTCTAGGATTGGATTCAGGGAGAGCTTGGTACTTAAGATGTCATAGTGACTAACCTCCTCTTCACTGGAATCCTACCTGGTGCGTAGTGACTGTTCACCTTAGCCACGAGGACTTGTTGACGGGCCAAAATTTATAATTAAAACCCGAAAGGGACCGGCCACCCTATTTTGCAAAATTACTAAAATACCCCATAGTTTTGTAAAATTTCTAAAATACCCTTGATTTGTGAAAATTTCCCAGAACACCCTAGATTCATAAAACTACCAAAATTTGTGAAATTACCAAAATACCCTCGATTTTTTCCAAAATACCCCTATTTTTTTAAAAAAAACCAAAATACCTCTATTTCGAAAAATCACCAAGATACCCTATTTTGGGAAATTAGGAAAATACCCTATAGGACAAAATTACGGAAATACCCTTGGGTAGTTAAATGACGAAAATATCCTTATGTGATGAATGTGAGTTCGTGGATGCTACTTGTATGTTGATGTATGATGGTTGAATGTATGTGGTTCTTAGAACTAGGAGACAAACTTGAGACTAAAACCCATAGATAATTTCGAATTCGAAAGAACTACTCTTGAAACTACTGTTCATAAAATTGTTCGTGGTTAATTAGTGAAAGAAATTAATAATTCATAAAATTTCTAATAAGATAAAAGCGAATTAGTAGTATGAGTACAAGGGGTCGAGGACGTCCGCCGCGTGGCCGTGGTAGGGGTAGGATGGCCGTGTCAGAACCAATAGGATCTAGCCATGGGTCAGGAAATGAGATGCCAGTTCCACCCGCTGCGGAGGTAGAATTTCAGGACCAGACGACCGGAGATGATGCGGTATCTCAGGCTATGTTAAGGGTTTTAGAGAGGGTTACTGGGGCAGGCATGGGCACAGGAGCCCGGAAATCTGTGTCGGAGCGACTTAGAGCCAATGGGGCAGAAATGTTTAGGGGAATTTCTGGTATAGCCCCGAGTACAGCTGAATATTGGTTGGAGGCGGTTGAGCGTATAATGGAGGATTTGGATTTCACGGAAGAGGAAAAACTGAAAGGGGTTGTATCTCTCCTGCGGGACGAAGCTTATCAATGGTGGCTTACGGTTAAGGATGGTACGGTGGCTGATCGTATCACCTGGGATTTCTTCAAAACGGTGTTTCAGAGTAAATATATTGGGACAAGTTATGTGGATACGCAGCATAGAGCGTTTTTGAATCTGGTTCAGGGAAGTAGGTCGGTGGCTGCATATGAAGCGAAATTCTTACGCCTTAGCCATTATGCTCGAGGGATGGTGGCAACAAACCATGAACATTATGTACGATTTGAAGATGGTCTGAGGGACGATCTGCGTGTATTGATAGCACCACAGTGGGAGAGGGAATTTGCTGTGCTTGTGGAAAAAGCTAAGATAACTGAGGAGGTTAAGCGGACAGAAAAAATAAATCGGGATAGAGATAGGAGTGGAAGTAAGAGAAATTTTGGATCATCAAGGGCAGCGGGGCGTATTCAGAAAAGACCTAGGTTAGATAGGCCGAGACTGTAACATCCTTAAAATGGGGTCTTTGCATTTTATCTGCTTGCATGTATATAGTATGGATGCCACGTTAGTTTAGGCTATTTTAGGGTCTAGGCATGAGCCAGGGATAGGCCAGAGTTTCCTTGAAATTTGCATTTTGGGCTTCTAGAAGGGGGGAGCTATTTGAGCGGGGTGTTAAAGGTAGTTGTTGGTGTGTTGGGACACAAGAAGTGCCTTGGTAAAGTGGCAAGGGAGGCGCCACTTAAGGCTAAAGGAAGTGACGCCTCAGGAGAGTGGGGGAGCCTTGGTTCGAGCAGCAGAAATCCCCTTTCTTCTTGTTATTTTTAACGCCAAGGCTAGGGAGGAGTTGTGCTCAGGTTGGACTGTGGTGGATAGGTGTTGTAGGAGACAACACATTTGAATTGGTGGAGAAGAGAAAATATAGGAATTTTGAAGCATTCAAATTTGTTTGAATACATGGTCAGGAGAAAATCAAGGAGAGAAAAGGGGGATTGAGTTGGGGAGGGTGTTAGCCGAATTTTTTAGTGGCTAAGAGAGGTTGGAGCATTCGGTTCTTGTGTTCTAGGAGTGTGCCGAAATTTGGGGTGTGGGTTCATTTCATTTTCGGTTTTGGGTGATAGTCTAGGGGGTGGCCGAATGTTGGTGTGTGCCTTAAGGGAGTGATGAGCATTCAGCTAGTAGGGAGCATTTGGGGTCTTCTCTTCTTATTTTTTCTTTTGTGCCGAAATTGAACCACTCCCACAATTCACATTGTGCATTTGTTTTCTTCTTTTCTTCTCTCAATCTCTCTTGTGCCGAAACACACCTAAGCTACTCTCCTCTTTTCTCATCTTTTGACCATAGGCTAAACTAGAGGATCATTTGGAGCCTAAATCTTTTCTCTTCTCTTCAATCTTAAAAGCCGAAACCCCTTTCTTGCTTTCTTCTTTGCTGCTTCTTTTTGTTGTGTTAGCCGAATCCATTCTACCCAAATTGCTTCATCTTCTTTTTCATTTTTTTCCCAAAGCTGAATCACCACTTCTTCCTTTTCCACTTCGGTTATTCTTTTCGAAATACCTTGCTAGCTGAAACCCTTTGGTTCTCATTACCTTGACTTATTTCTCTTGCATTTACTAAAAGCCGAGGACCACACTTTCTTTTGCTCTTAGCCGAAATCTCAAATCCATTCCCTATTCCATATTTCTTTTGAAGGCTGAAACTTCCAAGGTTGCATTTAAAGATTTCCATTCTTATTTTCGGCTTTTCTTTCGGGTTCTCTTCTACTCTAGCATTGCCGATTCTTGCTAGGTGTTGGCCGAATCTATTGAGTGAAGGTAAGGGGGCAATTTCTTTTATTCTTATTGTTTCTTTCGGGTTTCCATGCCAAAGCCGAATGGCTATTTGGCCTTATGTTGGGTGCTTGGTCGATTGTAGGTGAAAGTGTGTCGCATTCATTTGATCTCCGGGATTCGATTGGCTTGTAGATTAAGTTTAAAAGCTTCGAGAGTTGTCGATCTAGGTAAGAGCCATAGCCTTAAGCGTTGATCTCTTTTGATTCATTTTCTCTGCTTTAATCTGGGTTAGTGACTAAGGTGTTCATGGACTCAAATGCCAGTCAAGCGCTAGGAGGGGTTGGATCGGTGAACCCAGCCCCTAAGTTCAAGAAGAGGGCTGTGTCTGCGATTCGCGATTAGCCACCTGGGTGTGGACCAGCATCTGAGCAAAAGAGAAGACAGATAGCGGTAGTGCCTTTTAACGAGAGTGTCGACATAGAGGGAATTGTATTACGGGTAATCAGGTGTGTAACTCTTACACACTTTCTTTGTTTGATATGTTATTAGTTATGTGTTGTTAAAAGCCAGAGTAACGGTAGAGATCACTAAGTTACCTTTGCGGGTAAAAGCGAGGATGCCGGGTAAGTTGTTATGGTTGCAATCGATAATTGCATGTATTGAAATCTGTCAGTGCCATGTTATTTTACACATGTAATTCTATATGTTAAATATGATCATACTTGATTGTAAGCATGTACATGAGAAATGGGTGATGAGAGGAAGAGGAAGGTATGATTTTTAGACTGTCACCAGTGGTTAGGTACCACACAGTGGGTTGGCCCCACTTATCACTATATTGTGACTAAGTCTCAGTGGTTTGGAACCACCAGTGGTTAGGTACCACATATATATTTCTGTGACTCGTCCCAGTGATTTGGTATCACAGTGGGTTGGCCCCACATGGCCCCACATATCGAGATAAGGGATTGTCACCAGTGGTTAGGTACCACCCAGTGGGTTGGCCCCACTAACGATTATTTGTGACTACGGTCACCAGTGGTTTGGAACCACCAGTGGTTAGGTACCACCAGTGGCTAGGTGCCACAAGGGGTAGATACGGGAGACTCGGATGGATATCTTGGTTGGATGGGTTGCATGACATACATACTTGCTTATGAAACTGTGTAAGAGCTTAATATCTTTGGATGGGGATTTACACACTGAGTCTCGGTGACTCACCCCTTCTGTTATCTTTTTGCAGATAATTCCTAGACCGCGGATGTGGAGCCGGGATGGACGAGGTGACCATGCAAAAGATTTTGGTTTTAATTTTATTATTTACTTTAAACTGAATTTTTACTTTAAGTTGGTAATAAGGCCACTTAGATTTAATTTTTTGGTTGATCGTTTGGTCTGAATTTCTTTTGGGAAATATTTTATTTAGACATTAAAAGCATGCTTAGAGATCTATAAAATGAATGTTTTCCAAAACTTAACCGAATTTTCGGGATTTTACAAAAATATTACCATTGGGTGTTTTAAAGCACTAAGATAACAACGAGACAACATCACTTTTTTCAAACTAAGGCCATAATATTTTCAAACAATCTCCTCCTTACAAACTCGTTTCCTAAAAAAATTTTTAATAACTCATTCAAGATTGCATCGACAAACTGGTTTTCAAAACGTTTCCTTTCCTGTGACATGCCAGATTCGGTCGTAGCGTTTTGACTGGGTTTGGGGTGTTACAATTGTGGTATCAGAGCCTGGTTCAAAAGCTCAGATGTGGGTATAAGGCCCAAAATGTTTTCAAAAGGGTTTTTTCAAAATAGTTTGGATGAAAATACATGTTTTGGAAAGCATGGCACCTGAGTCTCCGGCACCGATCCGCAACGGTAAGTCTTCTAACTACTGGTTATATGGTTTGGATGTTGCGTTATGAATGCTAGTAGTAGGAACTTATACCTTAGAGACTAAAGCCTGTAGGATTGTGTGAACTGGCAAGAACTACTACTATAATAAATTGTTCATAAAACTGTGCTGTAATAAATAGTTGAAGAAAACTAACGCATAAAATTCTAAATCAGATTAATTCGTGAACGCTAGTCATGAGCACCCGAGGACGTCGTCGTAATACGCGTGGTCGTGGTAGGGGTAGGATGACTGTGTCCGAACCAGTAGGGTCTGGTCATGGGTCAGAGAATGAGGTACCACCGCCACCAGCTGTGGGCGCTGAGTTCCAGGATCAAACGGGTGGTGACGACGCGGTGTCACAGGCGATGCTGCGGGTTCTGGAGAGAGTTCTAGAGCAGGTAGGGGTACGGGGGCTCGGAAATCTGTGTCTGAGCGACTCTGAGCCAATGGAGCGGATGTATTCAGGGGTATTTCTGGTGTAGCTCCTAATGTTGCTGAGTACTGGCTAGAGGCAACCGAGCGTATTATGGACGATCTAGATTTTTCGGCTGAGGAAAAGTTGAAGGGGATAGTGTCTCTTCTGCAGGATGAGTCCTATTAGTGGTGGCTCACGGTTAGGGATGGTGCAGTGGCCGATGATGTCACTTGGGATTTCTTTAGGGCGGCTTATCAGAGGAAGTATGTTGGGTCTAGTTACATAGATGGGCAGCGTAAGGCGTTCTTGAATCTGGTCCAGGGGAGTAAGTCAGTATCTGAATATGAGGCAGAATTCTTAAGGTTGAGTCGTTATGCTCAGGGTATTGTGGCTACGGAACACGAGCGCTGTGTCAGGTTTGAGGATGGGCTGAGAGATGAGCTGAGGTTGTTGATCGCTCCACAGCGAGAGAGAGAATTTGCCATTCTTGTGGAGAAGGCCAAAATAGCCGAGGGGGTGAAGGAGTCCACGATGCAGCACCTGGATAGGAATCGGAACAAGAGGAGTTTTGGACCATCAAGGCCTACTGGGAATTCTCAGAAGAGGGCTAGATTTGGCGAACCGAGTCAAGCTGCAAGGCCTGTTGCGGCTCAGTGGCCACCGCGGTGTGCGCGATGCGGGAAGTCCCATTGGGGAGAGTGTTGGATAGGTGGCAGAAGGTGTTTTGAGTGTGGGTCGATGGATCACTGGATAAGGGATTGGCTGAGAAGGCCAGTCAGGATTCATTCTGAGAATCAAGGACGTACGCAATTCAGGAGAGATGGTCAGCAACCGCAGAGGGGTCGAGGTTCAGCCAGGGGTGGTAACGGTAATGGACGAGGCCGAGGAGCACCAGGCAGAGGTGCTGGAAATACTGATGCAAGATAGCCTGGGTTGGTCTATGCAGCGAGGTGTCGAGAGGAGGGCGACGCACCGGATGTCATAATCGGTACGTTCTTAATTTTTGGATTGCCTTTATACTGCTTTAATAGATGTTGGTTCAACGCACTCCTATGTTGCCAGTAGTATAGTGGAAACTCTGAACTTAGCATATGAGACTTCTTCTAGGGAGATGACAGTAATTCGCCCTCTAGGTCACTCTGTAGAGGTGAACAAACTGTATAGGGATGTACTCCTAGAACTCCAAGAGGTAGTGCTTCTGGCTGATCTGATGGAACTGCCATTCGGGGAGTTCGATTTGATCTTAGGGATGGACTGGCTAGTGAAGTATCAGGGAAGTTTGGACTGTGCAGTCAAGCGCATGGTGTTGAGATCTGTCGAGGGTGAAGAGGTGGTGATGAGAGGTGATGGCAGGAATTACCTATCCAATGTAGTATCTGCTTTGAAGGCCGAGAAAATGGTGAGGAAGGGATGTGAGACGTTCCTGGTTCATGTTTGTGCATTGGAGGCCAAAGAGTCACCTGTGGGGGATGTCCGAACAGTGAGGGAATTTATCGATGTGTTTCTAGAAGAGCTTCTGGGTTTGCCTCCAGATCGCGAGGTTGAGTTTGGTATAGACCTGTTACCGGGAATCGCGCCAGTGTCTATTGCCCCATATAGATTGGCGCCAAAGGAGTTGGTGGAGCTGAAAGCGCTGATTCAGGAGTTGCTGGATCGAGGTTTTATCCGGCCGAGTGTATCACCTTGGGGAGCGTCTGTGCTTTTTGTTAAGAAGAATGACGGAATAATGCGGATGTGTATAGATTACCGTCAGCTGAATAAGTTGACGATTAAGAACAAGTATCCATTGCCGAGGATAGACGACCTGTTTGACCAGCTTAAGGGAGCGTCAGTTTTCTCTAAGATTGATTTGTGGTCGAGATATCACTAGCTTAAGGTAAAGGAGGCCGATATTTGTAAGACGGCGTTTCGCACTCGTTATGGTCACTACGAGTTTTTGGTAATGCCGTTTAGATTGACCAACGCGCTAGCAGCGTTCATGGATATGATGAATCGGGTGTTCCAGCCGTACTTGGACCGGTTCGTCGTAGTATTTATAGATGATATCTTGGTGTTCTCAAAATCGGAGGAGGAGCACGACGCGCATCTTCGCGTGGTTTTGTAGATTCTGAGAGAGAAACAGTTATTCGTAAAGTTTAGTAAGTGCGAGTTCTAGTTAAAGGAAGTAAATTTCTTAGGTCATGTAGTGTCAGCTGAGGGGATTAGGGTGGACCCTCGGAAGATTGAGGCGGTATTGGACTGGAAACCACCTAAGTCTGTGGCAGAGATTCGGAGTTTTTTGGGCTTAGCGGGATATTACAGAAGGTTCGTGGAGGGGTTTTCTTTGATTGCAGCGCCATTAACCAAGTTGTTAAGAAAAGGGGTTCCGTTTGTGTGGTCAGACAAGCAACAAGAGAGTTTTGAGAAGCTAAAGAAGATTTTGACGGAAGCTACGGTTTTGATTCAGCCTGAGGCAGGGAAGGGGTTTACGGTTTATTGTGATGCATCGCATATCGGGTTAGGATGTGTGCTGATGCAAGAGGGGAAAGTAGTGGCGTATGCTTCTCGACAATTGAGACCTCACGAAGTGAACTATCCGACGCATGATCTGGAGTTGGCTGCTGTGGTTTTCGCCCTGCAGATTTGGAGGCATTACTTGTATGGGGAGAAGTCTATTGTGTGCACGGATCACAAGAGTTTGAAATACCTCCTTACCCAGAAGGAGTTGAATCTTAGGCAGAGGAGGTGGATCGAGTTGTTGAAGGACTATGACTGCTCGATTGAGTACCATCCGGGTAAGGCTAACGTGGTGGCAGACGCATTGAGTCAGAAGGTGGTGTCAGAGTTGAGAGTAATGTTTGCTCACCTGAGTCTGTACGATGATGGAAGTTTGCTAGCAGAACTGCAAGTGAAGCCGACATGGGTTAACCAGGTGAAGGAAAAACAATTGGTAGATGAAGTTTTAAGTGCTCGATGTTTGCAGGTGCAGAATGGTGGTTTAGAGGGGTATAGTTTGAACAGTGAGGGTGTGCTGTGTTTCCAAGGGAAGGTTTGCATGGCGATGGATGTAGAGTTGAGGCAGAAGATTCTTCAGGAGGCACATAGCAGTCCGTACGCTATGCATCCTGGAGGTAGCAAGATGTACCGAGATTTGCGAGAGCATTTTTGGTGGCCAAGTTTGAAGCGGGAAGTAACGAAATTTGTGAGTAAGTGTCTGACATGTCAGTAGGTCAAAGCCGAGCATCAGTTACCTTCGGGATTGTTACAACCAGTAAAGATTCAACAGTGGAAGTGGGAAAGGATTATGATGGATTTCGTCAGTGGGCTACCCCTCACTCCTACTAAGAAGGATTTGGTTTGGGTGATTGTGGACCGTTTGACAAAATCGGCTCATTTTATACCGATTCGGGTCGATTACTCACTTCAAAGGTTGGCTAAGTTGTATGTGGCAGAAATCGTGAGACTACATGGAGTGCTAGTGTCGATTATCTCAAATAGGGATCCTAGGTTCACGTCAAGGTTTTGGAAAGCGTTGCATCTGGCATTGAGTACAAGGTTGGATTTTAGTATGGCGTTTCATCCGCAGTCAGATGGGCAGTCAGAGAGGGTAATTTAGATTTTGGAGGATATGTTGAGGGGTTGTGTCTTGGATTTCAGAGGTAATTGGGAATAATTCCTACCGTTGGCTGAGTTTGCGTATAACAATAGTTACCAGGCAAGTATTCAGATGGCACCATATGAAGCATTATATGGACGGAAGTGTCGAACCCCTACGTGTTGGACAGAGTTGGGTGAGCGTTAGCTATTGGGTCCAGAGTTGGTTGCGGAAACGGAGGAGAAAGTTAAGTTGATTCGAACTCGTTTGAAGGAAGCTTCGGACAGGCAGAAGTGCTATGGGTCCAGTGTCGCCATGGAAGAAGGTGTTGAGATTTGGTCAGAAGGGCAAGCTGAGTCCAAGGTTTATCGGGCCTTATCGGGTGTTGAAGCGTGTGGGACCCGTGGCTTATCAGCTCGAGTTACCACAGAATTGAGTCAAATCGATGACGTGTTTCATGTTTCCATGCTTAGACACTATCGTTCAGATCTGTCTCATGTTGTGCCAGTGGAGGAGATAAAAGTGAGCTCAGATTTTTCTTTTGAGGAGGAACCAGTGCAGATCCTGGATAGAGATATTAAAGTCTTGCACAGGAAGTCAGTTCCTTTGGTGAAGGTGTTATGGAGGAATCACGGAACAGAGGAGGCCACGTGGGAGCCGGAGGATGTGATGCGACAGCAATACCCTCAGCTCTTTTGACTAGGTAATTTCGAGGCCGAAATTATTTTTAAGGGGGGTAGAACTATAACATCCTTAAAATGGGGTGTTTGCATTTTATCTGTTTGCATGTATATAGTATGGATGCCACGTTAGTTTAGGCTATTTCAGGGTCCAGGCATGAGCCAATGATAGGCCAGAGTTTCCTTGAAATTTACGTTTTGGGCTTCTAGAAGTGGGGAGCTGTTTGAGCGGGGTGTTAAAGGTAGTTGTTGGTGTGTTGGGACACAAGAAGTGCCTTGGTAAAGTGGCAAGGGAGGCGCCACTTAAGGCTCAAGGAAGTGACGCCTCAAGAGAGTGGGGGAGCCTTGGTTCGAGCAGCAGAAATCCCCTTTCTTCTTGTTATTTTTGACGCCAAGGCTAGGGAGGAGTTGTGCTCAGGTTGGACTGTGGTGGATAGGTATTGAAAGAGTCAACACATTTGAATTGGTGGAGAAGAGAAAATATAGGAATTTTGAAGTATTCAAATTTGTTTGAATACGTGGTCAGGAGAAAATCAAGGAGAGAAAAGGGGGATTGAGTTGGAGAGTGTGTTAGCTGAATTTTGCAGTGGCTAAGAGAGGTTGGAGCATTCGGTTCTTGTGTGCTAGGAGTGTGCCGAAATTTGGGGTGTGGGTTCCTTTCATTTTCGGTTTTGGGTGCTAGTCTAGGGGGTGGCCAAATGTTGGTGTGTGCCTTAGGGGAGTGATGAGCATTCAGCTAGTAGGGAGCATTTGGGGTCTTCTCTTCTTAGTTTTTCTTTTGTGCCGAAATTGAACCACTCCCACAGTTCACATTGTGCATTTGTTTTCTTCTTTTCTTCTCTCAATCTCTCTTGTGCCGAAACAAACCTAAGCTACTCTCCTCTTTTCTCATCTCTTGACCATAGCCGAAACTAGAGGATCATTTGGAGCCTAAATCTTTTCTCTTCTCTTCAATCTTAAAAGCCGAAACCCCTTTCTTGCTTTCTTCTTTGCTGCTTCTTTTTGTTGTGTTAGCCGAATCCACTCTACCCAAATTGCTTCATCTTCTTTTTCATCTTTTTTCCAAAGCCGAATCACCACTTCTTCCTTTTCCACTTCGGTTATTCTTTTCGAAATACCTTGCTAGCCGAAACCCTTTGGTTCTCATTACCTTGACTTATTTCTCTTATATTAACTAAAAGCCGAAGACCACACTTTCTTTTGCTCTTAGCCAAAATCTCAAATCCTTTCCATATTCCATATTTCTTTTGAAGGCCGAAACTTCCAGGGTTGCATTTAAAGATTTCCATTCTTATTTTCAGCTTTTCTTTCGGGTTCTCTTCTACTCTAGCGTTGCCGATTCTTGCTAGGTGTTGGCCGAATCTGTTGAGTGAAGGTAAGGGGGCGATTTCTTTTATTCTTGTTATTTCTTTCGGGTTTCCATGCCAAAGCTGAATGGCTATTTGGCCTTATGTTGGGTGCTTGGTCGATTGTAGGTGGAAGTGTGTCGCATTCCTTTGATCTCTGGGATTCGATTGGCTTGTGGATTAAGTCTAAAAGCTTCGAGAGTTGTCGATCTAGGTAAGGGCCATAGCCTTAAGCGTTGATCTCTTTTGATTCGTTTTCTCTGCTTTAATCCGGGTTAGTGACTAAGGTGTTCATGGACTCAAATGCCAGCCAAGCGCTAGGAGGGGTTGGATCAGTGAACCCAACCCCTAAGTTCAAGAAGAGGGCTGTGTCTGCGGTTCGCGATTAGCCACCTGGGTGTGGACCAGAATCTGAGCAAAAGAGTAGACAGATAGCGGCAGTGCCTTTTATCGAGAGTGTCGACATAGAGGGAATTGTATTACGGGTAATCAGGTGTATAACTCTTACACACTTTCTTTGTTTGATATGTTATTAGTTATGTGTTGTTGAAAGCCGGAGTAACGGTAGAGATCACTAAGTTACCTTTGTGGGTAAAAGCGAGGATGCCGGGTAAGTTGTTATGGTTGCAATCGGTAATTGCATGTATTGAAATCTGTCAGTGCCATGTTATTTTACACATGTAATTCTATATGTTAAATATGATCATACTTGATTGTAAGCATGTACATGAGAAATGGGTGATGAGAGGAGGGGGAAGGTATGATTTTCAGACTGTCACCAGTGGTATATTGTGACTAAGTCTCAGTTGTTTGGAACCACCTATGGTTAGGTACCACATATATATTTCTGTGACTCGTCCCAGTGATTTGATATCACAGTGGGTTGGCCCCCACATATCGAGATAAGGGATTGACACCAGTGGTTAGGTACTACACAGTGGGTTGGCCCCACTAACGATTATTTGTGACTACGGTCACCAGTGGTTTGGAACCACCAGTGGTTAGGTACCACCAGTGGCTAGGTGCCACAAAGGGTAGATACAGGAGACTCGGATGGATACCTAGGTTGGATGGGTTGCATGACATACATGCTTGCTTATGAAACTGTGTAAGAGCTTAATATCTTTGGATGGGGATTTACATACTGAGTCTCGGTGACTCACCCCTTCTGTTATCTTTTTGCAGATAATTCCTAGACCGCGGATGTGGAGCCGGGATGGACGAGGTGGCCATGCAAAAGATTTTGGTTTTAATTTTATTATTTACTTTAAACTGAATTTTTACTTTAAGTTGGGTTTTCAGTTGTAATAAGGCCACTTAGATTTAATTTTTTGGTTGATCGTTTGGTTTGAATTTCTTTTGGGAAATATTTTATTTAGACATTAAAAGCATGCTTAGAAATCTATAAAATGAATGTTTTCCAAAACTTAACCGAATTTCCGAGATTTAACAAAAATATTACCATCGGGTGATTTAAAGCACTAAGATAACAACAAGACAACATCACTTTTTCCAAACTAAGGCCATAATGTTTTCAAACAATCTCCTCCTTACAAACTCGTTTCCTAAAAAAAATTTAAATAACTCATTCAAGATTGCATCGACAAACTGGTTTTCAAACGTTTCCTTTCCTGTGACATGCCAGATTCGATCGTAACGTTTTGATCGGGTTTGGGGTGTTACAAAGACGGGATGAGAGACCTGCTGCTGCTAGTTAGACACAGAAGTGTGCTCGATGTGGTAAATTCCATGTAGGTGAGTGTTGGGCGGGCAATGGGAAGTGCTTCAGGTGTGGATCTACGGACCACCAAGTTAGGAACTTCCGCAGCAACGGGGCAGTGAAGGGCCCGCAGGTCAAGGGAATGCACAGCCGGGAAGAGGAGGTCAGCAGCCACAGAGAGGTCGTGGTCCAGCCAGAGGTGGTAACGGTTTCAGTCGGGGTCGTGGAGCACCAGGCCAAGGGGCAAGAAACACTGAGGCGAGACAGCCGGGGTTGGTCTATGCTGTCAGACGTCGAGAGGAGGTTGACGCACCGGATGTCATAACCGGTACGTTTTTAATTTTTGGCTTGCCTTACACTGCATTGATTGACATTGGGTCAACGCATTCATATGTTGCTAGTAGGGTGTCTGAAACTTTAAGCGTAGATTCTGAGATTTCCTTTAGGGAGATGACTGTAATTAGCCCATTAGGACACTTGGTGGTAGTAAATAAGCTGTATAGGGAGGTACCTTTAGAATTTCAGGGGATAGTTTTCCTGACTGATCTGATGGAATTACCGTTCGGGGAGTTTGATTTAATCTTAGGCATGGATTGGCTGGTGAGGTATCAAGCTAGTGTAGATTGTGCAGCCAAGCGTTTGGTGTTAAAAACTTCTGAGGGTGGAGAAGTGTTGGTGATAGGTGATAGGGGGAACTGTTTTTCAAATGTGGTGTCTGCCTTAAGAGCAGAAAAGATGGTGAGAAAAGGATGCGAGGCACTTCTAATGTTTGTTCGGGCTTTGGAAGCCAAGGAACTAACTGTCAGGGATGTCAGGACGGTGAAGGAATTTCCTAATGTTTTCCCAGAAGAGCTTCCAGGTTTACCTCCGGACCGTGAAGTGGAGTTTGGTATCGATCTTTTTCCGGGAACAGCGCCAGTATCTATTGCTCCATATAGAATAGCGCCAAAGGAGTTGGTGGAATTGAAAGCACAGATTCAGGAGTTGCTGGATAGAGGGTTTATTCGACCAAGTGTGTCGCCGTGGGGAGCGCCGGTGTTATTTGTTAAGAAGAAAGATTGATCAATGCGCATGTGCATTGACTATCGTCAGTTGAATAAGTTAACAATCAAGAACAAATACCCGTTGCCGAGGATCGATGACTTGTTCGATCAGTTGAAGGGGGCCTCAGTCTTTTCAAAGATAGATCTAAGATCAGGGTACCATCAACTTAAGGTCAAGGAGGCGGATATTCATAAGACGGCATTTAGGACTCGCTACGGTCACTACGAATTCATGGTGATGCCATTTGGATTGACGAACGCACCAGCAGCATTTATGGATATGATGAACCGAGTGTTCCAACCCTACTTGGATCGATTTGTTGTGGTATTTATAGATGACATCCTGGTTTATTCGAAATCGGAGGAAGAGCATGATTCACATCTTCGGGTGGTTCTGTAGATTCTGAGGGAGAAGCAGTTGTATGCAAAATTTGGTAAGTGCGAATTTTGGCTAAGGGAAGTTACTTTTTTAGGCCACGTTGTGTCGGTAGAGGGGATTAGGGTTGACCCTCGAAAAATTGAAGCGGTGTTGGATTGGAAGCCGCTTAGATCGGTAGCAGAAATTTGGAGTTTTCTTGGTTTAGCCGGGTATTACAGAAGATTTGTGAAAGGATTTTCATTGATCGCGGCACTGTTGACTAAGTTGTTGCGGAAAGGGGTTCCGTTTGTTTGGTCTAATAAGCAGCAAGAGAGTTTTAAGAAGTTAAAAAGGATTTTGACGGAGGCTCCGATATTGATTCAGCCGGAGGCTTGGAAGGAATTCGTAATTTACTGTGATGCTTCCCATACGGGACTAGGATGTGTGTTGATGCAAGATGGAAAGGTTGTTGCGTATGCATCTCGGCAGTTAAGACCGCACGAAGCAAATTATCCCACACATGATCTGGAATTGGTGGCAATGGTTTTTGCTTTGAAGATCTGGAGACATTATCTGTATGGGGAGAAATATGTCATTTATACCGATCATAAGAGCTTAAAATATCTTTTGACCTAGAAGGAGTTGAATCTAAGGCAAAGGAGGTGGATTGAGTTGTTAAAGGATTATGACTGCTCGATCGAGTACCATCCAGGTAAAGCTAACATGGTGGCGGATGCCTTGAGTCGTAAGGTAATCTCTGACTTGAGAGCAATGTTTGCTCACCTCAGTTTATACGATGATGGGTGTTTATTAGCTGAACTTCAAGTGAAACCCTCTTGGGTCAGTCAGGTTAAGAAGAAGCAGCAGACTGATGAGTTGCTAAATGGGAAGTTTCAGGTAGGATCAGGTGATGGATCAACAGAATTTAGTGTGAATGAGGAAGGGCTATTATGTTTTCAAGGGAGAGTGTGCATACCGAAAGATCTTGAGTTGAGGCGTAAGATTTTGTTAGAAGCACATAGTAGCCCATATGCTATACGCCCCGGAGGGAGTAAGATGTATCGAGATTTACGAGAACAGTTTTGGTGGCCGGGCCTAAAACGAGAGGTGACCGAATTTGTGGGGAAGTGTTTGACCTGTCAGCAGGTTAAGGCGGAACATCAGTTACCATCGGGGTTGTTACAGCCGGTGCAGATTCCATAGTGGAAGTGGGAAAGGATCACAATGGACTTTGTTAGTGGGCTACCTCTCACGCCTACTAAGAAAGATTCGGTCTGGGTGATTGTTGATCGCTTGATGAAGTCTGCTCATTTCATACTAGTATGTGTCGATTACTCTCTACAGAAATTGGATAAGCTATATATAGCGAAGGTGGTGAGACTACATGGAGTACCAGTATCAATCATATCGGACAGGGAACGTAGGTTCACATCACGATTTTGGAAGGCGTTGCATCAAGCGTTGGGTACGAAGTTGGATTTCACTACAGCATTCCATCCTCAGACCGATGGTCAATCTGAGCGGGTAATCCAGGTCTTAGAGGACATGTTAAGAGGTTGTGTCATTGATTTCAGGGGTAGTTGGGAAGAGTTCTTACCACTGGCGGAGTTTGCGTACAACAACAGTTACCAGTATAGTATTCGGATGGCGCCCTATGAAGCATTGTACGAGCGAAAGTGTCGTACTCCTACCTGTTGGACGGAATTAGGGGAACGTCAGTTGTTGGGTCCAGAGTTGGTTACCGAGACAGAGGAAAAGGTTGAGTTAATTCGGGCTCGATTAAAGGAAGCATCGGACAGACAGAAGTCCTATGCTGACCTGAAGCGTAAGGACATAGAATTTGCAGTGGGTGACAAGGTTTTCTTGAAGGTGTCACCGTGGAAGAAAGTACTAAGGTTTGGACGGAAGGGTAAGTTAAGTCCCAGATTCATCGGACCATACCGGGTGTTGAAACGAGTAGGATCGGTAGCTTATCAGCTTGAGTTACCTTCAGAGCTAAGCCAGATTCACAAGGTATTCCACGTCTCCATGTTAAGACGTTATCGTTCGGATCCATCCCATGTGGTGCCAGTGGAAGAAATCGAAGTAGGACCCGACCTATCCTTTGAAGAGGAGCCTGTGGAAATCTTAGATCGTGATGTCAAGGTGTTGCGAAGGAAGATAGTTCCGTTGGTTAAGGTTCTATGGTAGAATCACGGTTCTGAGGAGGCTACTTGGGAACCGGAGGAAGTAATGCGGCAGCAGTACACACATCTATTCTGACCAGGTAATTTCGAGGCCGAAATTTCTTTAAGGGGGTAGAACTGTAACATCCTGAATTTGTGGGGCTTTGCATTTGATGTGTTGTGATGTGATGTTATGCTTAATGTTTTAATTAAGGGTGCTTAAGGAGTTCAGATTGGGTTCACGGTTGGGCCGAGGCCTTAGTCAAATTTTCTGTTTGGGCATTATAGTGGAGAGCCAGGTAGGATAGGGCTTAAAAGGTATTATTTATGAATTAAGACACAAAATGGGCTTGTGGCCAATGGGTAGTGGCGCTACATAAGGGAGCTATAAGGTGGCGTCAACTGAGGAGGCTCAAGTTCGAGTCGCATGAAGCCCAATTATTTTAATTAAATTAGTTAATTTTTGACATTTAAGTGGGTAGAGTGGGACGGCAATAAGGCTTGGAAATAGGAGGATTTATTTGTTTGGATAATATAGGTAATATGGTTGATAATGTGGCAGATAAAGGGAAGAAGAGGTGGTGTTATCTGGGTCACTTGTGGATGAGTGATCAGATGAAGATAAGGGAGAAAATTTAGGAATTATCTGCTGGTCACAGTGGTGGCCGAAATTCCAACACTGAGGGGGAGGAGGAATCGATTTTGGTATAATCAAGGGGTGCCGAAGTTTCCCTTGATTAGTAGCTTAGTTTTAGTTTTAAAAAGGGGCATTTTCGGGTTTTAGGTAGTAGGTGCCGAAATTTTGTGTTTAAGTGAGGGGAATATCTTTTTATTTTCGGCATTAGGGTTTTATTTCCCATTCTTTTCTCTTATTATTCAAAAGCCAAAACCCCTAATCCTATTCTCTCATCTCCACTTTTATGCAAAAGCCGAAATTCCATTGTTTTCTCTACTTTTATCTCCATAGCCGAATACCCTTGTCTATTCCCTTCTCTTTGTCGATTTCTTCATCAAAGCCGAATCTTCATAGATCTCTTGAGATCATCTTTTCTCTCTGATCTTCTCAAAAGCCGAAATTCCCTAGGAGTTGCCGAATTCTCTATGTTAAGGTAAGTGCCAATTTCTTCTGTTCTTTTTTTCTTCTCTTCCAGGTTTTGGAGGCCAAAGTCGAAAGGCTAGTTGGCGTGGTAAGATTACCCTTGGAGTAATGTTTTAATTGTTCTCGTGTTCTTATTTTGGTGCGACACATCAGGAATCGAAGTAGATCGTCTAGATCTAAAAGACGGAAATCGCTAGTCTCTAAACCTCATCTCTTTCGGGATTTCAAGGTAAGGGGTTCTCGTTAGATTTTCGCTAGGTTCGTTTATCGTAATTGTGATTGTAACCTTATGATATGGATTAACAACCATATATTGTGATGGTAGCAACTGATAAGGTCTTTTGATGGAATCAAATGTCGATCAGGCGAAGGAGGGGATTGGATCTGTAAACCCAATCCCTAAGTTTAAGAAACGAGCGGTGTCAGCAGTTCGGGATTGGCTACCGGGTTGTGGACCGGCTTCGGAGCGAAACCTTAGGCAGTTAGCAGTCGTATCGGCTACTGACAGTGTCGACATAGAAAGTATCGTCTTGACTGTAATCAGGTGTGTAGATCTCTATCACACTAATTAATCTGTAATATATGTTATGGGCTAAAAGCCGGAAAGAGGCTATATGGACAGCCGTATTACCCGAAAAGGGTAGGCAAGGGATGCCAGGTACGTAATCATAGAAACTTCTCTATGTGTATCGATGAATATATAGTCTGTTATCTTTTAGGTAGTATATTGTATTGATTCTACATGTATGTATGCATGGGATGGGGTTAATATGATGAAGGGGAAGAGCATGTTAATAGGTCACTTGGTGATCAGTGGTTAAACCACGAATTGTAAAGTTAGGTCACAATAGTGATCGGTGGCTAAGCCACATTAAATTTATTC
This sequence comes from Gossypium australe, assembly GCA_005393395.2. Lineage (NCBI taxonomy): Eukaryota > Viridiplantae > Streptophyta > Magnoliopsida > Malvales > Malvaceae > Gossypium > Gossypium australe. The sequence continues at coordinate 63,752,938 of CM016616.1, read as the reverse complement.
CTGATTGTTAGGAATAGGCAGCATGACTGTCGATATGGTGTGTAGCGGTTGGTGGGTTGATTGTAGAAATCCCTGAGGTGTGTTGGCTGGTACGGGCTGGTGTGTAGAGGATGGACTTATAGGTTGGGTTGGGCCATGTTGCATGTAAATATTCTGTTGCCATTGTGCATGGGCCAAGGCCCATAATGTGTTTGTGGGCCTCAAGCCTTCTATGTGTTTTCGGGATTTGCACACTGAGTCTTGGTGACTCACCCTTTATTTTTCTTAAATCTCTCAGGTGAGCAGTAGATCGTGGATATGGGAGCCGAGGCGGACTCGAGGGGCCATCAAGTCTTTTATTTTCATAAACTATTTTCGGTTTTCTCTTAAAGTTTCAACGTTGGGATTATTTATGTAATAAGGCCTCCGTAGCTTAGGTTATCGATTTATATGTGTTAATACTTATATTTCTAAATTTATTTATTATAAGTAATGAGATAGGAATTTCAAACACGCTTAACGTAAAGATATGCTTTCAAAAAAAACTAAGTTAACAAATATTTGATTAATCAAACCGAGATTTCCAAAACCAACAAAGTCAAGTTTTCAACACAACACGTCATCGAAGAGTTTTTCAAATGGGATTGTAACACCCCAAACCCAGCCCACAAGCCCTGACCGGATCTGGTATGTCACCGCAGAAAACATTTGAAAAGATCTTGGCTTAAAGGTGAAAACTTGAAAATTTGTTGAGTTTGTAAAACAGTGTCCATTTAAAATTCATAAGTAAAGTGTGGTGTAAAAAAAAAAATCCAGATTAAAACTTTATTATATGTATAGTTTTAAGAAAAATAAAACCATTTGCAAATAATATCTCAATTGTCATTCCATACTAAAACATAATGACAAAGATACTTAATAAAGATACTTAAATACTTTAATGGCCTTATTACAACGCAGCAATAAAATGAAAATAAAGTGAAAATAAACCACAGTCTGTTTAAATCAAATTTTCCCTTGCATGGCCACCTCGAGTCCATCCGGCTCCTCATCCGCGATCTACAGGTCACCTGAAAAAGTTAAGGGAGAAGGTGAGTCACCAAGACTCAGTGCATAACCCCTCTCCCGATTAATGCAACAGCTTACACAAATCACAGCTAAGTATAACATGCACCCAACCTAGCCATCCATAACTCCTTTTTCTACCCCGTGTGGTACCAAACCACTGGTGGTGCCAAACCACTGGTGACCCAAGGTCACGATATCCATCAATATTGTGATGCCAAACCACTGGTGACCCAAGGTCACAATTATCCATATGTGGGGCCAACCCACTTTGTGATACCAAATCACTGACGACGATCCCGTAATATCAACCATGGGGCCAACCCACTATGGTGCTAAGCCACTGGGACAAGTCGCTATGAGGTGCCAAACCTCTGGTGACCAAAGTCACGAAATATGTGGTACCAAACCACTGGAGGTGCCAAACCTCTGGTGTCCCAAAGACACGGATATCACTTCCCCCTCCACTCATATCACCCTCAATAATATGCATATAACAATCATGCCAAAATAATAAAACTCTGTATTTAATAAAGGCCATATTTTCATATACCACATATACCAAATATGTCATGCATCAACATGCATCATATAACAAGCTCATAACGAAACGGACTTACCCGAATCCTTGCTCATACCCTTACGGTATCAATCCATATCTACACATATCCGGTTTAACACATACAATTTATTAACAATTTATTAGCTATGAAGTGTGTAAGTACACACCTGTTACTAACACGAGTCCTAGATCCCGAAGATCCGATCTACTGCGCTAGATCCTTTGACCTTATATTCGACCAACATCAAAGTTAGTGACATAGGCCTATTCGGCTATAACAACTAAATCCCGAAGGCTCATTTGTGGCACTTACCTTAAACCGATTTGGTTTCCAACCAAATCCCGAAGCTACACACACCACTTGTAATCGACTACACCTTGAGATCACATAATAGTTAGTCTTCGGCTTTTCAAAGTATCTAATGGGTAGACTTAAAGAGAATTTCTTACCATAGACTTACCAAATTGATTAGCAGAGAATGGAGGGTCAGATCTACTGCTTTGAAAATCCCGGAGTTCCTAGATGAAATCGGTTTCAAAGAGTGGTTAACCAAACCATCAACAAATGCCAGATTTTGGCTTTTTCCTACATATAAGTTGACAGAGAAAAAGAAAATATGGGAGGAGGGTTTCGGCAATCACTTACCCCTTACAAACCGATTGTAGAAGAAATCCCGAAAAGAATCTATGCCCACCTGATATTCGGCCAAAGCAGAACTAATAGAAGAGAGAAGATTTTGGCAAAAGAGTGGAGTAGATTCGGCTAGAACAAAAAGGAGAGAAAAAGAAAGATTTGTATGGTATTCGGCTAATGCTAATAATTAGAGGAGAAAAAAAAACACGAATAGCCTTTTTGCTTCTTGGAAATTTCGGCACAATGAAAACAATTAAAAAGAAAAAAGGAACTAACAAAAGATGGCCACTCTCTAAATATACTACATTATTCGGCACTTATCCTCCCCACATGGCCGAATTTCAACAACCAAAGACACCCAATTTCGGCCACCACATCTTTACTTATCCAAATCCAAAATAATCTCCTAATTTACCTCTTCAACATCCATTCAAAAAGAATTTAAAATAAATAAATCCTTATCCCTTCATCACCTCTTCAAATAAATAAATAAAATAAAATAATAATATTCAACTCTTCCAGCCGAATTTAAAAGCAAAACATCAAGCTTATCCTTATCCCCCTTGAGAGTCCATGTGCAGACCACCAGCTCTCTCTCCCTTCACGCCAGCTTGGAAAAATAAAGCACCAAACTGCTGCCCCCATGGTTCGAACATAGGACCTGATGAAGCAACTGCACTAACGCCCCTAACCATTCTGCCAAGGCGTTTCTTTGTGACATAAACTCGTCACAATTTCTTTTAAGAGCTCCCTCGTTAGCTCCCCCTTGCCTTAACGCCAAAGCAAAATAAAAACACCTATTTGCTTTCCACGCTACTCGAACCCAAGACCCGCGCCAGGCGTCATTCCAGGCCCTTAAGTGGCGCATGAAAGCCACTTTACCAAGGCCATCTTTTGTGTCCAAAAACCACTTCATATTTCCTTAAAGCCGTCTTCAGTCCAACCTCCCTTCTTGATGCAAACTACAAAAATAAAACACTCCCATGCTGCCCTCAAGACTCGACCCTCGTCCCTCCTGAAGCCCCCTTGCACCTTAGCGCCCCAAGCCACTTTGCCAATTAATTTCTTGTGTCCTAAACTCCACAAAATTTCTTTTAAGGCCTCCTTGCCCAGTTTCCCCTTTTTACCTAAAAATCCAATATTTTCCAAAGTTTTTCCCCTTCACCTAAAGTTCTCAAAAACTCCTAAAATATATCCAACCACACTTAAAACCTGTAAACCCTTGAGTTATGCTCCAAACGCATGACCCCTAATCTAGGATGTTACAGGGATACGTGATTTCCTTAAAGAAAATAAAGAACTTTGATTTTAACATTTCAACCTGTAGCATGCCAGATCCGGTCGTAGCGTTTGGGCCGGGTTTGGGGTGTTACACGATGGGAGTCGATCGAACATGTCCAAGAGTGGTTTAGGTGTTGCCCGTCCGTTCTGTTCTGCAATGCTTATCAGATGGGCATATCCTTGAGTCCCGTCATCTTTGACGTATGTTTAATTCTTTTCTCCTTCTCTTGATTTTGCATTTGTTGGAGCTCGATGAACTGGATGTATAGGTTTTCCCATATCACGCTCTTCATAGGTCTTGTAAATGTCTTAATCAGGGACATGAGAATGTCAACTCGGCGGCATGAGTGGTAATCGAATGCAGGAAGTACGTACTTTTCTTTCGGTTCCATATGCACTTGAGCATTTCCACATAAGTCTAGTAGCCAATTCAAATATGCTTTCTCTACAATATAGAATAAAGCATAACGGATCGATAGGTAGTAACGTCAGAAGCATTATGAGTTGGTGCCAAGTGGGTCCAAATGAATTGCATCCATATCTTGGCCAGAAGGAACATGATAGCCGTGTTAAATTTTAGGGGCACCTCGAAGTTGGCTTAGCGAGTCCACTCACCATGCCCTTTCATCAAAGAATCTATTATACCCTCCGTATCAAAATCCTCGAATGTGAATAAATCTAAAAGCTCTAAATGATCATGGGTATAATATGGGGTGCAACACCCTATACCCGGCTCAATCGCTGAGCCCAAGTATTAGGACATTACACCATCGTCACAATAACACACATTACACAACGTCTTATTTGTAACAACCCATTTCTCTAAAGTGTCGAAATAGTGGTTTCGGGGCCATAAAATCGATGTATGAGTCCTTAAATATTATTATTTAATATTTATGAGTAATATATAGTATAATAATAAAATTTGATTTAATGATTTGTGTTAAATGGAAGAATAATTAGGTTCAAGTGGTAAGACCCTAAAGGCAAGTGGTTTTAGAAAATGAGGTAACGGGACCTCGTTTCTATAAAAATGAGTCGTAAATATTTTATTTAATATTTACGGGGTATTATTAAGGTTGTATTAAAGTTTCGTTAAGAAATTTTGATGTTTAAAGGGTTAATTAGGTGAAAATTGAAAATGATGCAAAAGTTTAATTCTATTAATTAAAGATGTCTAATATTTATGAAAATTTGAATTTTTGGACTTATTTGGTAATTATACCAATTGAATTTTGGTGGACAGTTTTGGGTAATTAAAATCTAGAAACTTGGTTGATTTTTAAATGGACAAATTTGTAATTTTATAATTAAATGAATTAAAAGAAACAAAAAAAGGCCTAAATGGTATCATCTTTTTGTTTTTTCGCAAACACAACTGAAACACCATGGAAATAGGAAGGATTCTTTCGACCTTGCTAAAATTTCATGCATGATATTGTGTTTTTGCCTCGTTTTTAATGATTTTTATGTTTTCGAGATCGTTGCAACTAGGTCCATATAGCCCGTACCTTTGTTTTTGAAACTGTTGAAGATTTTGAATGTTTCCATTGATGAATCTTTGTGATTTTAGATATTAAATGATGAATTTGAAGTATTAGTTGTTATTTATAAGTATTTTGTTAAGTGATTTTTGATGAATTTAACAATTAGGGATTAAATTGTTGAAATAGTAAAAGTACAAGGATTTAATGTGTAAAAACAACAAATATGGGCTGTATTAAGGTTCCAATAAATTTGGCTAAGGTTAAATTTTAGTAAAAATGGTTAATTTGTATATTTTAGGCTCAAAGACTAAATTGAATAAAAGTAAAATGTTATGGGCAATTTTGTAAAATTTCAAATAAGAATTAATTGCATAAAATGAAATGGTTTTTCTGTCTGAATTAATGAATTGAATAAAATTATTAATTTAGGCCAAGAACGAGTGGAAAATCAAGGAGAAGAGAAAATTACCAAATAACCATGTACTTAATCATTGCCGCAATTTAGCCAGGTAAGTTCGTATGAACTGTAATCATTATAATGTTAATAAAATAAATTTTTTATTATGTTTTTTTAATGTAAATGAATCATTATATATATGAATGCATCCACATTTTGACGAATTGACGGTTATCAAGCCCTGGTTGAACCTTAGGAATTCATAGGATATAAATGACATGTCGTTAGGGTTTTCATGTTTCAGGTGCTGGTCTTGAATGTCCTACCAATGGCTGAGGTCCTGCATTTTTTACAGATACTCCGCAGCTCATGTGAGCAGCATCGTATAGCCTACATTTCGACCCACAACTTGTGTGAGCAGACCCATTTCACAGCTCGTGTGAGCAATGATGTAAAGGAAAATGAAAGGTTATGGTTATATGTTTAGCACACTTCATGTGAGCTTTCTGGCATATCCAATGTTATTCTAAATGGTTCAACGGGCATGGAAAGGAAATGAACGGTAAGTGTTTAAATGAACTATCTCATGTATTTGTGAAAAGGATTGAAATGGTAAGTTTCCAAATGGAAATATGCTAATGTTCATAAAAAGGTGGTATGAATCAAAATGTATTTTCTTATGAAATGGCTTATCATGTGGTTGATCCCAAAAGAGTTATGTATAAATGCACTAACTTGTGTATTGATGATGATGTTTAGGCTTCTGTCAAACTTGTGGTTATGGTTGATGTTTATGCTTATGCCCTGTATTATGTAAATGAAACAGGTAAGAAAAGGTAATGAAATGGTAAGTTCATAATTGAGATGTAATATTATGATATAAAAGGGTTGATGAGTTAAATGAAATACTTATATGTGAGAAATTTACTTCTGCAATGGATGAACCTATGTCATGAATAAATACACCAATTCGAAACGTGATAATGTTATTTAAGCTTATGCTAAGTAAATGGAATAGTTCATAGTCTTATGAAAAGGTTAATGCTTGTGTACTATGTCTTTTAAAATCCTATCATGTTAGAAATGAAAAATATATGTGATGTTGATGGACTTGCTCATTTGTGAGTTGATGGTTATAGAGTTTGATATATCTTGTGGCATTGGTATAGGTTTATATTTACCCTATAAAGTTCATTATTGAAATGGAATATTATGTTTAAAGTTTAGACGAGCTTAGTAAGCATTCATTACATACGTAATTACTTTCCTTTACTTTACAGATAATCGAAAGCTCAATCGGTTTGGAAGCTCGTCAGAGATCTATCATACTATCCAGCATAAATATCAGTAGTTTTTGATGTTTTGGCCAAGGTTATAATGACATGTATAGGTGGACTTGTATTGGTATTTAGTTGAATGTTAGTTGATGATATTGGCACGTATAAGTTGTTTTGGTACCATTCGATGTTGGTTCGTTAGTTTCATTTTGGTACTTATAGATGCCTTACTAGTATGTGTTAATTTGGCAATGTGTTGATGAATGTTTCAATGGCCAAAGTTGTATATGAGGAATTGATCTCAACATGGTCATGGTATGTTTTGGAAATAGTATTGAACTAGATGTTTGATGCGGCCAAATATATACACATGTTTAGGTAAGTTTATATGTTTGCATTTGAGGTGCCTTGATTGGCATAGTGGTTACTTGATTTGGGATCATTAAATTGGTCATTATACGTATGTTTTGGTAAGGTTTTGATGCTTTGATTATGTGCTCAAAATGCTTTTAAATACATGCTTGAATTGGTGATGGAATTGGCTTATTTTTGGGCAAATTCATGTTCACACGGCCTGAGACACGAGGTGTGACTCAGCCATGTGTGACACACAGCTAGGCGACACGACTGTGTGTCCCCTGTAGGTTTAACGTGTAACATCCCAAACCCGGCCTAGAAGTTAGGCCTGAATCTGGCGTGTCACAAAAAAAAAAAAAACTCGTTCGAAAATTACAGCCTCTTTGTTAAGACCAAACACTTACACAATTGTGTCTACGTAAAAAAAAACATAATCATCTTTAATAAACCTTTTCGGCTGCGAAAGCATATTTGAAATAAACGATTTACGAAAATGTGACGTTTGAAATAGAGTTGTAAAAGCATTTTGAAATATTGCGAAAACGTTGATAAAATACAAGTATTTTTTGAAAGATTGATTGATGAATCACAATTCAAGGAATTGAACTTTAAATCCGTGACTTTTTGAAAATGTCGTTAATAATTTGAAAGAAAGTTCGAGTTAAATCATATTTGTAAAAGTTTATTTTGAAATCCATTTGTTAATCGATTTTGGAAAACCTTTATTTACGTTTTTAGAAAAATTCTCGTTTTAAACAATTTAAGTAGAATAATAAATATAACAACCATAAAGCAAATAATAAAATACTCTAGAGGCCTTATTACAACTTAGACCAAAATAGCAAAATAATAAAATAAACGGAAATAGAAAATTTAAAATTTGATAACACCATTTCAGAAGTATAGCCTCCACCGAGTCATCCATGGGCCCAAGTCCTCACTACGGAGCATTACCTACAAGGGTTAAGAGAAAGGGGGGTGAGTTACAAGAACTCAATGCATAATCCCCTTACCATCATCCACTGGGTCGGAACACACATAGCAATATTTTGGGCCTAAGCCCATTTACAATCATAGCATAATATCATATATATATATATATATAATGCATGTGTTATGCAATTTCCCAACCAAGCTTAAATTTCCATCCGCTACACACCACCCGTACCAACCAGCACACCTATGGGGATCAAGTCAACCCACCCCGCCAACACACCAATCGCAGGCATAAAGCCATTTAAAATGTTTGTGGCTGAGCCACCCGAACTAGATTGTGGCAGAGCCACCAGAACTTCTCTTCAATTTTATCCCAACCCATGCAATCATGTATACATATACAAAATTCATATGATAATTTCAACATAAGGCCCATACTACAAGTTGGCCCATTTCTCATTTTGGCCCATATGGTAATTTATCAAATCGGCTCCTTAAGCAATCTAACAATTCGACCCATTAAGCAATCTAGCAATTCGGCCAATTAATCAATCTAACAAATTGGCCCAGTAAGCAATCTATCGAAATGACCCATTAACACATGAGGCCCATATAGCTCATATTACGCTTGGCCCATATATCAAATATCACATTTGGCCCTAAAAGGGTATTTTCATAATTCGACCCATAGGGACATTTCGTAGTTCGGCCCATTAGGGGCATTTTCGTAATTTAGCCCGTAAGGGCATTTCCATAATTCGGTAATCGTACCTACTAAGGGTAATTCAGTAATTTACCCTCTAAGGGTATGATGGTAGTTTCGCAACCTAGGCTTAATTACTAATTTGGGGCATAAAATTGAAACTATCCATCTGCGTCATACTGACTAAACTGTATATAACTCGAGTTAGGAAACTTGAAATCTAAATCCATAAATTTTCCTTGAAACTAGACTCGTATATCTTTCTACTTTTATTTTTCCAGAATTTTTAGCTTAACCATTTATTACAGTTTATTCCTTAAAGTTTCCCTTGTTTCACTGTCCAACAATTCTGACCTCTCTTACCTTAACCTAAAATATCTTACTTTACGCTTTTCATCTACTGCTCCCACTTGTTTCTATTGAAAATATTTTCACTAAGGAATCCATACATATCAATTATAGATCTTAAAACACTTTGTACAATTTTATACAATTTTTCCAAGACAAAACAGAACACCCCGAAGTCATTCAGAACCAGTCTCACTAAAATTAATATATCTCAGAATATGTTATTCCTTTTCCTTCTCCGTTTCTTCCATATTAAAATAGACATAGTAAGGTTTGATTTTATATCTTATTCACTTTGTAATTCCTTTTATCCAATTTTTCGTGATTTTTCAAATACAAATCACTGTTTCTGACTGAAACTGTTTTACTACAAAACATGATTACCACTACGAGCATACGCACGTCCGAGTGATCATGGATGCTGGTTATCAGTTTTCTTCAGTATTTCTACCGAATCACAGAATATTTCATGTAAAATTTCAGAGAAATGTGAGATTTACTCACCATTTCAAACATATATTCGGAAGGGTACGGGATTACACACCTTATTCGGAATCCGTAACACGATACTCTCCGCAGCACCTAAGGGTACAATCGGTCAACTATTAGTCCAAAACCGAATTTACCACTTCAACCAATTATTTCGATCGATTAACAATCTATACACTTACCAACAATCCGAGTCTCTTATTACAAGGGATAGATCGAGCGATTTAGTCCCTAAAAATATAATCGATTAGTCACAACCACTATTTTGTTAAGCAAAATAACCGGTCAACGAAATAGATCCAAAAAGAACCATGATGAATCCCATACCTTAACGATATTAGTTCTGATTTCTAAAGATTTTACAATGGCTACGGATGAGTCAAAGTTTCAGCCTTCCACTATCACTCGATTGATCAAAGGAGTGAATGTCAACACAAATGAGAAGAAATGATTAAAAGAATGGAGAAGGTGTATCAAGGTGTTTGGAATGTTTCGATCAACACTAAAAGAAATATGAACCAAAAAGAAATGTGAGTATTTCGGCAACAAAAAGAATGGTGAAAGATGGATTAAGGTTTCGGCCCCCAAGGAAAAAAATGAAGAAAGTGTGCTCACCAATGGCTTGTAAATTCGGCACAAAGTAAAAGAAATTTGGAGAGTACCAAATAGTGCAAAGAGAAAGGTTTTTGGCCTAACAAGCACCAAAAAATTAAATCAAAAGGCAATGGAGAATTTCGGCTATCAAAGAAGGTGGGAAGAAAATGATTTTGTGGTCAAACAAAAGAGAAAGAAAATGCACTATTGTGCTAATAGGTTTCGGCAAGGAGAGTTGCAAAATTGGGAGAGAATGACACAAAGTTGTCAAAGGGATTTTGGCCAAAACAAAGCTAAGACTTTACCCAAATGCCAAATAAAATTTTTCAGCCACCTATCTACCTCAAAACCATCCACATACATCCCCCCTAGGATAAGAGTTTGGCCACCCATACTTTCCAAAACACCTCCCCCGATATTAGCCTCTTGTCCCCCTTTCTTTCCTATTCCTCTTGATTCCTTTCCCAAACTTTAACCTTTCCATATTCTTTTAGCCACCTTACCAAAATAATGAAGTCCACACTTACCAAAAATACTTCTTGGCCGACACATAAGGAAGGAAAGCAAAAATAATAGTCAAATTTGCAAACAATGGGATTCGAACCTCTTCCCTTAAGGTACATCACTTAATGCCATAACCTCTTTACCAATTGCGCATTTATGCAAGCTATTTACTCATTTATTTCTATAAGTCTTGAAGCTACTTACCAACTCTCCTTGATAGGCTTAATCACAAAACTTTACTAAGGCCCAACTCGAACCCAGAACTTCATAGAAACCTCGTAACCTTCCAAATTCACTTAACTAATAAGTCCAATTTGCAATATTGCCTTTCTCTTATTCTCAAAATTTTAAACACTCCTACGCTCAAGGCCCATTGGGCCCAATCCTACCAGGCCCAATTTCGGGATGTTACGTAACGTATGCGAGTCAGCTGTTACACGGCCTAGCACACAGCTGGCACACTGTCGTGTGTGGCTATTTCCAAAGTTACATGACCTGGCACATGGGCGTGTGGCTTGGCTGTGTGACCGAACTCAGAGAGTTAAACGGGCACGAACACGGGCTGGGACACGGGCGTGTGTCCCTCTTTTGATTGTTACATGGCCTGAGACACGGGCGTGTGTCTCAACCGTTGAGTCACATGGCCGTGTGACCCCTGCAGTTCAATTTTTCCAACTTTTTCTTAAATGTTCCAAATGTTTCCAATTTAGTCCCGAATTATTTCTAAAATGGTTTTAAGGCATTGAAGGCTTGATTAAGGGACGATATTCATGTAAATGAATTATTTATGCTTTTTTTTAGGTTAATGTATGAGATGAATGTTTTAAAGATTTGTTTTTACGGTAATGCTCCATAACCCTGTTCCGACGATGGATGGTTACATTATTAACATGCAAACATCATAATGTTTAATTGAATATAGGTGATTTAAGTCAAAAAATACCATAGGCAACATTAAATTATACTAAAACATTGAACGACCATATAACAAGTTAGAAGCATAATTAAAGACCATTGAACAAAAATTTCCAAAAGATCTCATAAGTACAGATACACATTCACAGATATCCATATTTCTCACAGTGGTATCGATACCATTTAGAAAATTGATACCTTTTTAGTATTCTGTTTCTCTGCAAAGATTAAAACCCAACAAGTTATCGATACAGATAAAAAAGTATCAGTATTTTTACCCCCAATATCGATACTCGAGAAATGGTATTGATACCATTTATAACACCACAAAAAAATAACACATTTGAATTATCATGAAGATATTGATACTAGATACCTGATTATCAATACCTCTGCACAAAACAAAAAAAATAACACTACAACAAGGCATTTAACACAACCATACATACACCTATTCATCATGCATTTATAACCTCAAAATTCAACATCAGAAGTATCAGAATTTGTAGTTTAATGCATCATCATTAATTTAAGCTAAGAAAACCAAAGAACTAATTTCAAACATCCATAGTTTCTATGAGTAATAAAATTAAGCGATCATCTAAAACATCATGGCAATAGTCAACCAGCAAATCTATCAAATTGCCTTATTCCCACAGTTCAAATAATAGCTATACACCTACTCAAGCACTAAATCTAACATGGATCACTTTCTTGGAATTTTTGCATCGCTCATACTGCAACGCTAACTGTCTACAAAGGTTTAAAAAGAGTGGGTGAGCTTAAACAAGCTTAGTGAATGATCAGAATAACCACCAAATAGACATGCATTCACACGTTAAACAAAAACGACCAAAGCATAATTATATACGTGATTTACTATGATAACATGCTAACATATTCATGCAATATTTATCAACTCATTTAGCTTATTATTCACATGCATACATCACATACGATAATATCACATTTTATAAAATCACATTTAACGATAATTGGCACTTGAGGCTATGAAACATAAAAGTGGGCTCTACCACCACACATCTGATATATGGATCTCCAACACACCAACATATCCCGATGAATGGAGTCGAGCTCACATTCCTTTATCTCTCCAAAACTGTCTTGGGCCTCAATGCTCCAAAAACACATGGGTGAGTACCCACAAATACTATGACATGCCAACTATATCTAACGGTCTCAAAGATCACAAGGCTGAAATATCCACAATTATATATGCATTTTACTTATCATTTGCTGCACTTTTTCATTGCACATTCACAATATAAGCACAATATTGTCACTGTCAATCAACATGTATAAGATACCCACAATTATCACATTCTCAATAGCCATCACAACATATTTCACATGTCACATCTTAATTCTCAATTTCATAACACACAATCACATATTACGCAAATTAAATAAAGGTATAAGAAAGCTTACACTCAAAACTCAGAGTAGGGATTTAGGCTATGTAATGCCAGCAAAATTTCTAATTTTGTTATTGTGAAAATATGACACAAATATCTGTCGGCTTTAGTGGTTATATGTTCTAGGAGTGTTTGGGAGGTCCCAAGTTCAAGCCTTCGCTTTGGAAAATTTTGGTATTTTGAATGAATTAGGCCTTACTCTTGTTCAGTAGGCTTTTATTTGATTGTTGGTAAAAATATACCAAAATGGGCCTGCTGGTCTGGTGGTTAAGCGGAGTGTTAGTGTGTAGGAGGTCCTGTGTTTGAGTCCTTGCGCAAGCAGGGGAACTAATTTTTGTTTGAGACGTGTGGCGTGGTGGAGTTCAATTAAACTGGACTGCTGAGTAGTTGTGTTTTAGTGGGTTAATAGGGAGTGTTTTCAGGAGATAATTGGGGAGATGTTATCAAAATAAGATTTTCTTCTTATCAGTTTTCTATTTTATTTTTCCCAAAAAATTTTCTAACGTTAGACTTTTGTTTCTTTGTCGTTTCTTCTCCCTTCTTGTTCACTTTTGGTTTTTGTTCCTCTTTGGCCGAATCTTATTTCTTCTCTTTCCCCTCTCTTTTCGTTTTTGTATTTTTTGCGAGTCATCTCTTTGGGTGCAACTTTTGACTTCATCTGTTTCGGTAAGTGGAATTTTTCCCCTTAGTTATTGTAATTTGAGTAGGCAATTAATAAAGGGTTCGTTTTACTCTCGTTTAGGTGTTGTTCAAAGGTTTTAAGCGGATATTCCAGTGTGTGGAGATGACTGGTTATTGGATTCTTCGCTGTAAGTTTTTGAATCATCGCTGGTTTAGTTTCTCGAGTTTTATATTGGGGATATTTGGTTTGATTGATGAATCAAGTGATTAATTAAGGGATATATTGGTCAAATATAGGTTTCTGAAGGCTCAGGTTACTTTGCACAGTGAATCGATACCATGTGTGTACTCGAAACATAGAAAACAAGATTCGACGAAAAGCTGAGATTGCTTGCTGTTGAGAAATAAGAGAAATAAGAGAAAATGATACGAAAAATTGTGTAGAAAGGAAATAAGGGTGTTATAAACTTGGAAAACAACATTTTGCACTAAATAGTTTTGGATAGCAACAGTATTCTAACTTTAAAAAATCATAAAAAATAGTGGGAATTGAGTTAGATGTTGAATAAAAGATGAAATTAAAGTTTATCGAGTCTAGTTTTTCATGAAAGAAACAGTGTAAGCAATAGAATTGTAAATCATGAGATATAATAAATTTTGTGAGACAAGGTTAGAATGATTTCGGGTTCCCCTGTTCTTACTTAGGAAAATCATCAGAAATTTATATTTTTAAATCCTTAACGATTCTATTTTCAAGAGAAATAAACAGAAACATCATCTAAATTCCGTACTAGGAGATAAATAATTTTTAGTAAGGAAAGGATGAAGCTGTCGGACAGCAGAATAGGGATAACTTTAAAGATTTTACTGTACTTATTTGATAAACTATAAATTCTGAAAATTTTATGGTAGAATGAGGCTAGTTTCAAAAACATCAAACGGATCTTAATTTGGAATTTTGTAGCTTAAGAAATAAATAATTTAGTGATAATGACTCAAGTAGACAACTTTGAATGAACATGTAAGTAAATAGTGAAAACATATATGAGTATTGAGCTAGCATGGGTTACTTTAAAAATGGATCACACGGGCAAGGCCTATTTGGGCCGAGTGGGCCACACGGGCAGATCACATGGACATGTGGGCCCATTTTTACCGAAATGTTTTTAAGGTTGCACGGGTCACCCAAGTCGACTGTGAACCTATTGTAGGGTCGGGAAGTGCTACTTAAACCCCTAAATGTGTGAAATTGACTGAATGATATCTGTACTGAGCATGTTAATATCTAAACTGAATATATGTACTAAAATTGCATAATAGCATATCATCCATTGTATGTTGCCTTGCATTGGGTTGGGGGTTGTTATTTGGAGGAAGTGTACTAGAAGGCTTTAAGCCTAATTTACTGCCAGCTCAACTGCAAACTATTTTGCGTCGCATTCGGTACTACATGAAGTGTAAGGTTGGACAGAGACGGTGTGTAGAGGCTATTTGGGTAGGATTTTGCTACTGTATAACTGTTACTGCTGCTGATACTGTGATGGGCTAAGATCCTACTGTTTTTTTGACACTATACTGAGATGGGCTAAGGCCCAAACTGTCACTGATACTGAACAGGCTTAGGCCCAAGAATGTTCAACTGTGCACTATGAATTTTGATTATTTGTTTGTTTCTACAGGATTACACACTGAGTTTACGTAAACTCACCCTTTTTGTTTAATGTGCACAGGTAATCCCCAGACTTAGACGGATCAGTGCGACAGAGGACTCAGCAGTGACCACAGTAATTTTTGGACTTCATGGTTTTCAATTTACAAGTTATGATTTGTTTATTATTAATTATTTGGGTTGTAATTTAAGGACCCTCTGGGACTTTGGTTTTAAATTTGGGTTTTATTTATTTTACTTTTTGGATTTATACCTGTAAGTCGTAGGAAATTCAGTTTTCAAAAAAAAAAAAGTTAAAGTCTTTTCTAAACGCATGATCACCTAGATTGATTTATTAAAGCTTCCGCAACGAGGGATGTTTCAAAACAAATGTTTTAAATGAACAAAGATGACTTTCTAAGCTCTAACAAAGGTTTATTAAAGATAATAACATGGAATGTTTTCATCGTAACAATGAGGTTTCAAAAACACTATTGTGTGACATTGCCAGATACGACCATAATGTATAGACCGGGTTTCGGGTGTTACAGGCTACTCCTAAGCTCTCAATTATCACTATGAATCGTGTTTGCTAGCAATGATTCCAACCACTTACTGTTCGCTCTTTCGCCTAGATGCTGAAAGCTTAAACTAGTTTCTTACCTTTCGCTTTACTCGAAGAAGGTCCTAATGACTCTGAAGCTTCACCAAAGTAAATCACACAATAAAAACAATTAACATTTAGCCATAGACCTACCTAAATCAACCAAAGACATAAGCCTAAGCTAGTTTGTAACATCCCAGAATTGGGCCTAGGAAAATTGGGCCCAATGGGCCTTAGGTGTAGTAGTGTTTAAAATTTTTGGAGAACAAGAGATCGACTTAAATACAAGTTGGACCTATTAGATAAGTGAATTTGGAAGGTTAGAGGGCTTCTATGAAGTCCCGGGATCGAACTTTGGCTTTAGGAAAATTTTGGTTTTAGGTGAAAAAACCCTGGGAGTTAGTAGGTAGGCTTTAAGAATAAAATGTGGAGGAAAATGACACAAGTGGAGTGTGTGGTGTAGTGGCAAAGTGACGCCACATAAGAGACAAGGGGGTGACGCCACAATGAAGGAAGGAGGTCCAAGGTTCAAGTCTTGGCTTTTGCATTTTGGTTTTCTTTTTACTTGGACCTTAGAATTTGGCTATAAATTTATATTTAGTTGCGCATGGTTTAAGACACAAGAGGAGCTTGTCGTCAAGTGGTTAGCGGCGTGGATTGGTGATGGCCCTGAGCCTCATCGTGGATTGATGATGACCTTGAGTCTCATTGTGGATTAATGATGGCCTCGAGCCTCATTGTACATTTATGTACATGGATTGATGATGACCTTGAGTCTCATCGTGGATATTTATGATTTAATCACGTGGATCAGTGGCTAGACCACTAAGTGGACTTTGAGCAGTGTACTGCCAAAGAGGTGTGTAGCAGATGGATGGTCGATTTAGTAATCCCCTGGTGTGTGGTGGATGGATATACGGGTGGTGTGTAGCGATTGGATACTAGGTTGGGTTAGGTTAACATATTGCATCATTATGCGTGGTATGTGGTTTTATGTGGATTTGGGGCCAAGCCCATTTGTGGAATCATGTGGATTAATTGCATTGCACTCATTATTGATATGCCATGGCATTGGGCTAACATATTACTATGGGCTTAGGCCCAGTTATCGTGGTAAGGGGAATTGCACACTGAGTCTCGATGACTCACCCTTTTTGTTTAAATTTTACAGGTAATCAATAGATCACGGATTTGGGAGCAGAGGCGGACTCGAGGTGGCCATGCTCAATATTTCGGTTTTATTTTAATATTTATTTCGGAGTTGTTTTACTATAAGTTTGGTTTACAGTTTTGTAATAAGGCCTATGGTTTTATTTGATTTTAGCTTTTAATTTGGTTACTGCTTATTATTGTTAAATGTTTAATTCGGGATTTTCCTAAAATGTTAATAAACCGTTTCTTATTCAAAATTACTTAAACTCGATTTTTCACAACAAATATAAAGAATACAAACTTTTTAACGAGCGCACAGTTTTTAGACATTCCTTTCATGTGACATGCCAGATCCGGTCGTAACATCTAGGCCGGGTTTGGGGTGTTACATAGTTCTTCATGAAACTGAAATTTAGACTAGCTTAGCTGAAACACAAAAATCACAACACCTACTCGTTCTCATTGCAAAAAACTGATTACAATCACCTTATCATACATCTAAGAAGAATTCACAACCTTTAAACTACTCAAAACTACATAGATTCATGGTTCTGAAATTTCGACATACAATGGCAATTTTCACGAAAATTCAATAAAACCTTAGAATTATTTAATGAAACTTTAAGGAAAGTTTAGAACCTTCTAATAACTTTAAAACAAGTTTCAAAAACACTTTGAAACATTGTTTTCATTCAAAATCTCGAATTTCACCAGTAACGACCCAATTTTTGACATTTATTTAAAACTTTAGATTCAATAGATGGAAACTCAATTTAAAAGGCTAGATATCATCGAAAAGTAATAGGAAAATGAATTATTACCTTTGAAGAGAGAAAAAAAACGTTTAGTGCAAATCTAGGAAAACCCACAAGTTTGAGAGATGGCAAAATTAATGGAGTTTTTCTTGAAATTCTAGGAAGATTTAACACTTGGATGGTGATGGAAATCAATAGAATTGAATTTTAGATAATCAAATTGAAATAATGGTGTTTACGGAAGCAAGGGGATGGCAACAAGGGTGAGGGAAATATGTTTTCATGAGTTTTGCTATAGGTGGGCGGAAGAAATAGGTCAATTTTTAAAATTTGGTAAATTTACCCTTTTGGTACTCGTAACTTTAACCCCCTATTCAAAATAGTCTTCTATTCAAAATTAAAGGTCTTTTGTTTATCATTTTTAAAATTTGATTTAATTTTCTAAAAGTCATAGACGAAGACATTTTTGGTTTACCATTCTTCAGATTTTCAAACACATTTTAGCTAAAATCCCTAAATTACCCTAAAAGATTCTAGGCCCAATTTTGGGGCGTGACAACTTTCCCCCTCTAAATAGAATTTCATCCTCAAAATTTACCTAAGCTAATCAAATAATGATATTTTCGTTTAATTGCATCTTCGACTTCCCAAGTAGCCTCTTTTGTCTTGTGGTTGCGCCACAATACCTTAACCAATAGAACCCTCTTATTTCGTAAAACATTCTCTTTGCGAGTGATCTACCATAATTCAGTGTAGCAGAATAAACTAGTTTTCGCACTTTGGGAGCTTGAATATAAGAATTTTAGTTATGTTTTAATTACATTTCATCAATTTAATTAAATGGAAGAAAATGTGTTATTCGAGTCTTTTATTGACCTTAGAGGCCAGATGAGGCCCAAAGGGGCGCTAATATGTGTTTTGAGTGTGTAGGAGACCATTAGAAGGCATATTAACTCAATACTGGTTGCTAGGTTGCAGCACAGAGCATTAGATGTCACAACATAGGGGTGGAACTAAAGAAGCCCAAGAATGCCTTCAATGTCGCGACATAGCCTGAGGATGTCGCGACATACCCTTAAGGACACCCTGAAGCTGAACATACTGCCTTCGATGTTGTGACATAGGACCTGATGTGTCGCGACTTCGCCTCTGCATAGGATATAAATACTAGCCAGGGGCATTTTGGCCTACACAATCCAACTTTAAGCTCAAAAATTTCAGTTGACCTAGGGTTAAGGACAATAGCTATTAACCTACAAATAGGCTTAGCTAACACATCTTATGGACATCTCCTTCTATTGTATAATTTTCTTTTTAGTTTTAGTCTTTTGTTTTTCCTTTTTCTTAGGTTTTAGATTTTATTCCTTTTTTGTTATTTATTCTTTGGGAGAAAAATCAGATTCTGAAAATATTCTCAAACTTAAATATTCTCAAACTTTGTGAAGATTCTACGCTTAAATTCTATACAATTAGGCTTGTTCTAAACAGTATTCTTGAAACTGCTCTTTATGTTTAATCTTTCATTCAAGTTTATATTGTTTATTAGATCCATGAGGAACTAATCCTTTTGTGGGGGATTAGCAAGTTGAGCTATGACTAATTAACTATTTTGTAGGGATTTCTTAATGGATTAGCTGTTCAGGACCGGAATAACCAAAACCCTAGATCTAACAACACTAGGAAGTCATCAAGATGGGAATTAACCCAAAATTGGTATGGCCCATCTGTGAACACCTTAACCCAAAACCGGATTGGACTGTGAGGTCAGAGGATAAGTTGTCCCTACCGACTCAGTATTTCAGTGGATGTGTTGAATGATCCTGATGGGATATTGACTAGTTGACTAAAAAAGAAAGCCCGAGATGACAATTAGATAAAATTACCAATGCGAGCTAATCACCCATTCTCGATTTGATATATATTCTCTTATTTGGTTTCTTGATTTTCATTTATTTAGTTTTCTTTTATTTTTTTGCTTATTATTTGTATATTTTATCAAAATCTCTTCTTTAAATTCTTCGTACTATAAACTGATTAGAGTATTAGTTAGATCTAGTTATGTTTAAGTTAAGATTAATTTAGTGCTCACCTCCTTTGGGTATGATCCTCGGAGTACTTACCTACTCTATTGTAACTATATTATAACCTGACCCGTATAATTGTGGATACCATTTTTCCACATCTTTTGTTTAGAATTTCTACTCTAGACGTTGGTATGTCTGAAGGCGATCAAGTTGTTGACGCCCTTACCAGGGAGGCAACGTCACTATATTGGTTTTAATTTTTACATATTAGTAGAATAATTAGGAAATTTTTAGGTTATAGTTACAAATTTAATTTTCTTTTTTTTACTAATATTACATTTTTGGGTTTAGTGTTTGACTTGTAGTAGGGGAACACCTATAGAGCCAGTCACAAATCTTGAGAGAATAATTCAAAGAAATCATTGACAACAACAGTAGCAACAGCCAATAGAATTAGTTACCTGCTGAAGGGAATTTGCCACGTGAGAATCTGTTGTTTAACGAGGTTAACAATCTTGAAGATCTACCACCACCACTACCGCAGCTACCTGCAAATCTAAACATGGCACATAACGAGAGGACTCTAAGTGCGTATGAGTTATCGAATTTGGATATGGTTCAATGGAGTATAACGAGGCCAGTTTTCACAACCAATAATTTTGAAATAAAGCCAGCTATGACCCAGAATAATTTGCAGTTTTGTGGAATAATGACAGAGGATCCGAGCCAGCATTTAAAAAGGTTCCTCCAACTTTGTGACACCTTTAAGTACAGTGGGGTCACTGATGATGCTATTCGTCTTTGGTTGTTCCTCTTTTCATTGATCGATAATTTTTTTTCTTGGCTAGATTTGCAGGCACGGGGATCAATCACGACATGGGATGAATGTAACACTCCAAACCCGGTCAATACGCCACGACCGAATCTGGTATGTCACTGAGGAAAATATTTTGAAGAAAAACGAGTTAACGATTAAATTTTTGTGAAAAACCCTTTGTAATTCTATATTTGTAGAAATCAGGTGTATAATAAGTTAAAACTAAAAATTTACTTTGAAATTACGTAAAACTTAAAATAAGTGAATAAATCATAAGTTAGAAAACATTTATATCATTTTAAGAAAACTCGAATTATTACTTTGAAAACCATTTGCATTTGAATGTAGAAACTTAACATTTGAAAATCATTTAAATTATCGAAAGCACTTAAGTTGTTAAAATTATCAAATGATTTATGTTACCCGATGGTAACGTTTTAAAAACCATCGCGTTGTGTAGTTTAGAAAACTTTGGGCTCAAATATTATAATAATCAAGAAATTTATAAGCCATATTTTAAAACAATTCCAAAGCATAAATATAATCCAAAATCATAATTTAAGAGGCCTTATTACAAACCCATAAAAATATAAAACCAAATTTAAATAAAGTAAAGTTCTCAAACCAAAGTTCACGTAGAACCCAAATTTATTGCATGGCCTCCTCGAGTTCATCCGGCTCCTCATCCGCGATCTCACGAATCACCTGAAATGATAAGGGAGAAGGTGAGTCACCAAGACTCAGTGCATATTCCCTCTCCCGGGTAATACCACATACTTACACAAATTATAACAAGCAATGTATATGTATAATGCACCCAACCTAGCCATCCATAACTCCTTTTCTACCACGTGTGGTACCAAACCACTGGTGGTGCCAAACTACTGGTGTCCAAAGACACAAATGTGATACCAAATCACTGGTGACCGAAGTCACGAATAATCCATCTGTGGGGCCAACCCACGTGTGATACCAAATCACTGGCAGACGATCCCATATCTCAAAGTGGGGCCAACCCACGGTGGAATTAACCACAGGGACAAGTCGCTATGAGGTGCCAAACCTCTGGTGTCCGAAGACATGAATCATCAAGTTGTGGGGCCAACCCACGTGTGATACCAAATCACTGGCAGACGATCCCATATCTCAAAGTGGGGCCAACCCACGGGGGAATTAACCACAGGGACAAGTCGCTATGAGGTGCCAAACCTCTGGTGTCCGAAGACACGAATGTGATACCAAATCACTGGAGGTACCAAACCTCTGGTGTCCGAAGACACAATATCAATCTTCCCCCTCCTCTCATATTGCCCATACCAATGCAATAGATAGACAAATCATGTCAATATACTTTAATATGAATCACATAACAAAATCTCATAAATCGTAGATCATGATTTCAATCCTCATGTATTAACAACATATCGAAACGGACTTACCCGAATCCTCATTCATACCATCATGGTATCATATCAAGATCTCATCATTTCGGCTTTAACAACATGAAAAGTTATTTAACACACATAAATACATATATAAACCAATTATAAAGTGTGTAAGATACACACCTTTCACCAAAGCAAAACTAACTTCCGGAGATCCGATCTATTGCACTAGATCCTTGTCCTACAATCGGCCATATCACAATATTTTAACGAAAACCATTCGGCCAACAACATAACTTAATCCAAATAACCTTAGGCTTCCTCAACCAACTTTAAGAGTATAGAATCCTTACCACTTGACTTACCAACTTCGATTTGCTAAAGGAATGGCTTAAATCGATTGCTTCCGAAATCCCAATGAGCCTAAGAAAATAATCGAATCCTAAAAATGGTTAGAACCTTGCAAAACAATGCCCAAAGGTTCGGCCTTTGTCCACAAGAAAACATCACAGAAACGAGAAAGAAAAGAAAGAAAACGTCCATGAACACTTACCCCTTTTTATCCAAAATCAATAGAAGAAAACCAAGGAGAGTCTGCCCTTGAATATTCGGCCAAAACAAAGACTAAAAGAGAGGAAGAAGGTTCGGCTATGGTTGATTTGTATTAACAACAAGGATTCAATTAAAGTTGAGAAAGAGAAAGGAAAACAAAAGAAGAAGATGGAAGAGATTTCAATGGAAAAGAAATGTTTATGGCTTAAAATAAAAGAAAGTAAAGAGAGATGGAGAGATGAAAGTTTCGGCCAAGAGAGAATAGGAGGAAAATGTGATTTGAACAATATTGAAAGGAAGAAAAAGAGAGAGATGTGGGAGAGATTCGGCCAAACACTTCTTTGCCAAAAAGAAAGTGCACAAAAATGCACAAAGATAGATTATAGTTTCGGTTTCAAAAGAGCAAATGAAAGAAAGGAAAATGGTATCATTTGATTCAACAAAAAGAGGCTAAAATCAAAAGCAAAATGCACCAAAATGCTTCCGAAATCCCAATGAGCCTAAGAGAATAATCGAATCCTAAAAATGGTTAGAACCTTGCAAAACAATGCCCAAAGGTTCGGCCTTTGTCCACAAGAAAACATCACAGAAACGAGAAAGAAAAGAAAGAAAACGTCCATGAACACTTACCCCTTTTTATCCAAAATCAATAGAAGAAAACCAAGGAGAGTCTACCCTTGAATATTCGGCCAAAACAAAGACTAAAAGAGAGGAAGAAGGTTCGGCTATGGTTGATTTGTATTAACAACAAGGATTCAATTAAAGTTGAGAAAGAGAAAGGAAAACAAAAGAAGAAAATGGAAGAGATTTCAATGGAAAAGAAATGTTTATGGCTTAAAATAAAAGAAAGTAAAGAGAGATGGAGAGATAGAAGTTTCGGCCAAGAGAGAATAGGAGGAAAATGTGATTTGAACAATATTGAAAGGAAGAAAAAGAGAGAGATGTGGGAGAGATTCGGCCAAACACTTCTTTGCCAAAAAGAAAGTGCACAAAAATGCACAAAGATAGATTATAGTTTCGGTTTCAAAAGAGCAAATGAAAGAAAGGAAAATGGTATCATTTGATTCAACAAAAAGAGGATAAAATCAAAAGCAAAATGCACCAAAATGCACAAGACATATTCGGCCAAAAAGGAGAGCTTTGGGGAGGAAAAGAAAAATGCCAAAGATGCACAAAAATGCTAAAATGACTAACCAATTCCCCCCCAAACTACCTATCAAAATTCGGCCACCCCCTAGCCTTACATGCCGTCCAGATACATGGTCTCCCAAGTCAAATCTATCCACCCAACACTTTCCAAAACCAATTCCTTATATCATGCCTTATGCTCTCCCAACCTTCCTTAACTTTAAGAATCTTATCCCCAATATCAAGCTTTCCTTAAACATATATTCAACTTACCAAAAGAAATAGTCCAACCTATCATGAATAAGGTTTGACCGTCCATAAATGCTATGATGAAATAAAAATCCTCAAAATGCTTTCCTTGATACTCGAACCATTAACCTCAAGCAACCTTTCAAGAGCCTTAACCATCATGCCACTTATTCCTCTTGTGCTTTAATTGAACACTTAAATTAACTTAAGTGTCAAACTCACTTAATCCACTTCAATAAATGAACCATACTAAAATTTATTCTAGCTTCTTAAATAAAATCAAGCCTTCACAAGACTATGCTAACACACAAAATTCCTACCCGAGCCAACACAAAATAATACTCAAATTTCCTAAAGCTCAAGGCCCAATCCTACTAGGCCCAATTTCGGGATGTTACAGATCTACCCTCCTTAAAAATAATTTCGTCCTCGAAATTACTTACTAACGATCAATCGTACAGTCTAACTCACCACACTACGCTCTTGCTGCGCACTCTGATCTTAATAACACTACTATACTACTAACGACATTTGAATTACGTCAACCCACAACAATCAAAGCAGTATATGGAAATCCAATGATTAAGAACATACTGGTTATGACATCGGTGCGTCGCCCTCCTCTCGTCTTCTCGCAGCATACACTAAACCAGGCTGTCTCGCATCAGTGTTGCTTGCACCTCTGCCAGATGCTCCGCGGCCTCGACCAGAGCCATTACCTCCTCTACTGTTATCACGACCTCTCTGCGATGACGGTCCTTCCTTTTTGAATTGAGCATGACCTTGACCTTCAGACTGATTCCTGGCTTGCTTACATGGACAGTCTCTCACACGATGATCCAGTGAACCACACTCGAAACATCCTTTTCCTCCGGTCCAACATTCGCCCCAATGAAACTTCCCACATCGGTTACACCGTGCTGGTCCCTGATTAGCAGTAACAGGCCTTCCAGACTGATTCGACCCATTCTGCCTAACCTTTTTTTGAGAATCTTCGTCCGACCCAGATGATCCATATCCTCTCTTATGCTTATTCCGATCGTAACTCTGCCTTCCAGATTTCTTTATCCCTTCGGCTATCTTAGCCTTTTCAACCAAAGCAGCAAACTATCGCTCCTGATGTGGAGCAATCAGCAACCTCAGCTCATCTCTCAAACCATCCTCGAATCGAACACATCGCTCGTGCTCCGAAGCCACAATACCTCCAGCATACCGGCTCAATCTTAAGAACTCAGCCTCATATTCTGATACGGATTTACTTCCTTAGACCAAACTCGGAAATGCCTTACGCTGCGCATCAACGTAACTAGACCCAATATATTTCTTCTGGTACGCTGCCTTAAAGAAGTCCCAAGTGAGATCCTCCGCTGCAGCACCATTCCGAACCGTGAGCCACCACTGATATGACTCATCACGAAGAAGCGATACAATCCCTTTCAGCTTTTCCTCGGCATTCAGATCCAGATCATCCATGATTCGCTCCGTTGCCTCTAGCCAATATTCAGCCGAACTAGGAGCTACACCCGAAACACCTCGAAATACCTCAGCTCCGTTGGCTCAGAGTCGCTCAGGAATAGATTTTCGAGCTCCCGCGCCTCCACCTACTCCAGCTACCCTCTCAAGAACTCGTAGCATCGCCTGAGATACTGCGTCATCTCCCGTTTGGTCCTGATGCTCAACTCCAACCGCTGGTGGTGGGACTGGTGGTACCTCGTTCTTGGATCCTTGACCCGACCTCACTGGTTCAGACACAGCCATCCTACCTCGACCACGTCCACGCATAACACGACCTCGTCCTCGAGTACTTATTTCTAAGATCTCGACTTATCTGATTTAAAAGTTTTATGAATTAATCAATATTCCACTTTCTTTAAAGCACAGTTTTATGAAAAGTTTTAATAAGAGATTTCGCGAGTACACCAAACCTATAGTTTTGGGTCTCTAAAGTAGTTCCTACTACTATATAGTCATATCAACATCATTATAATCATATCCTCAAAAATCAACAGTTTTGATGTACTTACCAGGGCAGATTGATGCCGGAGACTCGGGGCCATGCCTTTCCAACCATAAAATTTTCAATAAAAACATTTTAAAACTATACTTTAAATCATTTTGGGCCTCAGGCCCACAGTCGAGCTTTTGAACTTAGCTCTGATCCAATTTGTAACACTCCAAACCCGGTCAATACGCCACGACCGAATCTGGTATGTCACTGAGGAAAATATTTTGAAGAAAAACAAGTTAACGATTAAATTTTTGTGAAAAACCTTTTGTAATTCTATATTTGTAGAAATCAGGTGTATAATAAGTTAAAACTAAAAATTTACTTTGAAATTACGTAAAACTTAAAATAAGTGAATAAATCATAAGTTAGAAAACATTTATATCATTTTAAGAAAACTCGAATTATTACTTTGAAAACCATTTGCATTTGAATGTAGAAACTTAACATTTGAAAATCATTTAAATTATCGAAAGCACTTAAGTTGTTAAAATTATCAAATGATTTATGTTACCCGATGGTAACGTTTTAAAAACCATCGCGTTGTGTAGTTTAGAAAACTTTGGGCTCAAATATTATAATAATCAAGAAATTTATAAGCCATATTTTAAAACAATTCCAAAGCATAAATATAATCCAAAATCATAATTTAAGAGGCCTTATTACAAACCCATAAAAATATAAAACCAAATTTAAATAAAGTAAAGTTCTCAAACCAAAGTTCACGTAGAACCCAAATTTATTGCATGGCCTCCTCGAGTTCATCCGGCTCCTCATCCGCGATCTCACGAATCACCTGAAATGATAAGGGAGAAGGTGAGTCACCAAGACTCAGTGCATATTCCCTCTCCCGGGTAATACCACATACTTACACAAATTATAACAAGCAATGTATATGTATAATGCACCCAACCTAGCCATCCATAACTCCTTTTCTACCCTGTGTGGTACCAAACCACTGGTGGTGCCAAACCACTGGTGTCCAAAGACACAAATGTGATACCAAATCACTGGTGACCGAAGTCACGAATAATCCATCTGTGGGGCCAACCCACGTGTGATACCAAATCACTGGCAGACGATCCCATATCTCAAAAGTGGGGCCAACCCACGGTGGAATTAACCACAGGGACAAGTCGCTATGAGGTGCCAAACCTCTGGTGTCCGAAGACACGAATGTGATACCAAATCACTGGTGGTTCCAAACCACTGGTGTCCGAAGACACGAATCATCAAGTTGTGGGGCCAACCCACGTGTGATACCAAATCACTGGCAGTCGATCCCATATCTCAAAGTGGGGCCAACCCACGGTGGAATTAACCACAGGGACAAGTCGCTATGAGGTGCCAAACCTCTGGTGTCCGAAGACACGAATGTGATACCAAATCACTGGAGGTACCAAACCTCTAGTGTCCGAAGACACAATATCAATCTTCCCCCTCCTTTCATATTGCCCATACCAATGCAATAGATAGACAAATCATGTCAATATACTTTAATATGAATCACATAAAAAAATCTCATAAATCGTAGATCATGATTTCAATCCTCATGTATTAACAATATATCGAAACGGACTTACCCGAATCCTCATTCATACCATCATGGTATCATATCAAGATCTCATCATTTCGGCTTTAACAACATGAAAAGTTATTTAACACAAATAAATACATATATAAACCAATTATAAAGTGTGTAAGATACACACCTTTCACCAAAGCAAAACTAACTTCCGGAGATCCGATCTATCGCACTAGATCCTTGTCCTACAATCGGCCATATCACAATATTTTAAGGAAAACCATTCGGCCAACAACATAACTTAATCCAAATAACCTTAGGCTTCCTCAACCAACTTTAAGAGTATATAATCCTTACCACTTGACTTACCAACTTCGATTTGCTAAAGGAATGGCTTAAATCGATTGCTTCCGAAATCCCAATGAGCCTAAGAGAATAATCGAATCCTAAAAATGGTTAGAACCTTACAAAACAATGCCCAAAGGTTCGGCCTTTGTCCACAAGAAAACATCACAGAAACGAGAAAGAAAAGAAAGAAAACGTCCATGAACACTTACCCCTTTTTATCCAAAATCAATAGAAGAAAACCAAGGAGAGTCTACCCTTGAATATTCGGCCAAAACAAAGACTAAAAGAGAGGAAGAAGGTTCGGCTATGGTTGATTTGTATTAACAACAAGGATTCAATTAAAGTTGAGAAAGAGAAAGGAAAACAAAAGAAGAAGATGGAAGAGATTTCAATGGAAAAGAAATGTTTATGGCTTAAAATAAAAGAAAGTAAAGAGAGATGGAGAGATGGAAGTTTCGGCCAAGAGAGAATAGGAGGAAAATGTGATTTGAACAATATTGAAAGGAAGAAAAAGAGAGAGATGTGGGAGAGATTCGGCCAAACACTTCTTTGTCAAAAAAGAAAGTGCACAAAAATGCACAAAGATAGATTATAGTTTCAGTTTCAAAAGAGGAAATGAAAGAAAGGAAAATGGTATCATTTGATTCAACAAAAAGAGGCTAAAATCAAAAGCAAAATGCACCAAAATGCACATGACATATTCGGCCAAAAAGGAGAGCTTTGGGGAGGAAAAGAAAAATGCCAAAGATGCACAAAAATGCTAAAATGACTAACCAATTCCCCCCCAAACTACCTATCAAAATTCGGCCACCCCCTAGTTTTACATGCCGTCCACATACATGGTCTCCCAAGTCAAATCTATCCACCCAACACTTTCCAAAACCAATTCCTTATATCATGCCTTATGCTCTCCCAACCTTCCTTAACTTTAAGAATCTTATCCCCAATATCAAGCTTTCCTTAAACATATATTCAACTTACCAAAAGAAATAGTCCAACCTATCATGAATAAGGTTTGACCGTCCATAAATGCTATGATGAAATAAAAATCCTCAAAATGCTTTCCTTGATACTCGAACCATTAACCTCAAGCAACCTTTCAAGAGCCTTAACCATCATGCCACTTATTCCTCTTGTGCTTTAATTGAACACTTAAATTAACTTAAGTGTCAAACTCACTTAATCCACTTCAATAAATGAACCATACTAAAATTTATTGTAGCTTCCTAAATAAAATCAAGCCTTCACAAGACTATGCTAACACACTAAATTCCTACCCGAGCCAACACAAAATAATACTCAAATTTCCTACAGCTCAAGGCCCAATCCTACTAGGCCCAATTTTGGGATGTTACAATAAACTTGCAGGGAAATTCCTACAAAAGTTCTCCCCCATTAACAAGACAATCCAACTAAGAAGGGAAATTTTTTATGTTCAAATAATTAGAGGGGGAAAGCTTTCACGAAGCATAGGGTCATTTTAAGATGCTAATTCAGAAGTGCCCACACCATGGATTGCTTGAGTGGTTAC
The DNA here is from genome assembly GCA_005393395.2 of Gossypium australe. Lineage (NCBI taxonomy): Eukaryota > Viridiplantae > Streptophyta > Magnoliopsida > Malvales > Malvaceae > Gossypium > Gossypium australe. The sequence continues at coordinate 63,723,630 of CM016616.1, read as the reverse complement.
AACTGCAAATATTTTACAACAAGTTGGATGTGTATTCAAGGTCAGTATTAAATGGAGCAGCAAGAGGAGCCTTAATGAACACAACATATGAGGGTGCATACAAATCGATAAAAGGTATGGTAATGAATTCCTACCAGTGGCCAAACAAATGATATACATACGACCAAAGACCATCTACAGTGAAGGTTGTTTAGAAGGATGGATGATATCAATAAATAGTGAACATAATCAACCAAATAGAGGCTGAGAAGAGTGCATCATCTATCTATGGAGGATACAAACCACTCTTTCACTATATTAACAATCCTACTGAGGATGTGAACTACATCAAGAATAGGGGTGGGAATCCCTATTCAAATATATACAATCCCGGATGGAAAGATCACCCAAACCTGAGATGAGGAGGAAACCAAAAAGGAGGTAATAGTTCTAACTCAATTAAAAACACTAACAATCAAACTCCTTATTTGTAGAAACCTCAGGAAAGGGCCAACCTAAATAACCATAATGTATGTGGTTAACGTCTGGATAAAATAGAGGGGGAGATGTAGCTAATGAGAATGAATGTGAAACATGTACAGTCTGAGTATACTAATTCAACAAGAACATTGGCTAAACTGGAAGATCAGATGAGCCAATTCATGAGCATGATATGGGATATAAAAAGGCAAATTGACATAGGTATTCCTAGTAATACAGAAAATAATCGTCCTAGAGAAGGGAATGAGCACGTGAAAGCAATAGCACTCCGATCAAGTAAAGTACTGAGTAGCCCAGAAAACCCAAATTAGGAGGTAAATATGGAGAATAATGATGATATTCAAGAAAGACCCCCAGAAGCAGACAATGAACCTTAACTAGAGGAAGAAATTGCACTGGCAATTGAGCCAAATATGGAAATAACCAAACATTCTGTTGTTTCCAAAATATCGTTTCCTACAAGATTAAAAGAGAAGAAAAAGTGGGATAAAGACGAGTTTGTAAGTTTTCTGAACTTGTTCAAAAATCTAAACGTTAACTTTCCCTTGAGTGAATTGATTAAGAAAGTTCCTAAGTACGCCAAGTTTATAAAGGAAATTAGGTGTAGGAGGATTAAGGTAGGTAAACAAGTTAATATAAATGCTTCTTATAGTGCTATTATTTTGAGACAGGTTCCCCAAAAATTGAAAGATCCGGGAAGTTTTACTATTCCCATAGAGATAGGGAGCGTTCATTTTAATAGAGTTGTATGTGATCTAGAAGCTATTATTAATTGAATGCCTTTATCCATATTTTGAAAAAATCGGGTTAGGGGACCTAAAAAACACCCAAGTAACACTACAATTGGCCGATAGATCCTTAGTGCATCCGAAATGAGTACTAGAAGATGTGTTAGTCAAAGTGCGCAGCTTTACAATTCCGGTAGACTTCGTCATTCTAGATTTTGAATAAGAGTGAGAGATACCGATCTTGCTAGGTAGACCATTTCTAGCCACCTCTAGGTCTACCATTGATTTAGAAAAAATTAATTAACCATGAAAATCAATGGTGAGACTAAAATCTTTAAATGTGGTCACCAACAGAGGGAGGAAGGTATAAAGAAGTTAGGGGAGCATTGCAATGAACTATCTATTTTTAATAATCTTGAGTCAAGGGATTTCTTCCTTTAATTAGTAAACAAATCGGCAAGGTAAGGATTTTAGTGTACTAATCCTACTAGGATTTGGATTTATGGCCGAATGGCTCTTTACTAAGTATTAAATGATTGATTAAATGTAGAGATCTAAGATCTAAGGCATTAGATCAAGCTTTTCGGGATTTGGATTGGAAACCCTAAGCGAATCAGGTGTGTACCTCACACTATTTCTTAATATATTTATGGCAATAATTAATATGTATGTGACTATAAGAATGTGTAAGAATATGGCCAGGGTACCATGTAATGGTACAAAAGTACTCAGGTATGTTTTCTACTCCTACTAGGAATATGAAATTATGTTATATATGTAACATGTGAAAAGTGATAAGAATGTAAACTAAGGCATGATGTGCATGATATGTATGATATGGGGCATACGGGTTATATGAAAGGGGAAGTGAATGTGGTGACCTAAGACCACGAAATCTGAATGTGGTGACCTAAGACCACGATATCTGAATGTGGTGACCTAAGACCACGATATTTGAATGTGGTGACCTAAGACCACGATATCTGAATGTGGTGACCTAAGACCACGAATTTTATAAGGGCGATGAGCACGTTGACTGCAGCGACTGCCTTCGATGGTGTGTAGCGGATGGAGGGTTGACTTAGTAGTCCCCACGGTGTGCAGGTTGGTACGGGTGATGTGTAGCGGATGGCATCTAGGCTTGGGTTCGGGTTTGCATCATTACTTTATATCTGTTATATGAATAAGTATGTGATATGACATTGTATGCCTGAATTGTTAAGTTATAGTGTTGGTTACACATTGAGTCTGTTTGACTCACCCCGTTGGGGAATATTTTCTTCCAGGTGATGATCAGTAATGGACCGGGTCGGCAGGAGCACAAAGGTGGCCATGCACAGCAAGGAAAATTTTATTATTTGGACTTTTATTCTATTTAAGCACTTTAATTTATTTTTGGGAATTATTTGATGTAATAAGGCCATAGTTGAACTACTTTATTTTTCTTTTATTTATTTTGTTACAAATTTTTAATGGTTATAAGATTAAGTAAATTTATTTAAAATAAACTCTAAATGTTTTATCACCTAACATAAAAGGATTTCGACATAAGATAAAACTTGTTCTCAACTTGAGCCCAACCCAAAACAATCTTTCTTTCAAAAGACACATTTTTACAAAGTAACAAAAGAATTTTGAATTGTTTTACATCGAGGAACATACCAGATCTGGTCGAGGCTCGTGGGCCGGGTTTGGGGTGTTTCAAAAAGCCAATTTTTAGGGTTTCTGAGCCTCCTAAAGTCTATAAATACACACCAGAGGAAGATCTAAAGGGAGCACGCAGAGTAGAACGAAGAAATTACTTGAAGGAAGCCGTCAGATTCATCTCGGAAGCAGATCCACTTCAAGATTGAAGATCTCCATCAAGTTCCTTAGAAGTTTTTGGGTTCTTTATGTCTTGTTGTTTTCTTTATTCTGAGATGTCTCTCTTTTACGTTATGAACTAAACTCCCGAAATACATAGGGAGGATGAAACCTAGATGAATCTTATTATTTAAATATTCTGAATTACATGATAAATACTTGTTTTTGTTCTTAATTATGTGTTCTTAGCCCTTGCTTTAATATTTTCAGGATATTAATTCAAGTTTAATGTGCTTATTCAGTGGAGCAAAAGTCCCTGTTTAAGAGAAGATCTCGCATAATTAAGCGAAGTTGATTGCAATCCTAGAAATAGGACGACATAAATCTGCCAGATTAAAGTCAAATCTAACAAGGGAATCCATAGATCGAGTTAATGCTAGAATAGGGGTTTTAATTAGAAAGAGATTTCAGTTAATCAACCTAGAGTTAGTTGTTTTTAGTCTTGAAAGAGATATTAACATAATTTAGGGATTTCTACGGATCAAGGCAAGTGAATAAATCGTTTAATTCAGAGTCAGAATAATAAGTGAAGTCTAAGTGGATTCTTCCTTGGGTATTGTCTTTATTCATTGGTTTATTCGATTACTTTCTTCACTCTCTGTCGCGTTCATAGTTAATTAGTTAGTTAAATTTTAGATTAAAACAAATCCCCTTAAGTATTAGGCTAAATAATAAAAAGATAGTTATTACTAGTAATTTTAGTCATTAAGGATACGATATTGCAGACTCATCAAAGCTATACTACTGTTCGATAGGTGCGCTTGCCTTTGTCGAAATATTAGTTAGTTTTGAGCCCATCAGAACCCCACATGGAGTAGGCACAATAATTAGAGCTTTCAATGAGCAATAGAGGAAACACCCACCAATAGCATATGGATGTATCATAATAAATCGGGTAACTTCTTTCCTTATCTTTTTAGGGGCTACACAGTGAGGAAAATGTGTTATCTGAACTGTGGGGGGTAACATAGAAAATTTGTTTTTGAATTTTTATTCTTTTCTTTGATTTTTTTTATCATCTGTGTGCTTGAGCTTGTAGAAATACAAGTTATTGGTTAGGAGCATGTACATAGGTTGATTGTATTTACAATAAATTTTGCATGAGTATAGGTGATTTTTTATTTTTAGACTATTAAGTTCTATATATTATATTGTAAAGAGGCATTAAAGCAATTGAATGTACCAAGTGATATAGAGAATATAAGGAAACGAGCATGCTAGTATGAATGATAAATTTTTGAATTTGTGTTTGTTTGGTTGACTAGAGTTGTGGATATTGAGATACCTAGGGATGACCTAAGGCATTGTTTGGAATACACCCAGAGCCAAAAAGCTAACCGTGTTATCTATCTTACCTATTTTTGAGCAAGAAAACACTTCTTGATGAACCTTCATATAAAATCCGAGCCAAAATATAAATTTGAACTTATCCTTTTCCATTTGTCCTAAACTGTATGACTATAGACGCTTGGCCATACGTATTGAGGGTTAAGTAGATACATTATGTGTAACAGCCCGATTTAGGGCCTAGTCAGAATAGTGGTTGTGATACCACAAATATGAGGTAGAAATATGTGTTTTATGGCTTTTATGAGGTTTATGGCATGCTTGCACGATTGTGTGAAAATTTCATGAAGAAATTTTATAAATTAGTGAACAATTTGTCTATTAGGATTAAATTGCAAATATTGGAAAATATGAGATTCTAGAAGATTTAAGTATGAAATAGGATTATAAAAATTAGACCATTATATGTTAAGATGGACAAAAATAGACATGGGAAGGAAAAATCTCAAGAAAGGGGCCTTAAGGGCATATTTGTCATTTGGTTAATTAATGAATTAAAAGTGAAATAAGTCAAAAATGGTGTCCATATTCTCTAAGCTTGGCCGAAAATCACAAGGACTCCATAGCTAGGGTTTCTTCAACTTTCAAGCTTGATTGTAAGTACCTCCTAGCCCCGTTTTTAGTGTTCTTCGTATTTTTGAAATCCTCGTAGCTCGATTTAGCTATTTCTAGCTATATTTTGAGCTAGGGTTCATGTTAAAAAATTTACCCAAGTATGACATGCATGTATTTTTATGATTAATGGAAGAATGTGAAAGTTTGATGTAGGATAAACATCTTTTTCTAAGTGATTTTCATGGGAAATTCATAAAAGGACTAAATTGTTAAAGTCATGAAAATGGTCATACACGAGTGAAATAGTGGTAATTGGGAACTGTTGTAGTTATGAAAATGATTCGGCTAGGCTTAAAATACAAGGAAGTTGAATAAAAATCATTTTAGGAGCCTAGGGACAAAAGTGTAAATATGTAAAAGTTTAGGGGCAAAATTGTGATTTTGGCAAAGTATGATTCATGGCTCAATTTAGTTAATTTAAGTATTAAATAAGTGAAATTATTATTATAGATCAAGAAACACGAAGCCCGGACTGAAACCGAGGCAAGAACAATGTTGTGGACTAAATCGAATATCTACATACATTTTGAGTACCGAGGTAAGTTTGTGTGAAATTAAAGTTACATAATGTTTTTATATTTTTAATTGCTTGATATTATGAGAAATGAATATTATTTCTGTGAAAATCGATTAATGATGCCTCTATGAGAGTATGATGAAAATATGTTAAGTTGAAGTCTCGGTCGAATATTCGGAATAGCGAGGATACTAATGTCACGGCATGAGATGAGGAAGGTCCCATATAAGACCATGTTTGGGACATGGCCTCGGCACCAAAGGAAGATCTCGTGTAAGACCATGTCTGGGACATGGCATCGGCATCTATATACGATCTCGTATAATACCATATCTGGGATATGGCATCTACATCGAGACAAGAGATCCCGTGTATGACCATATCTGGGATATGGCATCAGCATCAAGATGTGATCCCATGTAAGACCATATCTGGGATATGACATTGGCATCGTGATACATGTATGATGAGATTGAGTAACCTCCAATATTTTGAGTAGTTTAATGGGCAAAGAGCTAAGTTATGTACAAATGGCCAAGAGTTAAGTTTATGCTTAAGAGTATGAAAGTGCTAAAGTAATGTGATGAAGTGATACATGTACCTATAAGCAACTTACCAGAAATGAATGCAAAATGTGATATGTAATATGGTAAGATTATGCATGAGTAAGTTATGTTGATGTGTTTGAGAACTTGTGTATTATTCCATGAGGTGAAATGATGTTATTAGAAGTCTTAATGTTGCTATTTATTTCATGCAAACTTACTAAGCTTTATGCTTACCCTTCTCTTTTCCCTTTTTCCTTGTAGTATCGCCAAGCTAACTCGGGGATCATAGGACGTCGGAGTTCAGATCACACTATCAACTATTCATTTGGTATAGAAAAGTTGATTTATTTTGGGTATGGCATTTATAGGAACTTGGTCATTTTGTTATGTCATATTTGTTAACCAAAGTGTTGGTTATTATTGTTACTTATTCATTTTGTAAATGGCCATTAGGAATTAGCCAATTCTGGTTAAGTTTTTTATATATATATCCAATGTTGATGATATTCATGAAGTGCAAGTTCGTGTAATTGATCGAGTAAAATGTTAAATGTATGCATGATGAGTTAGTGATTCTTCATTGTGTATTATTGCTATATTATGTGTTGCTTGTAGTGGTATAAGTTTGTTTATTTTTTAGGGTGGTAATTGGCTTGGTAAATAGCCTTATAATTGTCCACACGGGTAGACACAAGGGCGTGTGTCTAGGCCGTGTGTGACACACGGTCAGCCCCATGGGTGTGTTGATAGGCCGGGTGTCCTATAACGCACCAAATTTTTGGGCTAGAAGTGTTGGGCCTTGTGCATGGTAGCCGCTAAGAGACTGCACATAAAAGTTTATGTGTGCAAGAAATATCACAATTGCTTGTTTGCTTCAGTGGTTAAGTGATTTGGGTGTGTTTGGGATGTTGGAAAAGTCTTGGGTTCAAACCTAGGCTTTAGTAAAAAATTATGTTTTTCTCTTAAATAAGCCTTGATATTAGAGGGCAGGTTTTAAGAATATTTTATGGATAATTTATAACACCAGAGAAGCTTGTGTTGTAGTGGCAAGTGGCGTTAGGAGTATGCATGTGGTCTGAGGTTCAAGTCATAGCATGTGCAGAATTTTTTATTTTTCTTGAATTAACCTGGATATCGACATGAAGGCTTTATAAATATTTGAGGATAAAATGTGACACAAGGAAGTGAGTGGTCTAGTGGCAATGCGCCATTAAGGTTGCAAGGGAGCATGGGTTCAAGTCTTGGCACTTGTAATTCATTTTGATTTCCATTTAACTAAACTTAGACATTGGCCCATAGGCATATATTTAGTTGTGCTTGCTTTGTTATACTAGGAGCTAGTTGGTAAGGTGGCTAGCGGCGTGGATTAAGTTACAGGGGAACTTGAGTTCGAAACCCCTTGCATGCTAAAGGTGACTATTTTGCTAATTTGGGACGATTTTGGAGGATTGATGAAGGGATCCCACATCGGGAAGCTAGCATTAGAGTAGGCAAGAAGCTGGCTTTAAATAGAGCGATCTATGAGGAGAGTAAGCATACCGTGGTTTGCGTTTGAGCATAGGAGTGTTCGGAGTGCGAATTAACTCCAGATTCCTATCAGGTGTGTATCTCGCACTACTCTAGCTATAGAGTGGCAAATGTCGAAATGCCGGTCACACGGCGATGGTAGCCATATGAGCGTGCGAACGCACATGTGGGAGCTTCAACGCGATAGTTGAGGCCATTATGAGTGTTCTTGTGGTTTAGGCTGCTTGGGCCACGATGGGCCGAATGGGGTCATGTAGGGCCAATGGGCTCGTGGGTCCAATCGGATAAGTTGTATGATTGTGTAGTAAATATTGGACTGGACTATGTGAATCTCATATCTGTGGCTAGATTTGGGCTAAGTGGGCCACACGAGTGTGTGGGCCTATTTGGGCCGAGAATGGGCCCTAAGCCCATTCGTATCGTTATCTTTGTTTAGGAATGCCTTGGTTTACAAAATTACTGAAATACCCTTGGTTTACAAAATTACCTAAAAACCCTTGGTTTGTAAAATTATCGAAATACCTCTAATTTGTGAAATTATCGGAATACCCCTAATTTGTGAAATTACCAAAATACCCTCGAATTGCAAAATTACCGAAATACCTCTGATTTGTAAAATTACCGAAATACCCTCAGATTACAAAATTATTGAAATACCCCTAATTTGTGAAATTATCGAAATACCCTCGGATTGTAAAATTACCAAAATACCCCTAATTTGTGAAATTACCGAAATACCCTCAGATTGTAAAATTACCAAAATACCCCTAATTTGTGAAATTACTAAAATACCCTTAGTTTGCAAAATTATTGAAATACCCCCAGTTTGCAAAATTACTGAAATACCCTCGAATTGCAAAATTACAGAAATACCCCTGAATTGCAAAATTATTGAAATACCCTTGTAGGGTAGAATTACCGAAATACCCTTGAAGGGTAGGATTATCGAAATACCCTTATAGGGTAAATGACTGTTTTGCCCTTGTGGGTAAATGACCGACTTGTGCTAAGATTTGACTGATTTGATTGTGATCGTATGACTATGTTTTAACTGACTTGACTGTGGGCGTGCCACTGATATGCTGTTAATATGTCTTCAAATGACTGTTACTAAGCATGGCCATTTTGCATACACGTGTAATGATTGAGCATGACATACATGACATATTGCATGGGGTTGGGACATTGATACGGAGGAAGTTCTGATAAGGTCGCACGGGTCGCCTGACGACTGTGGATCCAGTATTTATCTGATAGGGTCGCACGGGTCGCATGACGACTGTGGATCCAGTATTGATCTGTTGAGGTCGCACGGGTCGCATGACGACTGTGGACCAACGAACTGCTTAAAGCTGCGTAATCTGATTATGGCTCTGTGTCAACCTAAACATGGCTCTGTGCCATCTTGATTGTGGCTTTGTGCCAATCGTACTTACCCGTGGCTATGTGCCTAACATATATATCGATGAATTTGTGTCGATCATAATTACCCAAGGCTGTGTGCCGATTATATTACCGTCGCTGATGGCTATGTGCCAAACTTATTACAGTTACCAATAGCTTTGTGCCATCCTGATTATGGCTCTGTGCCATCCTGATTATGGCTCTGTGCCATCCTGATTATGGTTTATAACCATTCTGTTTATGGCTTTCAGCCGTTCTGTTAACTAGCAGCGTTGCTGCAATATTTATGGCTTTTAGCCGTTCTGTCCACGGCACCAAGCCGCTCTGTTGACTTAGTGCCGCAACCGATGCTAAGCTTGGTGTGTTGGTTGGGTGGGTCGATTTTATCCCCACATGGTGTGTTGGTTGTTATGGGTGGTGTGTTGGCTGTATCGGGGTGGGATGCATCCTCATACTGTTGCATATCTGTTTATGAGATCTGTCACTGTACTGGGCTTAGGCCATTTGTTCTGCTATTGGTTTGGGCTAAGCTCAATTGATTCTGTTATGGGCTGTGACCCAAGTGATATTGTAGTGGGCTTTGGCCCACATATGCTTTGAACTGTACTGTATTGTTACTGTTAAAGGGCTTTGGCCCAGACTATTTCAGTTTCTATTTTTGTATACTAACGGGTACTCTAGTAAGGGGATTACACACTGAGTTTTTGTAAATTCACCCCATTTTTAACTGTGTAGGTAATCCTCAGCCTTAGACGAATTGGAGCTACGAGGGACTTAGAGACGACCACATAACCACACATGTTTTTCTATTTCGTTCACTTATTTAAGCACCTCGGTTTTTGATTTGGGTTGTAATAAGGCCTCTTTAAGTTTTTGGATTTTAACTATGGGTCTTTCTTTACTTTGAATTGTATCCGTTAGAAGTAAATCACGGTTTACCAAAATGCTAACTGTTTTTAAAATAACACTGCGTTTTTGCAACATTTTAAAAATGGTTTCACGACTTAATCTTTTTCGTATATCAATTACTTTCAAAATCAGCTTCCGCAACTGAAAAGATGTTTCGGGATTAAAATTAATAATTTTTCAATGTACCACATTTTAAAAATAACTTAACGTAATTGGGATTTTACTTAAGCTTTTAAACAAGAAGGGTTTTTAATGAAACCATGGTTTTCGAAAAACACTTCAATGTGACACGCCAGATTCGGGCCTAACTTCTAAGCCGGGTTTGGGGTGTTACATGTCCCCTGCATCAAATTTGCAAGAATTCAATTCGTCACATGGGCCAGCACATGGGCGTGTGACTAGGCCGTGTGCCCTTAAGTGTTTGCTGACGTCATAAATAGAATACCTAGGTTTTCACACACGGATGAGGACACGGGCGTGTCTTGGCCGTGTGAGGGACACGGGCCACAGACATGAGCGTATGCCAGGCCGTGTGAAAACCCCTGTAGGTTCGAATTGAATAATAAATTCCACACGGGCTGGAAACATGGGCGTTTGTGACCACACGACCTGCCCACACGGGCGTGTTCCATTCTACACGGGCATGTGGCCCTGTTTTAAGCAAAAAGTTTTCTAAGTGTGCAAAAGTTTTCAGTTTAGTCCCAACCATTTCGTATGAGTGTTTAGGGTCCCGTAGGCCCATAATAGGGACGTTATGAACATGAATGAAAAAGTTTTAAGTTGGAACGAAATTTTATGGCCTGATGCTATATGTTTGAGCAAGTTAAGTTCAGTAATGCCTCGAATCCAATTCCGGCATTGAATACGGGTATGGGGTGTTACATTTAGTGGTATCGAGCTACAGTTTAGTTGATTCTTGGACTAACATAGCGTATGCATGAGTTTAGTTATACATGCCATACGTATGAGTATTTACCTAATGATAGTGTGATGACTCCTGACGATTTAAATTGTGTTTTTATATAGTAAATGGATCCTGTAGAGCTGTGGTAGATGATGTAGAAAGTAACGCGCCGACTCCTGCCCAAAGGACGGTGCCGAATAAAAATGAGAATAGACCAACGACTGTAAGTCAGAGAGGAGGAGAAGAAGCTAGGGAGGCCTTTCTCCACATGATGAATGCATGGTATACGGAGTTCGTTCGTACGAACTTGAATGCGCAACCCCCTCCACCCCCACCTATTCCTCAGCTTACCTCTGTAGCTCCCCAAGTGGTAGAAGTGGTAAGAAGAGAAAAGCCTCCGGTTGATAAAATCCGAAAATAAGGAGCCGAAGAATTTTGAGCTAGTAAAGATGACGATCCGGAGAGGGTAGAATTTTGGCTTGAAAATACCATCAGGGTATTTGATGAATTATCCTGCACACCTGAAAAGTGTATGAAATGTGTGGTGTCCCTCTTCAGAGATTTTACTTATCAGTGGTGGAACACCCTTGTGTCAGTTGTACTAAGGGAGAGAGTTAATTGGGAGTTTTTCCAAGAAGAATTTTGGAAGAAGTACATTAGCCAAAGATTTATTGATCAGAAAAGAAATGAATTCCTTGAACTGAAACAAGGTAGAATGACAGTAACTGAGTATGAGTGTGAGTTTGTGACGCTCAGCAAATACGCTCGAGAGTGTGTATCCACTAAAGCCATCATGTGTAAAAGGTTTGAGGATGAATTAAATGAAGATTTCCGATTATTTGTTGGTGTCCTAGAATTGAAAGAATTTATTGTTCTAGTGGACAGGGCTTGCAAAGACGAAGAGTTGGTTAAAGAGAAAAGAAAAGCTGAAATTGAGTCTCGTGGCTCAAGAAAGAGACAACTGAATAATTCATTTCAATACTCATCCAAGAAGTCAAGAGACTTCACTACTCGATCAGCTACTTCAGTTGGGTTTTCAAATAGAAGTAAGGGTAAACAGTACTTGGGGTCTAAAGCTCAGATCACTTCAGTTGCTAGTGTTGGGAACACATGACCAAATTGATCGGAATGTCCACAGTGTGGCAGACATCACCCCGGTGAGTGCCAAGACATGAGAGAGCATGTTTTAAGTGTGGTTCCCAAGATTATTTTATTAGAGAATGCCCTGAGATGGTGGAAAAAGAGAAAATTCAGAGTGCAAGATCAGGAAGCACTACTAGAGGGAGACAACAGAGAAACCCGAGAAGTGGAACAAGTAGTAAAAGTACACCCAGAGAGCAGACTACGAGATCTAAGGGTAGAGCGCCTGCGAGGACTTATGCCATTCGCGCTCGCGAAGAGGCATCATCCCCTAATATAATTACGGGTACATTTTCTCTCCATGATGCTCATGTTATTGCTTTAATTGATCCGAGATCTACCCACTCATATATTTGCATGAAATTAGTATCTAGTAAGAGTATGCCTGTAGAGTCTACAGAATTTGTGATAAAAGTGTCCAATCCCTTAGGCAAATGTGTATTAGTTGATAAGGTATGCAAAGATTGCCCATTGATGAATAGAGGTCATTATTTTAAGGCGAATCTCATGCTATTTCCATCTGACGAGATGTGACAGTAAATTGTGGAAAGAAATACATTGAAGTGAGATGTGAAAACGGGGACACTCTTCGTGTTGAATCAGATGAGCAGGACAGATTGCCTGTAGTGATTTCCCATATGTTTGGCCAGAAATATATAAGAAAGGGATACGAAACTTATCTTGCCTTTGTGAGGAATGCCAAAGAAATTGAGTTAAGAATTGAATCAGTACCGATAGTATGTGAGTATTTAGATGTATTCCCAGAAGAATTGCCAGGGTTGCCCCCGATTAGAGAGATTGAATTTGGCATTAAGTTAGCTCTTGGTACTGCACCTATATCGATTGCTCCATACAGAATGGCTCCAACTGAGTTGAATGAATTGAAGGCACAACTACAAGAGTTGGTAGACAAAGGCTTTCCAAGACTGAGTTATTCTCCGTGGGGTGCTCCAGTATTATTTGTGAAAAAGAAATATGGTTCCATGAGATTATGTATAGATTATCGACAGCTTAATAAGGTAACTGTGAAGAACAAGTACTTTTTGCCAAGGATCGATGATTTATTTGATCAATTGAAGGGCGCCATTGTGTTTTCCAAGATAGATTTGAGGTTGGGATATTACCAGTTGAGAGTCAAAGACTCCGATGTGCCGAAGACTGTATTTCGGACAAGGTATGGTCACTATGAGTTTTTAGTCATGCCTTTCGGTTTAACAAATGCCCCGGGTGTGTTTATGGATTTAATGAACTGCATCTTTCGGCCATACTTGGATAAATTTGTTGTGGTTTTTATTGATGATATATTAATTTATTCTCGTGACGAGAATGAGCACGCCGAGCACTTGAGGATAGTTTTACAGATTTTACGAGATAATCAGTTGTATGCCAAGCTTAGCAGAAGTGAATTTTGGCTAAAAGAAGTTGGATTTTGGGACACATTGTCTCGGGAGATGGAATCCGAGTTGACCCAAGCAAGATTTCAGCTATTGTTGATTGGAAACCGCTCAGAAATGTATCGGAGGTTAGAAGTTTTCTGGGCCTAGCTGGCTATTACAGACAATTTGTGAAGTGATTTTCCATGATAGCGACTCCAATGACGAGGTTGTTACAAAAGGATGTGAAGTTTGAATGGGCAGAAAAGTGCCAACGGAGTTTCGAGAAACTAAGGGCATTATTGACTGAGGCTCCAGTTCTAGTGCAACCTAAACTGGGAAAAGAATTTGTGGTTTATAGTGATGCATCCTTGAATGGATTGGGCTGTGTGCTTATGCAAGAGGGCAAGGTGATAGCATATGCCTCTAGACAGTTAAAGCCGCATGAGAAGAATTACCGGACACATGATTTAGAGTTAGCTGCCATTGTGTTTGCATTGAAGATATGGAGACACCATTTGTATGGTGAAAAGTGTCGGATATTCACCAACCATAAAAGCCTAAAGTACTTGATGACTCAAAAGGAGTTGAATTTAAGGCAACAAAGATGGTTAGAGTTGATAAAGGATTATGAGCTAGTGATTGACTACCACCAGGGAAAGACGAATGTAGTCGCCGATGCTTTGAGTAGAAAATTTTTGTTTGCATTGAGGGCTATGAATACATGGATGACTTTGTCAAGTGATGGTTCTATTCTAGCTGAGTTGAGGGCTAAACCGATGTTCCTCCAAGAGATTTGTGAAGCTTAGAAAGGTGATAGCGTCTAGCAAGCCAAAAGAGTTCAGTGTGAGTCGAGTGTTGAGCTTGACTTTCGAATTAATTCTGATGGATGTTTGATGTTCTGAGATAGAGTTTGCGTTCCGAGAGATGATGAGCTCATTCGGAAAATTTTATACGAGGCACATAGTGGATGTCTATCTGTACATCCAGGCAACACAAAAATGTATAATGACTTGAAGAAATGGTATTGGTGGCCGAGTATGAAGAAAGATATTTCTGAATTTGTATCAAAATGCTTGATCTGTCAACAAGTGAAAGCTGAACACCAGGTACCTTCCAGTCTACTTCAACCTATTACGGTTCCTGAGTGGAAATGAGACCGTGTCACTATGGACTTTGTGACGGGTTTGCCATTGACACCAAGTAACAAAAATGTCGTATGGGTTGTGGTAGATAAACTTATGAAGTCGGCCCATTTCATACCTGTGCGTATTGAATTTTCACTTGATAAGTTGACAGACTTGTATGTTTTAGAGATTGTAAGGCTACATCGAGTGCCCTTGTCAATTATATTGGATAGAGATCCGAGATTCACATCCCGATTTTGGAAAAAGATGGAAGAGGCTTTGGGCACAAAGCTGAGTTTTAATACAGCTTTCCATCCGTAAACTGACGGACAGTCAGAGAGATTAATACAGATACTTGAGGATATGCTCCAGTGTTGTGTTCTTGAGTTTCAGGGTAGTTGGGAAAAGTACTTACCGTTGGTAGAGTTTGCCTAAAATAATAGTTTTCAGTTGAGTTTGAAAATTGCGCTTTATGAGGCTTTGTATGGACGTAAGTGCCGAACGCCTTTGTATTGGAATGAATTCAAGGAAAATCAAATTCATGGGGTCGATCTGATTAAAGAAACCAAACAGAAGGTAAAAATAATTCGTGCTTGTTTAAAAACTGCTTTAGATAGAAAAAAGTCCTACTCAAACTTGAAACGAAAAGAGATCGAATTTCAAGTTGGTGATAAGGTATTCTTGTAACACCCCTTACCCGTAATCAACATCGGAACTGGGTACAAGGCATTACCGGACTTAACTTACTCAAACATACAACCTCGGGTCATAAAATTTCGTTTCAACTCAACACTTTTCATTCGAGTTCGCAACGTCCCTCTTATAGGTCCACAGGACCTTAAACATACTTACGGAGTGGTTCAGGACTAAACCGGAAACTTTTAAACACTTAGAAAATTTTGACACAAAACAGGGCCACACGCCGGTGTGAAGAAACGGACACGTCCGTGTGGAACTTCACATGCCCGTGTTCCACACCTGTATGGATTTATTACTTATTTCAAACCTACATGGGTTTTCACATGGCCGGACACACGCTCGTGCCCATGACCTGTGTCCCTCACACGGCCATGACATGCCCGTGTCTTAGCCCGTTGGCAAAAACCTTGACATTCTGTTTCTAATGTCATCACCCCATAAATGTCACATGCCAAGGCACACGCCCGTGTCCTTCGACCGTGTGGCGAATTAAATTCCTAATTCAAGTGCAGACTTCGCACGGCCTAGATCCATGCCCATGTCCTATGGTCGTGTCTTCCACACGGTCGAGACACACGACCTAACCACACGCCCATGAGGCTGACCATGTGTCGCACTCAGCCTAGACACACGCCTGTGTGCCTATCCATGTGGACAAGAATAAGGTTATTTACCAAGCCCTTGTTACCAGCCCTACTTGCACTATCATAAACCATATTAAGCAACCAACTCATTCATGCATAAATACTCCAATTAAACAGTCATGCATCTTGCACATTCATGAATAACATCATCTTTTCATAGATTAATAAGAAAGAGCCATCAATTATGGCCTTATGCAAAAGAATTCATTCACAAATGAGCCAACACCTTTGGCCAAAACAATATGACATTCAACTAAATCTAGTCCCTATACATGCCATACTCAAAATGCTAAATCTAACTATACCAAGATGTACTGATAGTGTGGGTGATCCTTCGCTTTTCTCCGTACCCTAAGCTGGCTCTTCGACACTATAAAATAAGGGAAAAGAGAAGGGAGGAAGCTTTAAGCTTAGTAAGTCTATATGTAAACAATAAGAATAATACCATATGCTAATCAATAAAAATAAACATTACATACTATATAAAAACAATTCATCATAATCACGCTTACTCATTTCAACTTATGCCGTAAACATTGCTCACATTTACTTGCACTTATGCCATGCACTTATCACCACAAAGCCACATGTAATTTCACTTAGACAAATTTCTCGATGAACCCTTCGGAATGATACAAGTTACCCGGTGGTTTCGCACACAGCCCACCTTTAATCAATAACAGGGTGGTATCGCACACAACCCACCAACAATGATAATTACGGTGGTATCGCACACAACACACCAAAATGGTAATAAATACGATGGTATCGTACACAACCCATCGTTAATAAATAACAAGGTGGTATCGCACACAGCCCACCAACAATTACATATTTACGGATATTTATCCGTACCCATATTTCTATTCCGAAGGTTCATTCGAGAATTTCCCATTTTCTACCATTTCAATAAATCTCACCATTAAGCATTTACATCCACACAATGCATTAATAGGTAAAACATACGTAATAAGGATGTATCTTTTACACATAAACTTACCTCGATACAAAATATGTCAATTTGAGGTTTAGTCCGAAACCTTGCCCTTTCCCTGGTCAAGGTTGATTCCACGTTCTTCTTGATCTATAATAATAAAATTTTCTCATTTAATCACTACATAATTCAAGACACTTCAAAATTTCTACTTTGGCAAAAATTATTGTTTTGCCCTTATACTTTGGCAAAAATAATGATTTTGCCCCTAGGCTCGTAAATCGTTTTTCATCAAATTTCCTCATTTAACAAGCCTAGCTGAAAATTTATTACTCTTGTAACAACTCATAATACCAATCATTTCATGCATTTACTACTCAATTTTACAACATTTACAAAAAGGTCCTTTTAGGTGTTTTCATAGAAACACCTTTCACAAAAGTTGTTTATTTAGCAACCATAATTCATTTTCTTCCCTAAAAACTCAGCAAACAACATAAGCACTCTCATGGAAAATCCCTAAAATTTTAACCATTTTGTAAAATAGTCCCCTCTTTAGCTAGCTTAAGCTTTAGGGGTTCCAAGAGTACAAAAATTATCAATAAAAACCAACAAGATCACTTACTTGTAAAGATTGAAGTGGCTGAAAATTTTCAAGCTTCTAAACTCCTTCTCCTGCTGAAATTTTCAGTGGTAGGGAGAAAGAGAAAAAGATGATATCTTTTCTTTTCTTTTTTTCTCTTATTTTATTCATTAAGTCACCAAAACTCACCTAACCATTGACCCATTAAACTTTCTTGTCCCTATGGCCGGCCATTACTTTCCCAATGGCCTAATTACATATTAAAGACCTCCAATTTAATATTCTATAGCTATTAGACACCTCTAGCTTGTAAAATAAAACTTTTGCACTTTATGCGATTTAGTCCTTTTTTCGTAATTGAGCATGCAATCACCAAAATTAATGCACCAAAATTTTCATGCACTCATATAATCATCACATAATACATATAATATTAAAAATAATATCTCCGACCTCTAATTAGTGGTTCTGAGACCACTATTTTGACTAGCCCCAAAATCGGGCTATTACAATTCTTGAAAGTGTCACCATGGAAGAAAGTTCTCAGATTTGGTCAGAAAGGAAAATTGAGTTCACGTTTTATTAGACCGTATGAGCTCACCAAGAGGTTAGGGTCGGTAGCCTATTGATTGGCTTTGTCATCTGAATTAGAAAAGATCCATGATGTATTTTACGTGTCTATGTTGCGGCGTTACCAATCAGATCATTCGCATGTGATTGCACTGACAGAGGTTGAAATTCAATCGGAAATGACTTATGGCGAAGAACCGGTTAAGATTTTGGCACGATAAGTCAAACAATTAAGAAACAAAAGTATAACTCTTGTGAAAGTACTATGGCAAAGATATGAGGTAGAAGAGGCTACATGGGAGCCCGAGGAGGCTATGAGAAACCAATATCCCAACATTTTTACCGGTAAGATTTTTGGGGACAAAAATTCCTAACAAGGAAAGAATAGTAACAGCCCAATTTAGGGTCTAGTCAAAATAGTGGTTGCAAGACTACAAATTCGAGGTAGAAATATGTGTTTTATGGCTTTTATGAGGTCTATGGCATGCTTGCATGATTATGTGAAAATTTCATGAAGAAATTTTATAAATTAGTGAACAATTTGTCTGTTAGGACTAAATTACAAAGATTAGAAAATATGAGATTCTAGAAGATTTAAGTATGAAATAGCATTATAAAAATTACTAGAGGTCCTTATTTAGCAATTAGACCATTATATGTTAAGATGGACAAAAATAGACATGGGAAGGAAAAATCTCAAGAAATGGGCCTTAAGGGCATTTTTGTCATTTGGTTAATTAATGAATTAAAAGGGAAAATAAGTCAAAAATGGTGTCCATCTTCTCTAAGCTTGGCTGAAAATCAAAAGGACTCTATAGCTAGATTTTCTTCAACTTTCAAGCTTGATTGTAAGTACCTCATAGCCCCGTTTTTAGTGTTCTTCGTATTTTTGAAATCCTCGTAACTCGATTTAGCTATTTCTAGCTATATTTTGAGCTAGGGTTCATGTTAAAAAATTTACCCATGTATGACATGTATGTATTTTGATGATTAATGGAAGAATATGAAAGTTTGATGTAGGATAAACATCTTTTTCTAAGTGATTTTCATGGGAAATTCATAAAAAGGAATAAATTGTAAAAGTCATGAAAACGGTCATACATGAGTGAAATAGTGGTAATTGGGGACTGTTGTAATTATGAAAAATGATTCGGCTAGGCTTAAAATACAAGGAAGTTGAATAAAAATCATTTTACGAGCCTAGGGGCAAAAGTATGAATATGTAAAAGTTTAGGGGTAAAATTGTGATTTTGGTAAAGTATAATTCATGGGTCAGTTTAGTTAATGTAAGTATTAAACAAGTGAAATTATTATTATAGATCAAGAAACACGAAGCCCAGACTGAAACTGAGGCAAGAACAAGGTTGTGGACTAAATCGAATATCTACACACATTTTGGGTACCGAGGTAAGTTTATGTGAAATTAAAGTTACATAATGTTTTTATATTTTTAATTGCTTGATATTATGAGAAATGAATATTATTTCTGTGAAAATCGATTAATGATGCCTCTATGAGAGTATGATGAAAATATGTTAAGTTGAAGTCTCGGTCGAATATTCCGAATAGTGAGGATACTAATGTCACGACATGAGATAAGGAAGGTCCTGTATAAGACCATGTATGGGACATGGCCTCGACACCAAAGGAAGATCTCATGTAAGACCATGTCTGGGACATGGCATTGACATCTATATATGATCCCGTATAAGACCATATCTGGGATATGGCATCGACATCGAGACAAGAGATCCCGTGGATGACCATATCTGGGATATGGCATAGGCATCAAGATGTGATCCCATGTAAGACCATATCAAGATGAGATTGAGTATCCTCCGATATTCCGAGTAGTTCAACGGGCAAAGAGCTAAGTTATGTACAAATGGCCAAGAGTTAAGTTTATGCTTAAGAGTATGAAAGTGCTAAAGTTATGTGATAAAGTGCTACAGGTACCCATGAGTAACTTTACCAGAAATGAATGCAAAATGTGATATGTAATATGGTAATATGTTGATCTGTTTGAGAACTTGTGTATTATTCCAGGAGGTGAAACAATGTTATTATAAGTCTTAATATTGCTATTTATTTCATGCAAACTTACTAAGCTTTATGCTTACCCTTCTCTTTTCCCTTTTTCCTTGTACTATCGTCAAGCTAACTCAGGGATCGTAGGACGTCGGAGTTTGGACCACACTATCAACTATTCTTTTGGTATAGTAAAGTTTTATTTTGGGTATGGCATGTGTAGGAACTTGGTCATTTTGTTATGTCATATTTGTTAGGGAAAGTGTTGATTATTATTATTACTTATTCATTTTGTAAATGGCCATTAGGAATTGGCCAATTCTTGTTAAGTTATATATATATATATCCAATGGTGATGATATTCATAAAGTGCAGGTTCATGAAGTGTATGCATGATGAATTAGTGATTCTTCATAGTGTATTATTGCTATGTTATGTGTTGCTTGTAGTGGTATAAGTGTGTTTGTTTTTTAGGGTGGCAATTGGCTTGGTAAATACCTTATTATTGTCCACATGGGTAGACACACGGGCGTGTGTCTAGGTCATGTGTGACACACTGTCAGCCCCATAGGTGTGTTGATAGGCTGTGTGTCCCCTGCATCAAATTTGCGAGAATTCAATTCGTCACATGAGCCAGCACATTGGCGTGTGACTAGGCTGTGTGCTCTTAAGTGTTTGCTGACATCATAAATAGAATACCCAGGTTTTCACACACGGGTGAGGACACGGGCGTGTCTTGGCTTTGTGAGGGACACGGGCGTGTCTTGGCTTCGTGCCACAGACATGGGTGTGTGCCAGGCCGTGTGAAAACCCTTGTAGGTTCGAAATGAAAAATAAATTCCACATGGGCTAGGAACATAGGCGTCTATGACCAGACGGCCTGCCCACACGGGCGTGTTCCATTCCACATGGGCATGTGGCTCTGTTTTAAGCAAAAATTTTCTAAGTGTGCAAAAGTTTTCAGTTTAGTCTCGAACCATTTTGTATGAGTGTTTAGGGTCTCGTATACCCATAATAGGGACGTTATGAACATGAATGAAAAAGTTTTAAGTTGGAACAAAATTTTATGGCCCGATGTTATATGTTTGAGTAAGTTAAGTTCGGTAATGCCTCGTATCCGGTTTCGGTGTTTAATACGGGTAAGGTGTGTTACATTATGGTGGATTTTGTAAAAATAGAGTGAAATAGGAGGGATCAATGTGATATAGTAATTATAGGTAGCAAATATGTGCAACAAAAAGAAAATTTCAAAAAAATAAAATCAAATCAAAATGAGTAGAAAAAGTACTTGAAAAGTAAGAGCATTTGTGAGTTAGACATATAGAAAAAGAAAAAAAAGTGATAAAGTCACAAAAGTAGAAAAGCTCGTTCATTAGTGCACAAAAACTCGTAGACTAACCGTGATTGTTATATTATGTTATGACTTCCTATAGGGAGAAATAAGGAAGGTGAGAGAAAGAGACATAAGGTGGGGAGCGAGAAAGGGTTACTAAGGGGGAGAATAGGGAATGATATGAAGTGCAAAACTATTTCTGTGCTTGAAACTATTTGATGCTTACTATTCTTAAAATACATACATGTCCTAAGCCTCAGAACGTTACAAGCCGAAAAGTCCTATGTGATCTAGGTAGATGTATTCACAATTCGAAATTATACTGAATAATTGCATTTATGATTGTTTGTATTCTACTAGGATAATCAAATTACTTGTATAATCTATTGATGGATTCCCACATTTAAGACCCTTAAAGCTTGTATGTTTTGTAATATAATAAACTTAGGTGTCTAATATCAAGAGTGGTAAGTCAGTTATATCTCATGCCAAGATTATATGTGAATATGATATGCCTATTCATGTGCTCCAAAGCTAACACTAGTACCATACGTGCTCAAGGGTCATCTTTCCATTTATTGTTTTTGTTTGTATTGCTTGAGAACATGCAATGAATTAAGTGTGGGGGAGTTTGATTTGTCATAATTCGATGTAGCAGATTAAAATAGTTTTCGCACTTTGGGAGCTTGAATATAATAATTTTAGTTATGTTTTAATTACATTACAGTAAGTTAGTTAAGTGGAATAAAATGTGTTATTTGAGTTTTTCTATTGACCTTAGAGGCCAAATGAGGACTAACGGTGAGCTAATATGTGTTGTGAGTGTGTATGAGACCATTATAAGGCGAATTAACTCAATACTGATAGCTAGCTTGCAACACAGAGCATTAGATGTCACAACATGGGAAGCAGAATTTAAAAAGCCCCAAACTGCCTTCAATGTCGTGACATACCCCTGAAGACACCCTCTAGCTAAACATATTGCCCTTGATGTCACGACACATGACCTAGTGTGTTGTGACATCACCTCTGCACTGGAAATTAATACGAGCCAGGGGCGTTTCGGTCAGCACAATCCAACTTTAAGCTCGAGAACATTAGTTGACCTAGGGTGAAGGACAACGACCATCCTAAATCTATAAATTGGCTCAACTAACACATGTTATGGAAATCTCTTTCTATTGTATAATTTTCTCTTTAGTTTTTCTTTTTCTTAGGTTTTAGATTTTATTCCTTTCTTGTTATTTATTCTTTAGGGAGAAATCAAATTCTAAAATTATTCTCAAGCTCTGTGAGGATTTTGTGCTTAAATTCAATACAACCATGCTTCTTCTAAACTATATTCTTGAAACTGTTCTTTATGTTCAATCTTTCATTCAAGTTAAGATTGTTTACTAGATCCATGAATAAATAATCCTTCTGTGGGGGATTAGTGAGTAGAGGTATGAATAATTAACATTTTGTAGTGATTTCTTAACGAATTAGCTGTTCAGGACAAGAAAAACCTAAACACTTGGCCAGACAACCTTAGGAATTCATCAAGGTGGGAATTAACCCAAATTTGGTATAGCCTATCTGTGAACACCTTAACCCTAAACCGGTTTAGACTGTGAGGTTGGAAGATAAGTAGTCCCTGCTGACTCAGTATTTCAGTGGACATATCAGAAGATCTTGCTGGGATATTGACTATTTGATTGGAAAAGAAAGCCCGAGACAATAGTTGGTTAGAATTAGAAAAGCAAGCTAATCATCCATGCCAGATTTGATATATATTTTCTTATTTGATTTCTTGCTTTTCATTTACTCAATTTTCTTTTATGTTCATACCTATTATTAGTATAATTTATAAAAAAACTCTTCTTTAAATTCTTCATACTATAAGCTAATTAGAGTATTGATTAGATCTAGTTATGTTTAAGTTAAGATTAATTTACTGCTCGCATCCCTTGGGTATGATCCTCAAAGTACTTTCCTACCTCGTTGTAACTATATTCAACTTGACCTGTATACTTGCAGATGCTGTTTTTCCACATTTTTGTGCAGGATTTCTACTCTGGATATTGGTACATTTTGGAGGAGATTAGCGAGCCAGTATCTTAATTGACTCTTCCTCATAAGTGAGATTAGTTTGAACTTCAATCTCCTTCATTGGCACAATGTGAAACTGATAGCACGAGAAAGTAACATAGGTTTTCCCCCTTACTTATTGGCTAAATTGTTCCCATTTAGTTATACTTAGCATATATTTTAGCATTTTCAGTTTAGTAAATTTCATTTTATAACTCAGTGAATCCTAGCCTATTTTGTCATCTTATTGCATTAATGTCGCTGCATGAGTTAATTCCAGATTATGTCAAGAATTGTCACCGCACCTGACAGCTGTCTAGATAAGAACTAAAATTGCTTGAGCTGTCCAGTCTAGTATAACCAACCTCTACGTACAAGGACAGAATAATTGTGAGGAAAGGACACATGTACTATTGGAGGAGGACATAAAAGGTTGACGTGAGAAGAAAATGGGAGCTTTTTTTTATTTTCTGGATCATCATCCTCATCATCCTACCTTGAAACTTGCGGCTATGGCAGTTTAAGCCTCTCACACGTGAGCCAATGTGAAAACTAAATGTAGACTAGCTTCTGACGAGGAGACCTAAGTGCGAGACAAGATGGAATACAGAGATTCAGTTGAGTTGTCTAGGAATAGAATTCTCCACTCGATTCTTTCTTATTTCTTTCTAAATGCTGGTGATTATTCTCTGTTTTCTGTTTGTATCGAAGTACACATGAATTCTTGGTAAAATCTTATCTTATTTAATCTTGCTTTTATTGTTTAATCTTGGGGTTTGAGTGTTTTTTAACATGAAAGTGTTATTGCAGTCACTGGCACTGGAAAGTGCAATGACAGTTTGAGCCAACAAGCATTACAACGGAAGTTGAGTGAGGATTAGAGGAATTTAGTCTACTTGTTTTTAATAGTTTCATATTTCGATGGGGTTAGTATGCATGTTTAAGTCTCATATTAGATAGAGGAGTGACGCTGGGTAAGATATACATTGAATTTTATTGCCTCCACAATCACCTATCTTTTTATACCTTGTGAGCAGTTAATATTCTAATGAAGATTCATGTTAGGGATCCTAGTTCATCATTATCATATTTTATTTTATTGTTTTCAAGTTATTGCATCAACAACTATTCTAACAATTTATCTTGTTTCTATCTAGTTGTTGCCCCGACATTAATAGATAAAAGACTACCATCCTTGTGGGATCAATATCTGACAGACTCACATCTATCTACTATACTTGCATTGACAGTGTATGCTTGCACATTATTCCTATGACGTTAAATAGCCGATCAAGATGTTGGCGTCGTTGTCGGGGATGGCGTTTGTTTAATGTTTATTATTGTTTTTGTGTGTTTTTGCACTTTATTTACCTCATATAATATTTAGTATTCACTAACTGGTTTTTCTTTGTTGCTAATTCTTTAACTTCAATTTAGTGTTTTATGACCCGAAGCAAGTCAGATTTTCTTGCCAATTTTGATCCAGAAATTGAAAAATCGGAGTAGACTTCGAGAACAAAGAAATTTGGCTCTGCCAAGGAACAATGCAGCCATACCCCCGATGCAACAATAAAATGTTAATAAACCATTGTTGCCACGAGATGCTCGCATACAAAATAGGACTATATGAGATTTTATAGTACCTGTTTTGGATGATTTACAACCAAAGTTGTTAGGCTAGCAATCCAAGTTGGAAATGTTGAACTCAAGCCAATAATGTTTCAAATGCTGAATTCTAATCGACAATTTGTTGGACTGCCACATTTAGATGCGAGAGAACATCTTAAATCCTTTTTTTTTAATCTGTGCTTCCTTTAGTCAACAAGGCGTTCTTGATGATGTCTTGAAGATGCAATTATTTCCTTATTCTTTACAGAGAAGAGCCCATACTTGGTTTGTTGGGCTACCTACTGGATCAATTACTTCTGAGGATGCACTACTAGCAACACAGTTTGTTTTGCGATTTAACCCGCTGACAATGAATGCTCATCTTTCAAATGATATTGCTACTTATCATCAATTGGATGATGAAAATTGTCACACCACATGGGAACGTTATAAATATTTACTTCGACGTTGTCCCATGCACGACATTCAACCAAAAACACAAACTAAGATTTTTTATAATGGGATGAATTCACATGTAAGGAATCTTGTTGATGCATCAGCCAATGGACCTCTACTGTATTGTACTTATAATGATGCTGTAAGAATTCTCGACAGAATTGCTCAGAATGATTATCAATAGCCTATCTCCAGAGCTGCACAAGCAAAAACTACTCAATGAGTTATTGAATTGGATGCAATAACTACACTAAGTGCTCAAGTTTCTTCTCTCACAAACATGATTAACAATATGCAAGGGACTAGTGGCGTTGCACCTATACAAGTTGCTCAGCAAGTTGATGTTCCTACTTTTTGTTGTGAAATTTGCAGTGACAACCATAGCTATGAAGATTGCCCACAACATGCAGAGAATGCCTGTCATATTAGTAACATCAGGAACAATTCTTATGGCAACTCTTACAACAACTCTGTACGCAACTAATAGTTTTGGGGAACTCATAATAGTGGACAAAATGCTGCGACACTCAGATATGAGAATACATCTACTCAGGGCAATTATAATCCCAAGCAAGGTAATTACAATCAACAACAGCAAAACTACAACTAGCATACTTAGATGTATCCACAACAAGGCCTGACACATCTACACCAAAATCTGATGTAGCCACAACACTCTTCAATACCAAATTAGCATGTTCAAGGACATCGACAACAATCGTACACTCAAGCTTCTACTTTTGACCCGTTAGCAACTCTTGAGGCGTTAATGCGGGAGCATATTACTTGCAAGGAAGCTATCGTACAAGTGAATTCATCTTCCATTTGAGCACTGGAGGCACAATTAGGAAAACTTGCTTCAAATCTGAATACTCGAACACTAGGCTCATTACCTAGTGACATGGAAAATCCTAGTCCAAGGGGGAAAGAACATTGTAAGGCTATCACTCTTAGGAGTGGTAAACAAACTGACGAATCATTTATCGACTCTACTGTAGCACCTCAAGATACGGATAGAGTGATCACTAGTGAGAAGGTTGAATCTGAAGAGTTTGTCAATGCATTAGACAAAGAAATTCCACAAATTGTCACTCATATGCCTAACGCTCGACCTTCGAATCTGTCGCAACAATCAAAGATGTCGGCTTAAGTAGATATATCTCTACCTTTACCCTTCCCACAAAGATTAGGGAACAATGACCAGGACAAGCAGTATCAGCAGTTCCTGGACACACTGAAGCAACTACAGATCAACATTCCTTTAGTGGATGCTTTGGTACAAATTTCAAGTTATGGGAAATTTATGAAATGCCTCTTTTCCAAGAAGAAGAAGCTCACTAATATTAAAAACTATTGCACTCACAGAAGGCTGTAGTGCTATTTTGAAAAATAAGTTGCCCCCTAAATTGAAAGATCCTGGGAGCTTTACCATCCCATGTTCAATTGGCAATCATTATTTGGACAAGGCTTTATGCGACTTGGGAGCTAGCATTAACCTAATGCCACTATCTACTTTCAGAAAGTTCGGAATTGGTCACATGAAGTCTAATGCAGTGACATTACAACTAGTCGATCGATCCTTGGCTCAACCTGAAGGGAAAATAAAAGACATCTTAGTTCGTGTGGATAAATTCATTTTTTCGGCAAATTTTATCATACTTGACTGCAAGGTAGACAAGAAGGTTCCCATAATCTTGGGACGACAATTTTAAGCTATCAGCCGAACTCTTATTGATGTTTATAAAAGTGAACTAACCATGCGACTTAATTATGTGCAAGTCACCTTCAATGTTTTTGAATCTATTCAATGCAAGGATAAAGAAGAATGCCATATTGTCGATGTTCTAGATGATCTAATTGAGGAAGAATTCAATGATCAAAGCACAATACTTTTTGAAGAGTTTGCAGTGACATCTGATGCCAAATCCTTAGAGGATTATGACAACATGGTTGAAGCTAATAATCTTGAACTCAAGCATGGATGGGAGATTGAATCTTTAGACCTAGCCAACAGAACAACCCCAATTTTCAAACCATCTATTGAGGAAGATCATACTCTAGAATTGAAACCATTACTCTTCATCTTAAATATTTCTTTCTAGGTGATCACAATACTCTCCCAGTTATTGTCTCTGCAACACTAGATGTAACTCAAGAAGGGAAATTAGTCCATATTCTCAAGCAACATAAACGAGTTATTGCTTGGAGTATTGTCGATATTCAAGGTATTAGTCCTTCTTTTAGCATGCACAAGAACAAATTGGAATATGAAGGCAAGCAATCATTGAACATTAAAGAAGACTAAACGAAAAGATGAAGGAAGTTGTCAAGAAGGAAATCATAAAATGGCTTGATGTTGGAATTATTTACCCGATTTTTATAGCAAATGGGTAAGTCCAGTGCAATGTATGCCTAAAAATAGTAGCATCATTGTGGTTCGCAATGATAAGGACGAACTAATTCCTACATGCATTCCCACGGGATGGCGAGTTTGTATGGATTATCACAAAGTGAATGCGGTTACAAAGAAGGATCACTTCCCACTTCTTTTCATTGACCAAATGTTGGATCGGCTTGCTGGAAAGGCTTATTATTGCTTTCTAAACGGCTATTCTGGGTACAATCAAATTGTATTGCACCGGAGGATAAGAAGAAAACAACCTTCACCTACTCCTTTGGAACTTTCACTTTTCGCCGTATGCCTTTCGGTCTTTGCAGCGCACCAACCACATTTCAAAGGTGCATGATGATATTCTCATATATGATTGAAGACTCTTTAGATGTGTTTATGGATGATTTCTCAGTCCATGGGAATGATTGTGATCATTGCGCTGGCAATTTCGATAAAGTATTGAAGCGATGTGAGGACACACATCTTGTCCTGAATTGGAAAAAATGTCATTTCATGGCAATTGAAGGCATTGTGTTAGGACACTACATCTCTAGTCAGGGCATTCAAATAGACAAAGCTAAGGTGGAAATCATTGAGAAATTACCTCCACCAACAAACGTGAGGGGTATTTGTAGTTTTCTTTGACATGCGGGGTTTTATCGAAGGTTTATTAGAGATTTTTTGAAAATTGCAAAGCCCTTATGCTCATTGCTGGAACAGAATCAGAAATTCTTTTTTGACGATGCATGTTTGGATGCCTTTATTCAGTTAAAAAAGAAGCTAGTCTTTGCTTTCAGTTAAAGTTCTTCTCAACTCAATTATATCACCACAGAGAAAGAATTGCTGGCTGTAGTCTTTGCTTTCGACAAGTTTCATTCCTATCTTGTCGGTTCAAAGGTTACTGTATTCACTGGTCATTCGGCGCTGAGATATCTCTTTGCAAAAAAGGATGCCAAACCAAGATGATATGCTGGATATTACTATTACAAGAATTTGACATCTAGATAAAAGACTGTAAGGGTTTAGAGAATCAAGTTGCAGACCATCTGTCTCAATTAGAAGTTGGTAGCGAAGATGAAAACATACTTCAAATTGTCGACACATTCCCAGATGAGAAGTTATTTGCTGTAGATGCAACTTGTTAATTATCTAGTGTGTGGAAAACTCCCATTGGGTGTCAGAGGCCATAAAAAAAAGAAAGAGTTCTTCGTGACGTAGTGAAGTACCATTGGAATGAGCCGTACTAATTCAAGATATGCAATGACAACATCATTTGACGTTGTGTTCAAGAAGATGAGATGCTTTCAATCCTAAAGAATTGTCATGATGCTCCTTATGGAGGTCATTTTGGTGGTATGAGAACTGCGGCTAAAGTTATCTAATCAGGATTCTACTGACAGACATTATTCAAAGACGCCCATAATTTTGTGAATCAATGCGATAATAGTCAGCACACCAGTTCTATATCCCCATGCAATGAAATGTTGCAGTAGCCAATTATGGAGGTTGAATTATTCGATGTTTGAGGTATGGATTTCGTGGGACTGTTTTCGAGTTCATTTAGAGATATTTATATATTAGTAGCTGTTGACAACGTCTTGAAGTGGGTTGAAGCTATTGTAGTCCCAAAGGATGATGGAAAGACAGTGCTAAAATTTTTTCACAAGCATATACTCACCTGCTTTGACACACCAAAGGCATTAATTAGTGATCAAGGTACACACTTTCATTTCAACCAAGTGGCAACCGCACTGAAGAGATATGGAGTTAATCATAGAATGGCTACTACCAATCATTCACAAACCAATAGACAAGCCAAAGTTTCAAATTGATAAATTAAGAACATTCTTGAGAAGGTTGTAAACCCTTCAAGGAAAGATTGGTCTTTCTTATTAGATGACGCCTTATGGGCATTACGGAAAGCATAGAAAACTCCATTAAGGATGCCAACATATCAATTGGTTTTTTAGGAAAGCATGTCACTTGCTAGTCGAACTGGAGCACAAATTAATGTGGGCAATTAAGCGGCTAGAAAGAAAAGACTATTGGGTATCACTGAACTAGAGGAGATTAGGAGAAAGTCTTATGAAAACGCTTCAATTTACAAGGAAAAGACAAAATGATGGCATGACAAGATTATTTTACAATGGTAATTTATCGTGGGTCAACATGTTTTATTATTCAATTCTCGACTCAAATTGCACCCAAGTAAATTACGTTCACGTTAGTTTGGACCTTTTGAAGTTGTCGACATATTTCCTCATGGTGCAGTCACAATTCGAGATTTACATGATGGACACCAGTTCAAAGTAAATGGACAGAGGCTGAAATACTATTTTGGCAACAATCATCAAAAGCAGGTAGAAACCATTGAATTGGTCGAAAAGTTTTAAGTTTTAATCAGTACTCCGTGATTTTAGTTTATTTTATTTATGTTTTGTTAAAGTTTGTTTTCCTTCCTTTTTGTAGAATAATTAGGTACCATTGTCGACGCATTGAAATCTTACTGTCAACGGATTCCATAAGTTTGTACTACCATTTATAACTCATCAGAATTTAAGGAAATTCAGATTCCACCGTTGGATCAAAAATCATTCAGCCATTTGATCCTTCTGAGCGGGCATAATTTCTTTTGGACACAACTACTCCTGCGAGCCTTATATCTCTCCTCAAAACAACACCCCATTCCATCTTCCTCTTTCACTCACCATAAATCCTCTCCCAGTGTACTGACTATAACGTATTCAAGCAACCATTTTTATTTCTTTTCTCTTCTCAAAATCATATCTTTTTAACTTTAAACAGTTCTCCTTGAACAAAAGATAGCCAAAACAAGAGGCTCAGTCAAGAAAGCCACCAAATCTACTGGAGAACATGCATCCTCTGCTACAACAGTCTGTGAATCGGAATCCCCTAGGCCAGTGCAAACAAAGGAGCCAGTACTCTTTTTGAATAAAACGACAAAGGAACGATTTCAAGAAAACATGTTGAAGCAAAATTTCCATCCAGAACAGGGCATTTCCCTTTCGCCACAACAAGACTTGGGTAAGTAAGTCTCCAAAACCATCTCAAAGTTAAAGTGGGAAACTTTTTGCACCCTTCCTGAAAGATACTCTCCTTCACTAAAGAGGAAGTTGTTCTTGAAGAAGAAGAAGTTGCTAAAAATTAGAAAGAAATAGAAGAAGAAGATTCTGTTGAGAAGACTGTCACTGCACCCGAGTCCGTGGGTGCAAATATTGATCATTTGGAACGAGCTAGAGTGAGACTGGCAGAAGTTGTTAAGGTAACTAGTGAGGAGCAATGCAATTCATTGGCAATAGTGGTCTACACTGGACCACTCCAGGTGGCCTCTCCTACACAGGAAGCAGCCGATGATGCCGGGGCAGAATTGGGAACTGAGGAGCAATATGAGGGCCGTGCAAAGCCCAAAGGAAAGAAAACGAAGCACTTCAAGGATAAAAAAACAAAAGAAGGAGGAGAAAGAAACATCCTGCAGCCACATCGACGGCTGAGGATAACTGAGTTAGTTTATTTTAAGCTTTATTTGTAGTATTCATGCATTGCATGTAGCTGTAGGTTTTTTTTCATAAGTACATATTGTCATTACATTTTTATTGTCATTTCATTTTCATATTAGTGCACTAGGGACAATGCAAACTTTAAGTTTGGGGAAAATGCACATGGGGTTTGGATATGTACCCACATTTCAAAACAAAAAATCGAAAATGAAACATGCAAGGTTTAATTATAGTTAATGAAAATTGTTCAAAATTTTTTTGTTATATTCAATGCTTAATTCTTGAATCATGTAAATTATCAATGAATGAGTTGGATAAATTTGAAAGAAGGTTGTAGCTTCAAATATTTGATGAATGGATTAGGTTGCATTAGTAACGGATGACTGCTATCATTCCTTAAATCTTGAATGAATCTACTTTTTACAGCTGCTTATATATGTATATATAGTTATAAATTAGAGACACTCCAAAGTGGGTGTAGTATGGAATGTTAAAGAGGGAACACTCCAATACTAGTGTTAGAAAAACCATTCTGGCCAAAGGATGTCACTGCATGAGTGTGTGTCAGCGTAGTCACGTACTCCCTGGGGGTTTGTTGCACTCCATCGTTACTTTTCAGGGACAATGGTATAGTAATACAAGGATATCCTTTATTCCAAAAAAAATGTATATATATATAATATAAATACTTAGTATTGTACAATAAATGTTGTAATGGTAGATAGAACTTAGGGTTTGAAGCATGCTGCTAGCATTGATGAAGTTGCAACCTTATTCATTCATGCTTATGAATTGTCAGTGCAATATTCTTTCATTTGAATTTGATTCATCCATTGGGAATTTAGAGGGTTTCAAGTTTCTAGAATGATCATTTTCCTTAGTAAAAATTTTTTTAGCCTTGCTAGTTTTTGTTTTACTTGAGGACAAGTAAAAACTCAAGTTTGGGGGTGTGATAGCACCAGAAAGAACATAGGTTTTTCCCCTTACTTATTGGTTAAATTGTTCCCATTTAGTTATCTTTAGCATATATTTTAACATTTTCTGTTTAGTAAATTGTTTTTTTATAACTCAGTGAATCCTAGCCTATTTTATCCTTAATTTTGCTATCTTATTGCATTAATGTTGTTGCATGAGTTAATTCTAGATTGCGTCCAGAATTGTCGCCGCACCTGACAGCTGTCTGGATAAGAACTAAAATTGCGTGAGCTGTCCAGTCTGGTATAACCAACTTGTACGTACAAAGATAGAGTAATTTTGAGGAAAGGACACATGTACTGTTTGAGGAGGACATAAAAGGTGGACGTTAGAAGAAAAGGGGAGCTTTTTTTTTCGGATCATCATCTTCATCATTCTACCTTGAAGCTTACGGCCATGGTAGCTTAAGCCTCTCACAAGTAAGCCAACGTGAAAACCAAATGTAGACTAGCTTCTGACGAGGAGACCTAAGTGTGAGACAAGAGGGAATAGAGAGATTCAGTCGAGTTTTCTAAGAATAGAATTCTCTACTCAATTCTTTCTTATTTATTTCTAAATACTGGTGATTATTCTCTGTTTTCTGTTTGTATGGAAGTAGACATGAATTATTGGTGAAATGTTATCTTATTCAATCCTGCTTTTATTGTTTAATCTTAGCGTTTGAATGTTTTTTAACACAGAAGTGTTATTGCAGTCACTGACACTAGAAAGTGCAATGATAGTTTGAGCGAACAAGCATTACAACGGAAGTTGAGTGAGGATTAGAGAAATTTAGTCCAGTTATTCTTAATAGTGTCGTCTTGCCATCATCGGAAGGTTGGGTTAGTATGCATGTTTAAGTCTCAGATTAAATAGAGGAGTGATGCTGGGTAAGATATACATTGAATTTTATTACCTCGACAACCACCTATCTTTTTATACCTTGTGAGCACCTAGTATTCTATTGAAGATTCATGTTAGGGATCCCAGTTTATCATTATCATATTTTATTTTATTGTTTACAAGTTATTGCATCGGCAACTATTCTCACAATTTATCTCGTTTCTATCTAGTTATTGCACCGACATTAATAGACAAAAGACTACCATCCCTATGGGATCAATATCCAATAGACTCACATCTGTCTACTATACTTGCATTGATCATGTGCTTGCACATTATTGCTGTGATGTTAAACAGCTAATCAGCAACGAATTTGAACAATACTTCTATAACATAGATACATGGGAAACATCATGGATTCATTCAAGTTCTAGCGGCAACTTGAGTAGATAAGCTACTAAACCAATCCTCTCAACAGCTTCATAAGGTCAAACATATCTTGGACTCAATTTACCCTTCCTACCAAACCTCAGGACCTTCTTCCAAGGCGAAACTTTCAAGAACACCTTGTCGCCAACTTGAAACTCGATATCTCAATGTTTCAAATTCGTATAAGATTTTTGCCTATCGGCTACTTTCAACCTCTCATAGAACTTCACTTTCTTTTCAATTTCTTGAACCAAATCCTGTCTAACAACCTCTTTTCATCTAATTCTGTCCAACACAAAGGAGTTCTACACTTTCTACCATATAATGCTTCAAACGGTACCATACGGATACTCGATTGAAAAATGTTGTTGTAAGCAAACTCTACTAAGGGCAAATACCATTCCCAACTACCACTGAACTCAATCACACAACTTCGCAACATATCCTCAAAAACTTGAATTACCCTCTCTGACTGACCATCTGTCTGAGGATGATAAGCTGTACTGAAATTAAGCTTTGACCCCAAAACCTCTTGCAAACTCTTCCTGAACCTAGAAGTAAAACGTGGATCCCTATCTAAAATAATAGAATCTGGAATCCTATGAAGACGTACAATTTTAGCAATATACAACTCTGCCAGCTTCTACAAAGAATAACTGGTACGCACTACCAATAAATGCGCACTCTTTGAAAACCGATCAACTATTACCCATATTGAATCGTTCTTTGTCGGGGTTGAAGGAAAACCTGATACGAAGTCCATCGTGATCCTTTCCCACTTCCATTCTGGAGTCACAATCGGTTGCAAAAAACCTGAAGGATACTGACATTCTACTTTCACCTTCTAACAAACCAAGCATCGAGTCACAAAATTTGTAGCATCACGCTTCAAACCAGGCCACCAATATATCTCTTGAAGACCATGATACATTTTACCACTACCAAGATGCATAGTGTAAGGGTTACTATGTGTCTCGTTGAGAATCGCTTGCCTCAAATCCACATAATGTGATACACAAATCTACCTCGAAAATTCAATATACCATCATTGTCAACATCAAAATCTCCCTTTACAACTTGTTCAACCTGTCGAATCCTCTTTACAAAATCCCCATCTAACGGCTATTTCTCTTTAATTTTTTGAGACAAAGTTGGCTTCACTTGAAGTTCAGCTAACAAACCACCATCATTGGCTAAACTCAAGCGCACAAACATAGCTCACAATTTCATCATTGACTTCCTACTCAAAGCGTCAGCAACAACATTCCCATTGCCATGATGATACTCTATCACAAATTTATAATCTTTAAAAGTTCAATCCAACGCCTTTTTCCTTAAATTCAACTCCTTTTGGGTGAAGTGATTCTTAAGGCTCTTATGATATGTATAAATAACACACTTCTTGCCATATAAATGATGGTGCCAAATCTTAAGCGCAAATACCACAACATCTAATTCTAAGTCATGAGTTGGATAATTAAGCTCATGTGTCTTCAAATGTCTTGAGACATATGCCACAACCTTGTCCTCTTGCATTAAAACACAATCGAGTCCCAAATACGAAGCATCACTGTAAACCAAAACATCTATCCCAGGCTCTGATTGAATCAACATAGGTGCCTTAGTCAAAACTGTTTTAAGTTGCTAAAATATTTTGTCTTTCATTAGTACACTCAAACACTACAAATTTCTGAAGTAGTTTCATTAAGGGTGGAGCAATAGGGGAAAACATTCAACGAATCTATGATAATAGCCAGCTAAATCCAAGAAACTTCGAATCTCGGTAACACTTCTTGGTGGTTTCCACTCTAAGATAGCCACAATTTTATTTGGATCCACATGGTTTCCCTTTGCCGACACAACATGACCAAATAATGTTACCTCTTTAAGCCAAAATTCACAATTACTCAACTTCGCATACAACTGCTTATCCCTTAAAATTTGCAAAACAACCTCAAATGTGCATCAAGATCCTCCTCAGAACGAGAAGACACCAAAATGTTGTCTATGAAGACAACCACAAATTTCTCTAAGTACGAATGAAACACATGGTTCATCAAATCAATGAACACAACAGGGGTATTAGTAAACCAAATGACATGACCAAAAACTCATAATGCCCATACTGAGTCCTAAAAGCAGTCTTCAAAATGTCAAACTCCTTCACCTTCAACTAATAATACCCCAATCTTAGGTCAATCTTTGAAAACATCGTTCCTCCTCTGAACTGACCAAAAAAGTCATCAATTCGAGGAAAAGGATACTTATTCTTGATGGTTAACTTATTCAACTGTATATAGTCTATACATAACCACATCATCACATCCTTCTTAGGTCAATCTTCGAAAACATACCCTAATTTGAGGTCAATCTTCAAAAACATCGTTGCTCCTCTGAATTAATCAAATAAGTCATCAATTCTAGGCAAAGGATACTTATTATTGATGGTCAACTTATTCAACTGTATATACATAACCGCATCGTGCCATCCTTCTTCTTCACAAACAAAACTGGTGCACCCCATGGAGATACACTCATTCGAATGAACCATCTGTCAAGTAACTATTGTAACTGAATCTTTAACTCATTAATCTCTTTTGGTGCCATATAACAGTGTGCAATAGACACCGGGGCAATACTAGGATAGAGCTTAATACCAAACTCTACTTCACGCTCTAGATTTTTATCTTTTATATTTTGCATGCATAAAGAAATTGTGATAAGAAAATATTAGCTCATTAATTATCTAAGTTCAAACTGAAGATAAGTGACATTGTAAGAACGTTTACATTACGAGAAAGACAACTTACTTTAGTAGATAATCAAAATAGGTACGTAATCCCCTAAAAGAATTGAAGTGGGCATTTGATTCAAATATTGAGAAGGATTATTATATTGTCTACAATTCCAATTGGGGAGATGGCTAGTCTTGGCTATCGGAGCAGTTGACTCTACGGGTAGAGATAGATGTATTCATTGATAGAATGATACATTGGACTGGACCCAAGATGAATTAATTCTGAATTCGTTAGTGAAGTAATTCACTTGTGACGTGTAACACCCCTAACTCGTAACCATCGCTGGTCTATGGTTAAAGGCATTACTGGACAAATCGGAACCCTAAACAGACATTTCAGAATTTAATTCAAAGAATCCAATCCAAGTGTCCCTGGAATAGGTCAACGAGACCTTAAACATGCTTTAGAATAGGGTCAGGAATAAACCGAACACATACAGAACTTCTCAGAAATTTAAAAATTTTTCTAAGTTATAGAGGTCACACGCCCGTGTGTCTAAGC
Source organism: Gossypium australe (assembly GCA_005393395.2). Taxonomy (NCBI): domain Eukaryota; kingdom Viridiplantae; phylum Streptophyta; class Magnoliopsida; order Malvales; family Malvaceae; genus Gossypium; species Gossypium australe. The sequence continues at coordinate 63,686,791 of CM016616.1, read as the reverse complement.
CGTGTCAAAAAAAGGCATACCTACTGACTTGTCCACACGGCCTGAGACACGCCCGTGTGCCTCACCCGTTGTCGACACTAACTTGCACCACACAGCCAGTCACACGTCCGTGTGTCCAGCCCCTGGTCGCTACTGATTTTATCCACACGGCCAGTCACACGCCCATGTGTCTTGCCCGTGGTCGATTCTGACTTGTTTTAAATTGCAACCTTGAAGGACACGGTCGAGCCACACACCCGTGTGCTCAACCATATGGGCAATTATAGGCCATTTTCAAGGCCAAAATGCCACCCACACTTGGGTCATCCCTACAAACACATACAAGCATCATCCCATACACAATTGGAAACCAAAACACATCAAATTGTGCATCATTCCTACTCAATTATGAGCCTAACAACCATACCAACTTAATAGTCATTTAACTCAATATAAACACAAGCACTTCAAAGCATAATCCATCACAAATTTACCATCAATAACATGTTAGGTATACATAATAAGCTTACCATTCATATGACCGTTTCATTTGCTACCAAGTTATACCAAAACTAGCATCATAGGACATAACTAGTCATTCATAATGCAACCATATATCTAGCCATCTCACATGCCCATGTACATATATCAAACATATCCCAGAACAATTAGCCTATACATGCCATATTTAGCTATATACACATTCAAAAGTACCAAAATAGAGTTTGATACCATGGTGATAATCCTCGACGATTCTTGCGCCTTTCGTAGCTTTGACGATCTGTAAAATAGAGTAAACTCACACAAAGTAAGCTTTCGAAAGCTTAATAAGCCATATACAAATAAACTTAACATAAAAGGCACATAATCACATTGATACAATGTCATTAATATTTCTCATTTGCAATTTCATAATATGTTCTTTGGCTCATTTGTTTATCCATAGAATGCCAACATATCACATTTGAAAGCTTCACTTATGCTCATAACACATTCAAGCATATATCACATATTATCTCATCAAATCCATACATATATTCACTTTGGTAAGTTCATATATATACACTTACCTTTCATACACATACATAGTGTATCTTTCAAACATACCTGACCCGTTTATACATTTCACGTAGTCTTCCATTTCTCGGATTTGCCCGTTGAACCATTTGGAATCAAATAAGAAGCTCAAAATACTCAGAATGGTCGTACAATGCCAACATCCCAGATGTGGTCTTACATGTAACCATATATCGATGCCACTGTCCCAGACAGGGTCTTACACGAATCAATACGATGCCAGTGTCCCAGACATGGTCTTACACGATGTTTCATCTCGATGCCAACATCCCAGACGTGGTCTTACACGATATCTCAATCGGACACCTGCGTCATGACATACGCAGTCCTACCTATTCCTAAGTTCGTACGGGACTTTTTTTGGATGTTGACACCATGTCGACACTATCTCGGATTTCATATACTCATCATCTCTTACACATTCATCATTATGAATTTTCATATGAACATACATATATCAATGTAATACATCTCGGATTCGGATAAACAGAAACGAACTCGGCTACTCAATCACTTTCGACTTTCCGCGATCTAAATCCATTTTCTTCAGTTCTTGGTCTATACATATTCAAATTTAACTCATTTATTCACTAATTCATTCAATTCAATCCAAAAAACACATATTTAGAGAAATTTACAAATTAGCCCTCATATTTTCACATTTTGACATTTTAGTCCCTATTTCACAAAATCACAAAATACACATAATTTGCTTATACCCATGCTTGGCCGAATGTTCACTATAATCATACAAATCCATACATTTCATTTATTTCATAATTTAGTCCCTCAAAATATTATTTTCTCAATTAAGTCCAAAATACTCAAAATCATCAAAACTCCAAAGACAAAACATGTTAATCTAACACATATCTTTCATAATCCATATTCAAACATCACAAAACTCATGTGTTCATCAATCCATAAAATTGAAGCATGGGTTTTAAAGAACACAAAGCAACGGTTACAAAAACGTAGAAGTTATCAAGAACCGAAGCAAAACATACCTTGAATCAAGCTAAAAAATGGTCGAATGCCCTAGCTTAGTTTTCTTTCTTCTTTTTCTTTGATAATTCGGCACAACAAGATGATAAATGGCCATTTCTAATGATTTGTTTTATTATATTATGATTTAATTCATCATTTACCAAATTGCCCTTAATGAAACTTAATAAAATCTTTAAATTAAAAGCCTATTACCGTCCATGCTATTGAAAAATGGCCTAATTTCATTTTAAGGCCTTCATATTAAAAGAACATGGCATTTAAACACTTTAACAATTATCAAGGTACTTTTGCATTTTATGCGATTTAGACCTTTTCTCAAATTAAGCACACAAATGACAAAATTAATTCGCAGAAATTTCACACATACCAATCCACATGCTGTAGACTCAGAAAATAATATTAAAATATTTTTCTGACTCGAATTTGTGGTCCTGAAACCACTATTCCGACTAGGGTCAAAATCGAACTGTTACAATTCTCCCCTTTAGGGATTTTCGTCCTTGAAAATCTTACCGTTAAACAGGTTCAGATATTGCTGTCTTATAGAATCTTCATGCTCCCACGTAGCCTCTTCAACTCCGTGTCGATGCCACAATACTTTAACTAACAGAATTTTCTTGTTTCGCAATTCTTTCACTTCATGAGCTAAAATACGGATCGGTTCCTCTTCATAAGTCATATTAGATCGGATTTCAATCTCAGACGGAGTAATCACATGTGATGGATCAGATCTGTAACGACGAAGCATTGACACGTGAAACACATTATGAATCTTTTCCAACTCTGATGGCAACAATAATCAATACACAATAGGTCCAACATGCTCGATAATTTCATACAGTCTGAGGAACCTCGGACTCAATTTGCCTTTATGTCTGAATCTGAGTACTTTCTTCCACAGAGATACTTTTAAAAATACTTTATCACTGATTTTGAATTCAATGTCTTTATTTTTCAAGTCTGCATAAGATTTTTGACGATCAGGCGCTGCTTTCAAACTATCACAGATTACTTTCACATTCTGTTCAGTGTCTTTTATCAAATCTACCCTTGTATTTTACTTTCACTGAGCTCATTCCAATACAGAGCTGTCCGACATTTACGTCCGTACAAAGCTTCATAGGGTGCCATTTTGATGCTTGATTGAATACTATTATTACATGCAAATTCAATTAGTGGCAAATATTGTTCCCATGTACCATCAAACTCAAGGATGCAACATCTCAACATATCCTCAAAAATCTGAATAATCCGTTCGGACTAACCATCCATCTACGGGTGAAAAGCCTTATTGAAATACAATTTGTACCTAAAGCTTCTTGCAGTTTCTTCCAGAATCGTGATGTAAATCTCGGATCTCTATCAGACACAATAGACAATGGCACTCTGTGCAATCTCACAATATCAGAAATATAAAGCTCAGCTAACTTTTCAAGTGAATAATCGATCGTACCGGAATAAAATGGGCAGATTTCATCAATCGATCAACTACGACCCAAATTGCATCTTTCTTTCTCGGAGTCAATGGCAATCCAGAAACAAAATCCATCGTTACTTTGTCCTATTTCCATTCAAGAATCATTATCGGTTGTAGCAAACCATATGGAACCTGATGTTCAGCTTTAACTTGCTGACAGACTAAACATTTCGAGACAAAATCAGAAATATCTCTTTTCATTCTAGACCACCAATAATGTTGCTTCAAATCATGGTACATCTTTGTACTTCCCGGATGAACAGATAGGCGACTATTATGAGCTTTATTTAGAATTAACTGAATCAGCTCCGGATTCCTCGGAGAACAGATTCGATCTCGAAATCTCAAGCATTCGTTATCATCAACTCAAAATTCAGAATCAGAGTTCGAATCACACTAAGCTCGCTTTGCTATCATTTCACTATCAACTTTTTGAGCATCAGATTTTTATTGTAAAAACAACGGTTTCACTTTCAATTCAACCAAAACTGAACCATCATCAAACAAGTCTAAATGTGCATTCATCGCACGTAGTGCAAACAATGACCTACGACTCAATGCATCGGCAACAACATTTGCCTTTCTCGGATGATAATCTATCACAAGTTCGTAGTCTTTCAATAGTTCTAACCATCTTCTCTGTCGCAGATTCAAATCTTTTTGAGTCATTAAATATTTCAGACTTTTATGATCTGAAAACACGTGACATTTTTCACTGAAAAGATAATGACGCCAAATCTTAAATGCAAAAACAATTGCAGCTAGTTCTAGATCATGTGTTGGATATTTCTTTTCATGCGGCTTTAATTATCTCGAGGCATAAGATATAACTTTGCCTTCCTGCATCAAAACACATCCTAGACCATTCAATGAAGCATCACTATAAATCACAAATTCTTTACCCGATTTTGGCTGTACCAAAACTGGAGCTTCAGTCAACAAAGTTTTCAACTGATTAAAGCTTTTCTGACATTTATCAGACCATTCAAATCTGACATGTTTCTGAAGCAATCTAGTCAACGGAGTAGCTATTATCGAGAATCCTTTTACAAATAGACGATAATAACCAGCGAGTCCCAGAAAGCTACGGACTTCAGACACATTCTTTGGAGGTTTCCATTCCAGAATAGTAGAAATCTTACTCGGATCAACTTGTATTCCAGAGGCTGATACAATATGTCCCAGAAAACTAACTACTCGCAACCAAAATTCACGTTTACTGAACTTTGCATACAATTGCTTATCTCGTAGAGTTTGCAAAACAATTCTCAGATGCTCAGCATGCTTAATCTTATCACGTGAATAAATTAAGATGTCGTCAATGAATACAACAACAAATTGATCTAAGTACGGTCTAAAAATTGTGTTCATCAGATCCATAAAAACAGCAGGAGCATTTGTTAGTCCAAAAGGCATAATTAAAAACTCATAATGCCCGTACCTCGTTCTGAAAGCAGTTTTCGGAATATTTGAATCTTTTACTCGCAACTGATAATACCCTGATCTCATATCTATCTTTGGAAACACAATGGCTCCTTTAAGCTGATCAAACAAATCATCGATTCTTGGTAGAGGATATTTATTCTTTATAGTCACTTTGTTCAACTGACGGTAATCAATGCACATTCTCATCGTGCCATCTTTCTTTTTCACAAACAGAACAAGAGCACCCCAAGGTGAGAAACTCAGTCTTGCAAACCCTTTATCTGTCAATTCTTGCAACTGTGACTTCAATTCTTTCAGCTCTGTTGGTGCCATTCTATATGGAGCTATCGAAATAGGAGTCGTTCCCGGTAACAAATCAATACCAAATTCAACTTCACGTATCGGAGGTAATCCCGGTAATTCTTCAGGAAATACATCAGGGAATTCACAAACCACAGGCACAGATTCAACTTTCCTTTCAGTTATTTTCGAGTCAATCACATAAGCAAAATAAGCTTCATAACCCTTTTTCAAATAATTTTTAGCTTTCATCACTGATATCACAGCAAGTAACCCATTCAAATCATTTGACTCAATCTAAACTATTTCATCATTCTGACATCTCAAATCAATAGTCTTTCTTTTGCAATTCACAACAGCATTGTGCAATGTCAACCAGTCTATACCCAAAATTATATCGAACTCAACAAAGGGTAATAGCATCAGAACAACAGGAAAACAAACATCTCTAAACAGCAGCGGACAGTTCTTGCATACTTTGTCAACCAGGACACTTTTACCTAAGGGGTTTGATACTCTAATAACAAATTCGGTAGACTCGACAGGCAAAGTCTTATTGGATACTAAGTTCATGCATATATACAAATGTGTAGAACCTGAGTCTATCAATACAATCACAGAAGTATCATAAAAAGTAAATGTACCCGTTATAACATCTGGAGATGAAGCTTCCTCGCAGGTTCGGATGGCATAAGCTTTGGCAGGTACTCTAGCTCTAGATCTTGCAACAGTGTCTTTCGTAGTTCTCTAACTACCACTGACATTTCTTGCATTTCAGGAAGGTCTACCTCTTGCTGAAACATTATCAGATCTCGGATTTTGGACAATCTCTTGCTCAATAGACTCTGGGCAATCATGGATGAAATGATCTAACGATCCACATCTGAAAAAAGCTCGATCATTCAATCTACAACTACCTGGATATCTTTTACCACAGTGCTTACATTCAGGCCGTTCGGATTGGGCATTTCCCACACTAGCTATCGATGTAGCTGGAGCTTTAGAATTCGACTGTGTTCTAGCTCGATCTTTCAGGTTTGAATGTCCCACATTAGTTCTGGAACGACTATGCTCATATCTAAATTTCTTTGAAGTAGACTGAAATGATTTACTCAGAAATCTCTTTCTCACATCTCTAACTTCAGACTCAGCTTTTCTTTTGTCTTTCTCGAGTGCCTGAGCTTTGCACACTCGATCAACAAGCACAACAAACTATTTTATTTCCAAAACCCCAACAAGCAAACAGATATCTTCATTAAAGCCATCTTCAAATCTTTTGCACATTATTGCCTCGGATGATACACATTCCCGAGCATACTGACTTAATCTCACGTACTCCCTCTCATACTCAGTGACGGACATACGACCCTGCTTCAACTCCAGACATTCTTTTTAGTTCTGATCAATAAATCTCTGACTAATGTATTTCTTTCGGAACTCAGACTGGAAGAAACCCCAAGTAACTCGTTCCTTTGGAACCACAGAAATCAAAGTCTTCCACCATTGATAGGCTGCGTCTCTTAAGAAAGAAACAACACACTTTATACATTTTTCAGGACTTAACGACATCTCATCAAATACTCGAATAGTGTTCTCAAGCCAAAACTCAGCTTTCTTGGCATCGTCATCACTGGTGGCCCTGAACTCTTTAGCCCCATACTTACAGATTTTATCAACTGGAGGTTTAGTCAACAGATTCAAACTCATAACCGGATGTATAACAGAAGTTTAAGTTGGATTAGGCGGGGGCAGAGGTTGTGAAATAGCCAGATTAGTTCTTACGTATTGAGTGAATCACTCATTCATCATTTGGAAGAAGGCTTGTTTAGCCTCTCCCTCTTGACCGCTAGTAGTCGGTTTCGACACAGAAGGCGTTGTCCCTTGAGCGGGAGCAAGCGCATTGCTTTCAATATCATCAGCTACGGCTCTTTCGGGATCCATTACTATACGGAAATACATTTTACACATCAGGATTCATCACACTATCACATTTCATACATATGGCATGTATAGCTAGACTCTCACACGCTACATTAGTCTGAGAATTGACTAAACCGTAGCTCTGATACCAATCAAATGTAACACCCCTAACACGTAACCATCGCCGGTCTACAGCTAAAGGCATTACCAGACAAATCGGAACCCTAAACAGACATTTCAGAATTTAATTCAAAGAATCCAATCCAAGTGTCCCTGGAATAGGTCAACGAGACCATAAACATACTTTCGAATAGGGCCGTGGAACGTCCCAAAAATTAGGGGTTTGTGATTTTTGCATAATTCCATGGGTTGGGCTGATTTAACTAGTTATTTGAGTGTATTTAGGAGTCCTATGGGGGCCTGGGTTCGAGTCCAATCTCTGGAAAAATTTTGGTTTTTGGCTCTTTAGTGAAGAGGGCTATCAAAAGCAAGACATAAGTTTAATTGAGTGTGTTTGCTAACTGATCGCTATAAAATCAGAGTTTTAAATATTTATAAAAGAATGATCAAACCTGGAGGCTAACTCTGACAACGATATTAAGGCAAGTGTACCTATCGAACAGTAGAATAGCTAGGCAAGACCAGTATCGAACCCAAAGGAACTAAAAGTATCAATACTCACTTTCTTTTTATTATTTAGTCTTAAAATTAGAGTGAAGATTACTTTTAAATTAAATTGACGATAGCTAAACTAAGGATACAAATACAAGAAGACGAATTGGAAAATAACTTTGAGGAAAAACTCAATTGATTTTGATGATACCCTCGGAAAGAATCCACCTAGACTTCTCTTATTATCTAACCTTAAATTATATGATCTCTTTTACTTAGCTTGATCCGTGAGACTCCCTAACATATATTAAACCTTCTCTCGAAGCGAATAACGTCTAACCCTAGGTTAATTAGTGGAACTCTCGTTCGCTTATAATAACCCCATAGGATAGCAGTAAATCGATCAATGGAATCCCATATTAGATTTCACCCTAATCCGGTAAAATCTCGTAATCCTATCTCTAGGCGTTCGATCAACTCTGCTTAATTATGTTAGATATTCTCTTAGGCAGGGTCTATTCGTCCTCCACCTAAGCACATCAGTTTTAGATTAAGCAACATAATTAAGAACAAACTAAGTAATTCATCATATAACTTAAAAATCAAATAATAAAATCCATCTAGGTTTCATCCCCTTCACGTATCTGATGGATTTAGTTCATAATGAAATAACAAACCATCGCAAGAGAAAAGATAAAACAAAACATAAGAAAAATCCTAAAACCCCCTCAAGGAATCGAAGGAGAATTCCACCGTCTTGAGTATAATTTCGGCTTCTTGGGATGGATCAACTGGCTATCCTTTGTGTTATTCCCTAACGCTGACCTTCTCGGCTTGGCTCCTTGGCCTCCCTTTCGCCCCCTTTGGCTGGTGATACTTGGGTCTTATTTATAGGCTCTTGGAACGCGATTCTTTCTCCCTAAGTATCATTTTCCGAATAAAATTGCTCTGTCCAGCGTCAGAGGCACGGCCATGTCACACGCCCGTGTGAATCGAGACCTGACCGTGTTCGGATTTCTCTTGAGGCACAGCCGTCTGTGAGGGGGTTGAGGCCGTGCTCTAGGTGCTCGTCGAGGTACGGCCGTGTGTGCTTTGGGTCAAGCCGTGTCGATTTCGTTCAAAGGCCCATTTACTTCGTTTTAAGCCCGTTTTGTGTTCTTTTCATCCTCGGGTGCTTTCCTGAGTATAAAACATGAAAAGAAAGGATTACAAGCACCTTTTTATATAAAACAAGGGATAAATCATCCAAAAGCATGTTAAATATGGGATAAAAATATGTTACTTTTACGGTTTATCACTAACACAAGTGAGTAAGTGGCAGGGTGGTGTGGCGTCACAAGGGAAGCATGTAGGAGGAGAGTTTGAATCTCACAAGCTGTAATTTGTGGCTTTTATTTTGTGCTTAGGGAGGGGAAGAAGTAGAGTTGGGATCAAACTCTGCTATGGGAGTTGAAGAATTGGTCAAACAATTTGAATGGGTGGAGGAGAGGAATTCTAGGAGAAAATGAGAGAGTGGATCAAGGAGTGAGAAGAGTGGGGGAGTTGTGTCGTGTGTGGGAGTGTTTCGGCTAGGGGTGGCTTATGGAAGAGAATTCGGTCATTTGTGGGAGAGGGTAAACTGAAACTCCTTAGGTTGTATTGCTTTTCTTTGCATTTTGGGTCATATTGCTTCAATTTTTCCTTACCGAAACCTCAATTCCTCTCATTCGTTTCTTCTCACTTTCTCTTCAAATGTTTTATTCACTTGTTGTTGCTTAAACATTATTGGCCGAATTTTGATTCTTTTGGTTTGCTGCTAGCGCCGAATTTCTTCTTCCCATTCGGCTCATCCTTGGTCTAAGGCATTGGTTGCTCTTTCTCTATTTTCTTTCTTTTCTCTCTATTAAGTCGAATCTCTCACCTTGATTCCTATTGGCTAAGGCCGAATCTACTCACTCTCTTCTATCTCGAATCACTCTTGCTCTCTTTTGGTGTGGACCAAACCTATTGGAGTTTAAGCATACCCTTCTCACCATTCTTTTAGCTTTCAAATTTCGGAAGTTGGTTGGTAAGTATGGCTAAGGCCGAACAGAGGTGGTGGGGTTCTTTCTTATTGGTTCGTACTCGCTTAAGCCGAAAGGATGCTGTGGTTTCAATTCTGGTCATGAGTATATTGGCTAACACCTCCTCTCTGTTTTATTGTTGCAAGGGACTCGACGTGCTTAAACCAAAGAGTCAACTAAACACTCCTCCTTTGCAGTGAATCACTTGGTTGTTGGTAAGTAGCGTAGATTGTTTTACCAATCTCAATTCTTGAAGATGTTGTATCAAAGATTAAGAATAACGGTTTGGGGTTTTCGTTTTCTTAGGTGCGTAATTTCGGGAGTTCAACCTACGCTCGTAAACAGGTGTGTAATCTCACACCAATGTTGTTGAAAGCATGTATTGCCCGAACGGCACCATCAATAGGAAATTACCGAACAGTTGATGTGACTGCGAAGTCTACAAAATCGAGACCAAAAATGTATCAAATGGGCCACACGAGCGTGTTGGCCTGTTTGGGCCTGAAACGAATTTCAGGCCCAATTGCACCGTAGAGACCCAAAAAGGGTCCCGAGTCGTTCGAGGCGACATTAGGCCTCCGAAAAGGCTGTTAAATGACTAAATTATCGAAATACCCCTGGAGGGTAAATTACAGAAATACCCCTGGAGGGTAAATTACCATTGTACCCTTATATAAGGAAATGACCGTCATACCCCCTATTATGGTTGAATATCGTTTATGTGATTTTATTTATACTTTTTATATGTGTGATACGCTGCATTTATAGCATGTTGCATGGGTTGGGTTTGATGTTTGGAGGAAGTGTAGCCCGGTGGCTCTGCCACATACTATTTTAGTGGCTCTGCCACATATTATATTGGTGGCTTTGCCACATACTGTTTTAGTGGCTATGCCATACTATATTGGTGGCTCAGCCACATATACAGTGATTAGCAACTTGTCTGCATTATTGGTGCGTTTGGTGGGGTGGATTGACTTGATCCCCACACGGTGCGATTGGTTAGTATGAGGGTGTGATTGGTTGGATTGGGTTGGGATGCATTTTATTGTTTGCATTACCATGATTATAAGGCTTAGGCCCAAATTGATGCCGTAAGGGCTCAGGCCCAGATAGTGACCGTTTAGGGGATTACACACTGAGTTCTCATAACTCATCCCCTTTCTCTTAACCTTGCAGGTAATCCTCAGCGTCAGAGGATTTGGAGCTGCGGAGGACTCGGTGGTGGCCATACATCGGAGTTATTTCTCACAAAACTTAGTAAATCTAGTTTTTTTTTTCTTTTATTTCATTTTATGTTAATTATTTTGGGATTAATGTTTTGTAATAAGGCCATTGGATTTTATTTTCCTTTTGAACTTTCATATCGGCTATTATTAAATTGTTAAATAATTAAACACTGGGTTTTCTTAAAACGTTAATAACCGTTTTCAAATATCATGTTTCTACAATTCCCTAATTAAACTTCTGCAACGAGCAAAGTTTTCAAAAATAACATCTTTTCAAGAATACCCTTAAGCAAATCTTTTTTTACAAACAACAAACTCGGAGTTTCAAAAATAAAACAAAGTTTTTGACGAACGCTTAGCTTTTCAACTACCTTATGTCGTGACATGCTAGATCCGGCCATAATGTTTAGGTCAGGTTTGGGGTGTTACATTTAATAGTATCAGAGTCAGGTTGCAAAACTCGACTGTGGAATGGGTTTGAAAATTTTTCCAAATCAGTTTAAAAATGTGGTTTAGAAAGAAAATATAGCATTACTGGAAGTATGGCACACTGAGTCTCCGGCACCAAATCCGTAAGTTCTCTGATTTATATTTGGTTATATGTCATAGTGATTGTACTGAAAAACTACTAGGGATAGTAGTAGTATATCAAACTTTTGGTTAGGGAAACTGAGATTATAGAGGCTGAAACTTTAGGAAAATTGAGATTGCGAAAACTACTCCTATTACTGTTCTTTCATAAAACATCTGTCAATAATTAGTTGAATAATAAGCTGATGCATAAAACTCTTAAATAGATTAACTCGATTCAGCAATATGAGTACAAGAGGACGCAGACGAAGTACACGTGGCCGTGGTAGAGGCCGAGGTGCTAGGGCTGGATCCTCAACATCGGGGCATATACCTGAAAGGAAGGCACCAGCATCGCCAGTGGCTAAAACAGGGTCTCATGACCGAACCGGAGAGGACGATGCTTTGTCCTAAGCAATGCTGCGAGTTTTAGAATGGGTTGCTGGAGCGAGTACTAGGTCGGTAGCTCGGGGGTCTACTTCTGAGCGACTCCGGTCAAACAGGGCCGAAGTCTTTAAGGGCATCTCTAGTGTAGTCCCAAATGTAGCGAAATATTGGTTAAAGGCTGTGGAGCGAATCATGGATGATCTGAACTGCACAGTAAAATATAAATTGAAAGAAGCAGTGTCCCTACTACGAGATGAGGCATACCAGTGGTGGCTTACAGTAAGGGAAGGAACACCAGCTGAACGGGTGACTTGGGATTTCTTCAAAGCAGCCTTTCAAGGAAAGTATGTAAGGGCAGGTTATGTGGATGCCCAGAGAAAGGAATTTTTGAATTTGTTTCAGGGGAACAAATCCGTACCAGAGTATGAGGAGGAGTTTCTACGCTTGAGTCGATATGCTCGGGGTATAGTCGCGATCGATTATGAGTGTTGTGTGCGGTTTGAGGATCGTCTTCGGGATGAGCTGCGGGTACTGATAGCTCCGCAGTGGGAAAGAGATTTTGCCGTTTTGATTGAGAAGGCAAAGATTGCTGTGGAAGTGAAACGCTCTGAGCGACAAAATCATGATAAGGAAAGGGGCATGAATAAGAGAGATTCTGGGTCTTCTGGTCCTTCAGGGGGATTTCATAAGAGGTCTAGGTTGGATAGGCCAGTCTGAGTTGGGGTTTCAGTTGCTGTGGGTCGATCGCAACCTTGTATGGAGTGTGGGAAATTACATTCGGGGAAGTGCTAGAGAAGAAATGGCGGGTGTTTCATATGTCAGTCTAAGGATCATCGGTATAAAGACTGCCCTCGGGAGCCTGTTCGGATGGAAGTAGTAGGTCGGGGTTTTGTGCAGCCAGGGAGAAGGGGTCAGCAACCACCGAGAGGTCGTGGTTCGCTTTGAGGGGGAAATGGGTTAGGACGTGGTCGTGGAGCACTGGGCAGAGGTGCTGGTAATGCCGGTAATATAGAGGCGAGACATCCGGGATTGGTTTATGCTACTCGGTGTCGGGAGGGTGGTGGCGTACCTGACGTCATTATCGGTAGGTTTCTCATTCATGATGTGCCATTTATAGCTTTAATTGATATTGGGTCTACACACTCGTATGTTGCTTATAATGTGTCTAGAACCCTGGTTATACAATTTGAACTTGCTGATAAGGAGATGTCGGTGATTAGTCCTTTAGGATAGTTGGTGGTAGTGAACAAATTATTTAGAGATGTGCCTCTCAAGGTTCAAAGGGTTGTCTTCCTGGCAGATCTGAAGGAACTGCCGTTTAGCAAGTTTGATCTTATACTAGGCATGGACTGGTTAGTGAAACATCGTGCGAACTTGGATTGCGTGGCTAAGTGGATGATATTAAAGACTTCGAAGCTTGAGGAAGTGATGGTGATAGGGGAGCGAAGGGATTATTTGTCCAATGTAATCTCAGCGCTAAGGGCTGAGAAGCTGCTGCGTAAAGGTTATGAGGCGTTCATAGCTTATGTCAACACGACTGATGTTGGGAGTTTGTCTGTTGAGAAGGTCAGGACCGTAAAAGAATTCTCAGATGTATTCCCTAAAGCGCTTCAGGGGTTGCCTCCAAATTGCGAGGTCGAATTTGGCATTAAGCTGTTACCGGGAACGGCCCCGGTGTCCATCGCCCCTTATAGGATGGCACCGAAGGAGCTGGTAGAACTAAAGGCTTAGATCCAAGAGCTGTTGGATCGAGGATTTATCAAACCAAGTGTATCTCCGTGGGGAGCGCTGGTATCGTTCGTGAAGAAGAAGGATGGGTCAATGCGTATGTGTATTGACTATCGTCAGTTGAACAAGTTAAAGATTAAGAACAAATACCCATTACCAAGGATAGATGATCTGTTCGATCAGCTGCGAGGAGCTTCTGTTTTCTCTAAAATAGATTTAAGATCGGGGTACCATCAGCTGAGGGTCAAGGAGGCAGATATATACAAGACTGCATTCCGAACTCGTTGTGGGCATTACGAGTTTCTGGTCATGCCGTTTGGGTTAACGAATGCACCAACTGTTTTCATAGATATGATGAACCGAGTCTTCCAACCCTATCTAGACCGGTTCATGGTGGTGTTCATAGATGATATTCTGGTGTATTCAAGAACTGAGGAGGAGCATGATTTACATCTTCGAGTTGTTCTACAGATATTGAGGGAAAAGCAACTTTACGCCAAATTTAGCAAGTGTGAGTTTTGGCTGAGGGAAGTAATATTTTTGGGTCATGTTGTGTCTGCCGAGGGGATTAGGGTTGATCCTTGGAAGGTTGAAGCTATATTGGATTGGAAGCTACCGAAGTCAGTATCAGAGATCCGAAGTTTTTTGGGTTTGGATGGGTACTACAGGCGGTTCGTTGAGGGGTTTCTTTTATTGTTGCACCCCTAACTAAGTTATTGCATAGGGGAGTACCGTTTGTTTGGTCTGATAAGTAGCAAGAGAGTTTTGAGAAATTGAAGAAGATTTTGATTGAAGCACCAATGTTGATTCAGCCAGAGGCTGGGAAAGAATTCATTGTCTATTGTGATGCGTTGCACACAGGTTTGGGTTGTGTGCTGATGCAAGAAGGGAAGGTGGTAGCGTATGCATCCCGTCAACTTAGGCCACATGAGGTGAACTACCCCACTCATGATTTGGAACTAGCTGCAGTAGTGTTCGCACTAAAGATATGGAGACATTACCTGTATGGGGAAAAGTCGATCATCTACACCGATCATAAGAGTCTTAGGTATCTCATTATATAAAAGGAGTTGAATCTTAGGCAACGGAGATGGATAGAGTTGCTGAAGGACTATGATTGCTCAATTGAGTACCATCCGGGGAAGGCCAACATGGTGGCAGATGCACTGAGTCACAAGGTGGTATCTGATTTGAGAGCAATGTCTGCTCGTCTCAGCCTATATGAGGATGGAAGATTGTTAGCAGAACTGCGGGTGAAACCAACTTTGATTAGCCAGATTAAAGAGAAGCAAATGTTAGACGTGTCATTGGTTCCTCATTTCCAACAGATAGAAAAAGGGGCGATTGAGGAGTTTAGGCTGAATGGTGATGAGGTATTATGTTTCCGTGGAAGAGTTTGTGTGCCGAAGGACTCTGAGTTAAGACAGATTATTCTGTGGGAGGTGAATAGTATCCCATACGCTATGCATCTCGGTGAAACAAGTTGTACCAAGACTTACGTGAACTGTACTGGTGGCCAGGACTGAAACGTGAGGTTACGGACTTCGTACGCAAGTGTTTGACATGTCAGCAAGTGAAGGCTGAGCATCAACTACCTTCGGGACTGCTGCAACCTGTAAAGATTCCACTCTGGAAGTGGGAGAGGATAACAATGGATTTTGTTAGTGGGCTACCTCTGATGCCTACTAAGAAATATTTAGTGTGGGTAATTGTTGATCGATTCTGAGATTTGGACAAAAGGGCAAGTTAAGCCCTAGATTCATCGGACCTTACCGGGTGTCAAAACATGTTGGACAGGTCGTATATCAGCTTGAGTTGCCCCCTAAGTTAAATCGAATACATAATGTATTCCATGTTTCTATGCTGAGGCACTACCGCTCTGATCCTTCTCATGTAGTGTCGGTGGAAGAAATTGAGGTAAGATCTGATCTGACATTTGAAGAGGAACCGGTGCAGATTTTGGATCGTGATGTTAAAGTGTTGAGGAGAAAATCTGTTCCGTTAGTCAAAGTGTTGTGGCGTAATCACGGTTCAGAGGAAGCAACGTGGGAGCCTGAGGTGGCAATACGACAGCAATACCCTCATCTCTTTTGATCAGGTAAATTTCGAGGCCGAAATTTCTTTAAGGGGGTAGAATCGTAACATCCCAAAAATTAGGGGTTTGTGATTTTTGCATAATTCCATGTGTTGGGCTGATTTAGCTAGTTATTTGAGTGTATTTGGGGGTCCTATAGGGGCCTGGGTTCAAGTCCAAGCTCTGGAAAGATTTTGGTTTTTGGCTCTTTAGTGAAGAGGGCTATCAGAAGCAGGACTTAAGTTTAATTGAGTGTGTTTGCTAACACAAGTGAGTAAGTGGCAGGGTGGTGTGGCGTCACAAGGGAAGCATGGATGAGGAGAGTTCGAATCTCACAAGCTGTAATTTGTGGCTTTTATTTTGTGCTTAGGGAGAGGAAGAAGCAGAGTTGGGATCAAACTCTACTATGGGAGTTGGAGAATTGGTCAAACAATTCGAATGGGTGAAGGAGAGGAATTCTAGGAGAAAATGAGGGAGTGGATCAAGGAGTGAGAAGAGTGGGGGAGTTGTGCCGTGTATGGGAGTGTTTCGACTAGGGGTGGCTTATGGAAGAGAATTCGGTCATTTGTAGGAGAGGGTAAACTGAAACTCCTTGGGTTGTTTTGTTTTTCTTTGCATTTTGAGCCATATTGCTTCAATTTATCCTTACTGAAACCTCAATTCCTCTCATTCATTTCTTCTCATTTTCTCTTCAAACGTTTTCTTCACTTGTTGTTGCTTAAACAATGTTGGCCGAATCCCTTTTCTGACCTCTTTCTTCCTATAGCCGAATTCTTCTTACACCAACATTTTGGCTTGTGTTCTTTAATTGATTTTCATTTCGGTTTAAAATCCATAGCCAAATTTTGATTCTTTTGGTCTGCTGCTAGTGCCGAATCTCTTCTTCCCATTCGGCTCATCCTTGGTCTAAGGTATTGGCTGCTCTTTCTCTATTTTCTTTCTTTTCTCTTTATTAAGCTGAATCTCTCACCTTGATTCCTGTTGACTAAGGCCGAATCTACTCACTCTGTTCTATTTCGAATCCCTCTTGCTTTCTTTTGGTGTGGGCCTAACCAATTGGAGTTTAAGCATACCCTTCTCGCCATTCTTTTAGCCTTCGAATTCCGGAAGTTGGTTGGTAAGTATGGCTAAGGCCGAATAGAAGTGATGAGGTTCTTTCTTATTGGGTTGTACTCACTTAAGCCGAAAGGCTACTATGATTTCAATTCTGGTCGTGAGTATATTGGCTAACACCTCCTCTCTGTTTTATCGTTGCAAGGGACTCGACGTGCTTAAACCAAAGAGCCGACTAAACATTCCTCCTTTGTAGTGAATCACTTGGTTGTTGGTAAGTAGCGTAGATTGTTTTACCAATCTCAATTCTTGAAGATGTTGTATCAAAGATTAAGAATGACGGTTTGGGGTTTTCGTTTTCTTAGGTGCGTAATTTCGGGAGTTCAACCTACGCTCGTAAACAGGTGTGTAATCTCACACCAGTGTTGTTGAAAGCATGTATTGCCCTGTGAATCGGCCAAAAGCCGAAAAGCCGAAAAATCGGCAACTGTGACCACTCGAGCGTGTGAGCGCTCGTATGGTAAACCGGGGCACGAATGATGGCGGTAGATCGTTGAGAGTGTCACCAGCACTCTCACGAAAATGAGGCTGTAACGGGCCTGATCGAGCCGAAGCGGGCTAAATGGGCTTAATGGGCTAACAGGCCCACATGAGCAACATCGATAGGAAATTACCGAATGGCTGATGCGACTGCGAAGTCTGCAAAACTGGGACCGAAAATGTATCAAATGGGCCACACGAGCTTGTAGACCCATTTGGGCCTGAAATAGATTTTAGGCCCAATTGCACCGTAGAGACCCAAAAGAGGTCCCGAGTCGTTCGAGGCGACATTAGGCCTCCGAAAAGGCCGTTAAATGACTAAATTACCGAAATACCCCTGGAGGGTAAATTATCGAAATACCCTTGGAGGGTAAATTATAGAAATACCCCTGGAGGGTAAATTACCGTTGTACCCTTATATGAGAAAATGACCGTTATACCCTCGATTATGGTCGAATATCGTATATGTGATTTTATTTATACTGTTTATACGTGTGATACACTGCATTTATATCATGTTGCATAGGTTGGGTTTGATGTTTGGAGGAAGTATAGCCCGGTGGCTCTGCCACATACTATTTTAGTGGCTATGCCACATACTATATTGGTAGCTTAGCCACATATATCGTGATTAGCAGCTTGACTGCATTATTGGTGCGTTTGGCGGGGTGGGTTGACTTGATCCCCACACGGTGCGATTAGTTGGTACAGGGGTGTGATTGGTTGGATTGGGTTGGGCTGCATTTTATTGTTTGCATTACCATGATTATAGGGCTTAGGCCCAGATTGATGCCGTAAGGGCTCAGGCCCAGATAGTGACCGTTTAGGGGATTACACACTGGGTTCTCGTAACCCACCCCCTTTCTCTTAACCTTGCAGGTAATCCCCAACATTAGAGGATTTGGAGCTGCGGAGGACTCGGTGGTGGCCATACATCGTTGTTATTTCTCATGAAACTTAGTAAATCCAGTTTTTTTATTTTATTTTATTTTATGTTAATTATTTTGGGATTAATGTTTTGTAATAAGGCCATTGGATTTTATTTTCCTTTTGAACTTTCATATCGGCTATTATTAAATTGTTAAATGATTAAACACTGGGTTTTCTTGAATCGTTAATAACCGTTTTCAAATATCACGTTTCTACAATTCCCTGATAAAACTTCTGCAACGAACAAAGTTTTCGAAAATAACATCTTTTCAAGAATACTCTTAAGCAAATCTTGTTTTTTTTTTACAAACAACAAACTCGGAGTGTAACATCCTTAAATCGGGGTTCTGCATTTTGCTTGTGTTGCATGTGATGAATTGTCTATAATGTTCCTTTATCATGTTCTGGGGTCTAGTTATAACCCTGGATTAGGCTTGAGTTAGGGCTAAAAAAATTTCATTTTAGTACTTAAAAGGAAGGAGCTAGATAAAGTAGGGGTTAAAAGAATTTATTGGAGGTTTGTGACTCAAAGAAACAAGTGGAAAAGTGGCAAGGAGGCGCCACTTAAGCACCAGGGAGATGACGCCACATGCAGGGAGGGAGTGCCTGTGTTCGAGCAGCAGGAATTGCACTCCTGCTTATTCTTTTTCACGCCACAAGCAAGGAGAGGAGTGCTCAGGTGGGACTCTCTTGAATGGATGGAGAGGAGAAATTTGTGGAGTTTGACCCGTTCAAACGAATTTAAACTGATGGAAGGGAGGAAATCTAGGAGTTTGAATTATTTCAAACTCATTTGAAGTGTTGGCCGAATTGTGGACTTTGGGGGAGGAGTGTTTAGCCGAAATTTCTTTCTTCCTTTTTCGACAGCTCTTGTGTTTGGCTGAATGACTTGTGCATTATTTGTTGTATAGCCGAAACTTCAATAGCCATTTTCTTCTTTTCTTTTCGGTTCACTTGGGTTAGCCTATTGCCGAATTCATCTCTTGTGCATTTCTTCTTTCTATTTTGTTCAAAGCCGAAACCTAACCTCACATCTTCTCCTCCGTTTTTCTTTCTATTCCGTTCTTTCTCTTCTCTCAAACCCATTGCCGAATCTACCTCCTTCCACTTCTCTTCTCTTCACCATCTTTCCCGAATCAAACCACTACTCAAGCCGAATCTTGATTCCATCTTTCCCGTCTTTTCTATTTTATTTCAAAAGTTGAAAGCTTGTTGTTTCTCTTTCGGTTTCATCAAGTACCTTGGCCGAATACTTGGCTCATAAATCTCTCTCTTCTTGCGATTTCTCTTCATCATCTTAAGTGCCGAAATCAAGTTTGCTTTTGGGGAAATAGCCGAATCTTTTGGTAAGGGATCTCTTCTTTTCTTCTTGACCGATTTGAGTAATGCCGAACCTCTTCTGTCTTTCTTTTGATATTTCTTCAATCGTGGTAATCAAGATCTTAACTTATTCTTGTCCCATGTGGTAGCCGAAACCCTTAACACCAATAGGGGATGCCGATCTGTGGTGTTTAAAGGCCAAAGCAGTCATCAAGGTAAGGGGCGAAAAACTTATTTGGTTTCGGGATTCATGTTATGGCTGAATGGCCTTAGGATTCTTAGTGTTGTATTAAAACCGATTGTAGGGAGGAGCAACGTTCGGGATCTCCTTAGTTGCGTAGTTTCAGGATTCGCTTAGATTTACGAATAGCCAGGTGTGTAACGCTTACACACTTTATTAGTATAATAATGCTTATTATGTTACTGTTATAGCCGTTGGCTTTAGTGACTTTCCCTTGTGGGGCTGAACTTGGAAACCGGGTAAGTCCCCTGTTATGTGATTTTTGATATACATCATCATGTTTTGTTAAATGCTAAGCTAGGCGTTATTGCATGATTTCATGATATTATGACACGTATGATATGGACAAGATGATGGGGATTGATGAGAGGAGGGGAATGATTTATTTGGACTGTCACCAGTGGTTTTGACCACACTATTATTATTTGTGACTAGTCCCACTGGTTTTGACCACCAGTGGTTTTGACCACACTTATGAGATTTGTGACTACGGTCACCAATGGTTTTGACCACATATGGATATTGTGACTCGTCCCAGTGGTTTGGTACCACAGTGGGTTGGCCCCACATGATTATTACGGGATTGTCATCAGTGGTTTTGACCACACGATGGGTTGGCCCCATCACTTGATTTGTGACTACAGTCACCAGTGGTTTTGACCACACCGATATATTTGTGACTTCGGTCACCAGTGGTTTTGACCACCAGTGGTTTTGACCACACGGGGAAGATAAAGGAGATCAGATGGTTAGGTTATGGGTTGCATGATTTGCATGTTTTACTGATGATCTGTGTAAGTGCTTGAACCATCGGGTTGGGGATTTATACACTGAGTCTCGGTGACTCACCCCTTCCCTTATATTTTGCAGATGAGGCATAGATCGCGGATATGGAGCCGGGGAGGACTCGAGGTGGCCATGCATCTACATTTTGGGTTTCAACTTTAAACTACACTTTCGGTTTATTTAATTTTCTTTAAATTTGGTATTGGGTTTTTGTAATAAGGCCATTAAATTTTATTATTTTGGGTTTTATAATTTGCTTTTATTTTGCTTATATTATACACATGCTGAATATAGTGACTTGTTAAATTAACCGGTAAAAGGCAATGTTTTCAAAACTATATCTCTTCGGGTTTTCAAACGTTACCATCGGGTAACAAAGTTCACAAAATAATAAGGTAACTTGGATGTTTTATAACTCTAAATTTCAAACCACTTTAAATACAAATGGTTTTAAACCTGATTGTACTCATCGCATGCAGTTTTTAATAAGTATCCAATGTTTTTAAAATCGATAATTACAAATGGGTTTTCAATCACGAGGTTTCCAAGTATTACAACAACTACCAAACAACCTCAACATCATGTATTACTGACTTTTCTAAACCCTAAAGCAACAAAAGAGTATTCTTTAGAAAAATTATCCGACAAACTTATGTTTTCAGAATATTTTCACCCCACAACATACCAGATTCGGTGTGGTGTGTTGACCGGGTTTGGGGTGTTACGATTGTGGTATCAGAGCCAGCTTCAACAGCTCGGCTGTGGGCCCGAGGCCCAAAAATGTTTTAAAAGGATTATGAAAGGCTTTTATGGGAAAAGTGTAGTGATGAAAGCATGGCACCGAGTCTACGACACCAATCCGCCCAGGTAAGTACCCCAAACTATTGTTTGTTGATTATATGATTATAATGATGGCATGATTGAATAGTAGTAGGAACTACTATAGAGACTGGAACCATAGGATGATGTGAACTCGTGAAACAAACTCTTATTAAACCCCTCATAAGACTGTGCTTTAATAGACAGTGGAATAAAGGTCTAACGCATAAAACCTTTAATCAGCTTGAATATATCGGTAGATATGAGTGCACGTGGACGTGGGCGTAACACTCGTGGACGAGGTAGGGGTAGGATGACGGTCTCGGAACCCGTTGGGTCCGGACATGGGTCAGAAAACGAGGTACCACCGCCGCCAGCTGTGGGCGCAAAATATTAGGATTAGACGGGTGGTAATGATGCAGTGTCGCAGGCTGTGCTGCGGGTACTGGAAAGGGTTGCGAGTGCAGGCGTTGGAACAGGAGCTCGAAAATCTGTGACCGAGCGACTCAAGGCTAATGGTGCAGAGGTATTCAGAGGTGTGTCTGGTGTGGCACCTAGTACGGCGGAGTATTGGCTGGTGGCGACAGAACATATCATCGACGACCTGGATTTTTCAACTGAGGAAAAGCTGAAGGGCATAGTATCTTTGCTGCGAGATGAGTCATATCAGTGGTGGCTCACAGTTAGGGATGGAGCGATGGCAGATGACCTCACTTGGGAATTCTTTAGGACAGCCTATTAGAGGAAATACATAGGGGCTAGCTATGTTGATGCGCAGCGCAGGGCGTTCTTGAACTTGGTCCAGGGTAATAAGACTGTAGCGGAATATGAGGCGGAATTCCTCCGGTTGAGTAGGTATGCACGGGGTATTGTGGGCACAGAGCACGAGCACTGTGTCAGATTTGAGGATGGGCTGAGAGACGAGCTGCGGATGATAATTGTCCCACAGCAGGAACGAGAGTTTGCCGTTTTAGTGGAGAAAGCTAATGTTGCTGAAGGGGTAAAACAGTCTGTAAGGCGGAATCAGGATAGGGGTTGGAATAAAAGGAGTTCTGGATCATCTGGGTTTTCTGGGAATCAGCAGAAAAGGGCAAGATATAGTGGGTCGATTCAAGCTACTAGGCCTGCTGCTGCTAATACTCAGTGGCCGCCACGGTGTGCTCGGTGTGGGAAGTCTCACACGGGAGAGTGTTGGACTGGTAACAGGGGATGCTTTGAGTGTGGATCGCTGGGGCATCGAGTTAGGGATTGTCCACAGAGATCAGCTAGGCTGCAGTTTGAGGATCAGAATCGTGCACAGTTTAGGAGGGATCATCAGCAGCCACAGAGGAGCCGTGGTTCAGGCAGGGGAGGTAATGGCTCTAGTAGAGGCTGTGGAGCACTGGGCAGAGGTGCGGGTGGTACAGAGGCGAGACAGCCTGGAGTGGTTTACGCTGCGAGGCGTCGAGAGGAGGGCGACACACGGGACGTCATAACCGGTACGTTCTTAATTTTTGGAGTACCTTATAATACTTTAATTGATGTTGGTTCGACGCACTCGTATGTTGCTAGTAGCATAGTGGGAACCATGAACTTAGACTCTGAGATTACTTCTAGGAAGATGGCAGTGATAAGCCCTCTAGGTCACTCTGTAGAAGTAAGTAAACTATATAGGGATGTACCCCTAGAACTTCAAGGGGTCGTGTTTTTGGCTGACTTGATGGAACTGCCATTTGGGGAGTTCGATCTGATTCTCGGGATGGATTGGCTAGTAAAGTACCAAGCTAGTTTGGATTGCGCAGCTAAGCGCATTGTGTTGAAGACCATGGAAGGTGAGGAGGTGGTGATGATAGGTAATAGGAGAGATTACTTAACTAATGTTGTCTCTACACTGAAGGCTGAGAAAATGGTTAGAAAGGGTTGTGAATCATTTTTGGTGCATGTCTGTGCTTTGGAAGCGAAGGATGCAGCTGTGGAGAATGTTCGAACTGTAAGGGAATTTGCTAATGTATTCCTAGAGGAACTACTGGGTGTGCCTCCGGACCGTGAGGTTGAGTTCAGAATAGACTTGTTACCTGGAACCGCACCAGTATCTATTGCCCCGTATAGGATGGCGCCAAAAGAATTGGTGGAGTTAAAGGCTCAGATTCAAGAATTGTTAGACAGAGGTTTCATCCGACCGAGTGTATCGCCTTGGGGGGCACCTGTGCTCTTTGTTAAGAAGAAAGACGGGACGATGCGGATGTGTATAGACTACCGCCAGCTTAATAAGTTGACGATCAAAAACAAGTATCTGTTGCCCAGGATTGATGACTTGTTTGATCAACTCAAGGGTGCATCGGTTTTCTCTAAGATCGACCTTAGGTCAGGGTATCATCAGCTCAAGGTGAAGGAGGCTGATATTCATAAGACGGCATTTCGTACTCGGTATGGGCACTACAGGTTTCTGGTAATGCCTTTCGGTTTGACCAATGCGCCGGAAGCATTCATGGACATGATGAATCGGGTGTTTCAGCCGTATTTGGATCGTTTCGTCGTAGTATTTATAGACGACATTCTGGTGTACTCGAAATCTGAGGAGGAACATGACGCACATCTTCAAGTGGTTCTACAAGTTCTGAGGGAGAAGCAGTTATTCGCCAAGTTTAGTAAGTGCGAGTTCTGGCTTAAGGAGGTAACTTTCTTGGGTCATGTTGTATCAGCTGAGGGAATTAGGGTGGATCCTCGTAAGATTGAGGCAGTATTGGATTGGAAACCACCCAAGTCGGTTGCAGAGATTCGGAGTTTTCTGGGTTTGGCAGGATACTACAGAAGGTTTGTAGAAGGGTTTTCTTTGATTGCAGCGCCGTTGGCTAAGCTGTTGAGAAAAGGGGTTCCGTTTGTGTGGACTGAGAAACAGCAAGAGAGTTTTGACAAGTTGAAGAAGATTCTGACTGAAGCTCCGGTCTTGATTCAGCCTGAGGCAGGAAAGGAATTCACTGTTTATTGTGATGCATCACATACTGGCTTAGGGTGTGTGCTGATGCAAGATAGGAAGGTGGTCGCTTATGCATCTCGACAGTTGAGGCCTCATGAAGGTAACTATCCGACACATGATTTGGAGTTGTCTGCAGTGGTTTTTGCCTTGAAGATTTGGAGGCATTACTTGTATGGGGAGAAGTCGATAGTGTATACGGATCATAAGAGTCTGAAGTACCTCTTGACTCAGAAGGATTTAAATTTGAGGCAGCGAAGGTGGATCGAATTGTTGAAAGATTACGACTGTTCGATTGAGTACCATCCGGGTAAGGCTAACGTAGTAGCTGACGCGTTGAGTCGTAAGGTGGTAGCGGACTTGCGAGCGATGTTTGCTCACCTTAGTCTTTATGATGATGGGAGTCTTTTGGCAGAGTTTCAAGTAAAGTTGTCTTGGATTGTTCAGGTTAAGGAGAGTCAGCTGACAGATAAGGTTTTGAGTGCTCGAAGGTTACAAGTGCAGAATGGTGAGTCCAAAGGTTTCAACTTGGGCAGTGATGGAGTATTGTATTTTCAGGGGAAAGTATGCATGCCTAAGGATGTTGAATTGAGACAACGGATTCTTCAGGAAGCTCATAGCAGCCCATATGCTATGCATCCTGGAGGCAGTAAGATGTACCGTGATTTGAGGGAGCAGTTCTGGTGGCCAGGTCTTAAGCGTGAAGTAACTGAGTTTGTGGGCAAGTGTTTGACATGCCAGCAGGTCAAGGCTGAGCATCAGTTGCCATCAGGGCTGTTGGAGCCGGTAAAGATTTCGCAGTGGAAGTGGGAAAGGATTACGATGGACTTCGTTAGTGGGCTTCACCTTACGCTTAGTAAGAAGGACTCGGTCTGTGTAATAGTGGATCGTTTGACTAAGTCAGCTCACTTCATACCAGTAAGGGTTGATTATTCGCTTCAGAAGTTAGCCAAGTTGTATGTGGCAGAGATAGTACGGTTGCATGGAGTGCCTGTGTCAATCATTTCGGATAGGGATCCCAGGTTCACATCGCGGTTCTGGAAAGCTTTGCATCAGGCTTTGGGTACAAGGTTGGATTTTAGCACGGCTTTCCATCCGCAGCCTGATGGACAATCGGAGAGGGTAATCCAGATTCTGGAAGATATGTTAAGGGGCTGTGTTCTGGATTTCAGTGGTAGTTGGGAGGAGTATCTACCTTTAGCAGAGTTCGCTTATAACAATAGTTATTAAGCGAGTATTCAGATGGCACCATATGAGGCACTGTATGGACGAAAATGTCGTACTCCTACATGTTGGACAGTGTAACATCCCCAAACCCGGCCCACAAGTCCTGACCGGATCTGGTTATGTCACTGCGGAAACCGTTTGCAAAAAAACTTTGACTTTAGAATAACACTTGAAAATTTTATTAACTTTTGGAAACCATGTTTTTTTTAAAAAAATTATAAATAAAGTGTTGTTATTAAAAATAATCCATATTAAAACTTTAGTATAAAAATATATAAATACTTTGATTAGATAGGTTGCTAAAATTAAAATTATCTTCACATAATAATTTCTTTTAAGTGAACCATAATATCAAGTAATATCAAACATAATGATAATAATAAGGCCTTTATTACAAAAATAATTAATCCAAGTACTCGATAATAAAATGCATAAAGAAAAGATTAAAAACGTCCTCTACATGGGCCACCTTGTATTCTCCCCAACCCGGTCCGATCAACATGTCACCTGCAATGTTTAAAAAAATTGGGTGAGTCATACAGACTCAGTGTGTAATTAAACCATCGAAATCCACCCACATGCAAGCCACATAACATCCCAATTATCAAATGCAACATGTAAGTATAATCATTTAGACATTACCACAATCTGGGCTTGGCCCATATTCAATCCACATTCAAGTACTGGGCTAGGCCCTTTTCTCATTAATCCACTGATTACTGGGCTTGGCCCATTTCTATGTATGTTCTCAAAACATACCTTTCCACATGTCATATTGGGCTTGGCCCATTTCCATAGCATTTCATAACGGAACAATGCAATCATGATACCCAACCCAAACCTAAGGTCCATCCGCTACACACCCCCTTATCCAGCCTACCACACACCAGGGGACTATCGAGTCACCCTCTCCTTTTCCCTCCATAAAGGCAACCAATGCCATCCACGATGTAGCGTATAGCTAACATCAAACCACGATGGAGCACACAACAATCCATCCAGCCACGATATGGCATAAAGCCGATATCAATCAAGGTAACCACGCGAACTAAATCGCAAAGATCCACAACGCGACCTCAGTCAGCGCCAATCCACGATGTAGCACAAAGCTGACATCAACCACGTACTTGAAGTACACCCGTACCTTCTTTCAAAAACCCACCCATGCACATGTATTGTAGTATAATGCTGAGATGATGCATGTGCATGATATTCACAAATGTACGCATACTCACATATTTAAAACCAATTGTCACATATTAACAAATTTACTACTTACCTGGTCATCACCATACCCCCTTTAAGGATATCAATTTCACATTTACTGCACTTGTTAGCAAACATATAAAACAGGCAAATATCACGCAAATCCCGGAAACAATGGCTAACTACACACCTTATAACCTGAAGCTTTAGACCCTCGATCCCGACGCTATCGTTTAGCGAGACTACAGCTATTTGCCTAACGTTTTCTGCTGCACGTCCACACCCCGGTGGCCAATCCCGAACTGCCGAGACGGCTCTTTTCTTAAACTTTGGGATGGGGGCTTTCTCTTATCCTCCTTGACTGGTATCCACGTCCATCGTAATCACTTAATCAGAATCCTTTGGTTAAACGTCATAATACAAGATCTCAGGCGAATAACTACAATTTAACTTACTTACCGGAACGATCTAAAATCTCAATGGCTCCTCTGTACCTCTGTCGATTTGCCCCTAAGAATTATGGTACATAACTGGTCAATACTTAATAACCAAAATGGCCTATGGCCGAATATTAGCACTTACTTATCTTGACGAGTAACCGAATTCACACAGTCCCTAAGTGCTCCCTCGCGCTAGCTACAATAGAAAAACACATCATCATGGCCCTAAAGATCATTCGGCCAACTAAAGGAATCAAGGCCTAGATTCTTGATTCGGCATCTTTATGAAAGAGAATCCCGGAATATACCTTAAAGAGAACACTTACCCTTAAAACCGAATGGAGATGAACCAGGGAGATCACCCTTGCCGATATTCGGCCAACCACACTAGGATGCCAACGATTTCAACAACGGTGCCCAATATTAAAGGAGTTTCAGCCTAGACCAAAGGTTAAAGAATCAAAGTTGGAGGAAATAAAAAGGTATAGAAAGGAAGAGAGTGAAAGGAATTCGGCACTGAATTGGTTGACTACAATTTTCGGCAAAACTAAAAGAAAATAAAATAATAGGGAGAGGGAGTAGAAGAATTCGACAAAAGAGTCAAAAGAAATTCATGAAGGAGACCACCCTTTAAATAGGAAAATTCGGCACATGCTCCCCCCCTTGAAGACTCCAAATTTCGGCTGCCACCTTCCTAGCCACTAATTCAATTTAATTTGAATTAGCCAACTAATTTATCCATATCATATTCAAAAGAAAATTAAACCACCAGCACCCATTATCTCCATTTACTAAATAAAATAATCCTATGCTTATCAAAAATAAATAAATAAAACAACTACCCACCAGCCGAATTTAAAACAACTAAACACTAATCTAATAAGCTTCATTTATCCCATATCCTATATTTAAAATAATTAAAATAAAACTCCCCCCTTATCCATTATCTCCTCATCAATAAAAAAAACAAAGTAAGCTAATATTAATCCTCTCCCCAGCCGAATTCTAATTCAAAACAATTACCTAAGCTTATTCTTATCTTCTAATTTAAACTCCATGTGCCGTCCACTGCCTTTCAATTTGCTGCCAAAAAGAACAAAAAATAAAAAAATAAAACCCCAAACGCCACTCCCTTGGTTCGAACTTGGGACCACTGCTGCACACCTCTCCTCCAAAGCCCCAGGCCACTCGGCCACATTGTATTTCATGACATAAAGCCACCCCATTTATTCTTAAAGCCTTCATACTCAAGCCCATAACCGCATATGAAAAATAAAACGCCAAAACTGCCACTCCAGCCCTCGAACCCGCGCTCTCTCTTCCCTCCAGCGCCTAAGTGGCGCATGAGTGCCACTTTGCCAAGCTATTCCTTGTTCCAAAAATTACCGAAAAATATACTTAAGGCCTCCCTTAGCCCGATTCCCTTTCTTTACACTAAAAATCCAAAATTTTCCAAAGTCTACCCCTTTCATCCAAGCATTCTTAAAACCTCTAAAACTCATCCAAGCACTCCCAAAAACCTACAACACTTGATTTATACCCAATATGCACAGCCCCTAAACCAGGGTGTTACAATTCTACCCTCCTTAAAATAATTTCGTCCTCGAAATTACTTATTACCGAACAATCATAACTCGCTATTCTACGCCTCTGCTGCGCACTCTGATCTTAATCTATTATACTTCCGAACTCAGTCCCTAAGTTCTCACTCAAGATCCAAATCACACAAGAAAGAGCTAACTTACAAACAAGGAGAACAATTAAAGGATATTCCAAAACAAAGGAGCTTACCCGATATCACATCATTGGTTGACTTTGACTAGCACCACGACCCCTCGTTGCTCGAGGACAATTCTTAACCAGATGTGCCTTAGATCCACACCAAAAACATTCTTTACTATTTCCCCAACACTCTCCTATGTGAGGTCTCCCACATCGAGCACAGGAACGATTCCGATTCTCAGCAACTGGCACAGGTGGACGTACCGTATTCTCAACTCTCGGTCTTTTCTGAGCATCTCCAAACGATGCTGATGGTCCAACCCTTCTCTTATTCTCGTTCCTATTCTTTTCTCGGCTCTCCCTGATAGTCTTCCTAACCTCTTCAGCGATCCGAGCTTTCTCCACTAGCACCGCGAAGTCTCTCTCCCTCTGCGGAGCAATCAGCATTCGAAGTTCATCTCGCAATCCGTCCTCAAACCGGACGCACCTCTCATAATCAGTGGCCACAATTCCCTTAGCATACTGGCTTAACCGCACAAATTCCGCTTCGTACTGAGCTATCGACTTACTTCCTTGCACTAGATTTAGAAATGCTTTCCTTTGCGAGTCCAAATAACTGGCTCCTACGTACTTTCCTTCAAACTTAGCCTTAAAGTATCCCCAATCCAATCGATCTACCGGTACACCTTGTTTGACAGTGAGCCACCAACGATAAGCTTCGTCGCGAAGCAACGAAACAGCGTCCTTCAGCTTTTCTTCATTGGTGCAGTCCAAATCATCCATGATTCTCTCGACTGCTTCTAGCCAATACTCTGCTACATTCGAAGCCACTCCCGACACTCTTCTAAACACTTCAGCCCCGTTCGACCTGAGTCTCTCGGACACTGACTTTCGAGCTCCGTTTCCCATACCAGCTCTTGCCACTTGCTGTAGCACGCGCAACATAGCTTGCGACACCGCTACATCTACTCCTGTCTGATCTTGCCCCTCTACGTCCGCTGCTGGCAGCACTTCACTTCCTGACCCATGGCCAGACCCTATCGGTTCTGATGCTGCCATTCTACCTCTACCGCGTCCCCTAGAACTCATCTCTATCGTCGTGATTTAATCTAATTAAGAAGTTTTATGCATTAGAAATTTTGTTCCACTATTTAATCGCGAGCAAATTTTATGAAAGAAGGGTATTTAAAAGTAATTCTTTTGATCACACAAAGTTTCAGTTCAAGTTTGCTACCCTAATTCAAAGAATCACATTTACACACACATTCATTCATCCACAAGAACACCTGTCTCCCTCAGCATTCAGTGGTATCCACCGCGCACATCCACTATTCGGACCTTTCTGCCCGTTTCTACCCCAGGGGTATTTTCATCATTTTCCTACCGGGTATTTTCGTGAATAATCAGAAAAAAATTTTGGAAGCCTTAATAAATCAGGATATTTGGATATTCCAAACCTTTAAGGGTATTTTCGAAAATTCTTCAATTTGAAGTACGGTAGAAGTTTGGAAACTAGGGGTATTTTGGTAATTTTTTGTCAATCAGGGTAATTTTGTAAATTCCCCAAAGTCAGGGTATTATTTTGAAATACAAAAGATTGGATACCTTTGCAAAGTAAGAGAATTTTATTAAGCTTGGGGTTAAACCGGAAATTTTAAAAGTCAGGGGCATTTTAGTAATTTTCAACATAGGGGTGTTTTCGTAAATTTTCGTAAATCGGGGTATCTTGATATTTTGAAAGCTAGAGTTTTTAATATTTTGCAAAGTGGAAATATTTTAACAAAAGTTGAGGGTCGTGCGGTAATGTTACAATACAGGGGCATTTTTGTAATTTTGCCACTAGGGGCATTTTGGTAATTTGGTAAATTGAGAAAACGTTTTTCAAAATCAGATTTAGGGTTTACAACCAAAAGAGTAAGTTTGAAATTTTTTATTTTTAAAAAGGTTTTAAAACAGTAAGGCTAATCCCATTCGGGTTTTAATAGTTGGTTTAGCCTATGACTGAGTCCTCTTAGTTAGGGCGAACCGAAGCTACGCACCAGGTAGGAATTCCGCGAAGAGGAGGTGAGTCACGAGGACTGCTTAAGTACCAAGCTCTTCCGGGTCCAATCCTTGACATGCGCACAGGGGTTACCACACCCTAACTCGGCGACTTAGTCGTAGGTTTGTTTAGTAATTTTTAAGTCTTATGTATATGTTTGAGTAGACTAGTCCTAGGGTTCAATAGATCCTAGTCCACTAATCTACGAGCCCAACTAAGCCCATAACAGTTCATATAACAAGCTACTTCACAAGTCTGAAGTACTTACCTGGTGGACTCGGGCCGGAGGTACAGGTGCCATGCCAGAAAAACCTGAAAAAAGTTTCTTAAAAGCCCATATTTTTGAAAAGCCCATTTTGAAAATGTTTTTGGGCCCAAAACCTTCAAAGTCGAGTTTTGAACCGGGCTCTGATACCAAACTGTAACATCCCCAAACCCGGCCCACAAGTCCTGACCGAATCTAGTTATGTCACTGCGGAAACCGTTTGCAAAAAAATTTGACTTTAGAATAAAACTTGAAAATTTTATTAACTTTTGGAAACCATGTTTTTTTTTAAAAAATTATAAATAAAGTGTTGTTATTAAAAATAATCCATATTAAAACTTTAGTATAAAAATATATAAATACTTTGATTAGATAGGTTGCTAAAATTAAAATTATCTTCACATAATAATTTCTTTTAAGTGAACCATAATATCAAGTAATATCAAAAATAATGATAATAATAAGGCCCTTATTACAAAAATAATTAATCCAAGTACTCGATAATAAAATGCATAAAGAAAAGATTAAAAACGTCCTCTGCTTGGGCCACCTTGTATCCTCCCCAACCCGGTCCGATCAACATGTCACCTGCGATGTTTAAAAAAATTGGGTGAGTCATACAGACTCAGTGTGTAATTAAACCATCGAAATCCACCCACATGCAAGCCACATAACATCCCAATTATCAAATGCAACATGTAAGTATAATCATTTAGACATTACCACAATCTGGGCTTGGCCCATATTCAATCCACATTCAAGTACTGGGCTAGGCCCTTTTCTCATTAATCCACTGATTACTGGGCTTGGCCCATTTCTACGTATGTTCTCAAAACATACCTTTCCACATGTCATATTGGGCTTGGCCCATTTCCATAGCATTTCATAACGGAACAATGCAATCATGATACCCAACCCAAACCTAAGGTCCATCCGCTACACACCCCCTTATTCAGCCTACCACACACCAGGGGACTATCGAGTCACCCTCTCCTTTTCCCTCCATAAAGGCAACCAATGCCATCCACGATGTAGCGTATAGCTAACATCAAACCACGATGGAGCACACAGCAATCCATCCAGCCACGATATGGCATAAAGCCGATATCAATCAAGGTAACCACGCGAACTAAATCGCAAAGATCCACAACGCGACCTCAGTCAGCGCCAATCCACGATGTAGCACAAAGCTGACATCAACCACGTACTCGAAGTACACCCGTACCTTCTTTCAAAAACCCACCCATGCACATGTATTGTAGTATAATGCTGAGATGATGCATGTGCATGATATTCACAAATGTACGCATACTCACATATTTAAAACCAATTGTCACATATTAACAAATTTACTACTTACCTGGTCATCACCATTCCCCCTTTAAGGATATCAATTTCACATTTACTGCACTTGTTAGCAAACATATAAAACAGGCAAATATCACGCAAATCCCGGAAACAATGGCTAACTACACACCTTATAACCTGAAGCTTTAAACCCTCGATCCCGATGCTATCGTTTAGCGAGACTACAGCTATTTGCCTAACATTTTCTGCTGCACGTCCACACCCCGGTGGCCAATCCCGAACTGCCGAGACGGCTCTTTTCATAAACTTTGGGATGGGGGCTTTCTCTTGTCCTCCTTGACTGGTATCCACGTCCATCGTAATCACTTAATCAGAATCCTTTGGTTAAACGTCATAATACAAGATCTCAGGCGAATAACTACAATTTAACTTACTTACCGGAACGATCTAAAATCTCAATGGCTCCTCCGTACCTCTGTCGATTTTCCCCTAAGAATTATGGTACATAACTGGTCAATACTTAATAACCAAAATGGCCTATGGCCGAATATTAGCACTTACTTATCTTGACGAGTAACCGAATTCACACAGTCCCTAAGTGCTCCCTCGCGCTAGCTACAATAGAAAAACACATCATCATAGCTCTAAAGATCATTCGGCCAACTAAAGGAATCAAGGCCTAAATTCTTGATTCGGCATCTTTATGAAAGAGAATCCCGGAATATACCTTAAAGAGAACACTTACCCTTAAAACCGAATGGAGATGAACCAGGGAGATCACCCTTGTCGATATTCGGCCAACCACACTAGGATGCCAACGATTTCAACAACGGTGCCCAATATTAAAGGAGTTTCAGCCTAGACCAAAGGTTAAAGAATCAAAGTTGGAGGAAATAAAAAGGTATAGAAAGGAAGAGAGTGAAAGGAATTCGGCACTGAATTGGTTGACTACAATTTTCGGCAAAACTAAAAGAAAATAAAATAATAGGGAGAGGGAGTAGAAGAATTCGGCAAAAGGGTCAAAAGAAATTCATGAAGGAGACCACCCTTTAAATAGGAAAATTCGGCACATGCTCCCCCCTTGAAGACTCCAAATTTCGGCTGCCACCTTCCTAGCCACTAATTCAATTTAATTTGAATTAGCCAACTAATTTATCCATATCATATTCAAAAGAAAATTAAACCACCAGCACCCATTATCTCCATTTACTAAATAAAATAATCCTATGCTTATCAAAAATAAATAAATAAAACAACTACCCACCAGCCGAATTTAAAACAACTAAACACTAATCTAATAAGCTTCATTTATCCCATATCCTATATTTAAAATAATTAAAATAAAACTCCCCCCTTATCCATTATCTCCTCATCAATAAAAAAAAAAACAAAGTAAGCTAATATTAATCCTCTCCCCAGCCGAATTCTAATTCAAAACAATTACCTAAGCTTATTCTTATCTTCTAATTTAAACTCCATGTGCCGTCCACTGCCTTTCAATTTGCTGCCAAAAAGAACAAAAAAAAAAACCCCAAACGCCACTCCCTTGGTTCGAACTTGGGACCACTGCTGCACACCTCTCCTCCAAAGCCCCAGGCCACTCGGCCACATTGTATTTCATGACATAAAGCCACCCCATTTATTCTTAAAGCCTTCATACTCAAGCCCATAACCGCATATGAAAAATAAAACGCCAAAACTGCCACTCCAGCCCTCGAACCCGCGCTCTCTCTTCCCTCCAGCGCCTAAGTGGCGCATGAGTGCCACTTTGCCAAGCTATTCCTTGTGCCAAAAATTACCGAAAAATGTACTTAAGGCCTCCCTTAGCCCGATTCCCTTTCTTTACACTAAAAATCCAAAATTTTCCAAAGTCTACCCCTTTCATCCAAGCATTCTTAGAACCTCTAAAACTCATCCAAGCACTCCCAAAAACCTACTAACACTTGATTTATACCCAATATGCACAGCCCCTAAACCAGGGTGTTACAGACAGAACTGGGTGAACGGCAGATGTTGGGTCCAGAGTTGGTGGCAGAAACAGAGGATAAGGTTAAGGTGATTCGGACTCGTCTTAAGGAAGCGTCGGACAGGCAGAAGTCTTACGCCAATCTTAAGCGCAGGGATATAGAGTATGCAGTAGGTGACAAGGTCTTTCTAAAGGTATCGCCATGGAAGAAAGTGTTGAGATTTGGGCGAAAAGGCAAGCTAAGTCCTAGGTTTATCGGGTCGTATACGGTGTTGAAGCGAGTGGGACCGGTAGCTTATCAGCTCGAGTTACCAGCAGAACTAAGTCAGATTCACGATGTCTTTCATGTTTCCATGCTTAGGCGCTATCGATCAGATCCGTCGCATGTTGTGCCAGTTGCGGATAGAGAGGTAAACTCAGATTTGTCATTCGAGGAGGAACCAGTACAGATCCTGGATCGGGATATCAAAGTCCTGCGTAGGAAGTCAGTTCCCTTGGTGAAAGTATTATGGCGGAACCATGGTACAGAGGAGGCCACATGGGAACCAGAGGATGTGATGCGGCAGCAATACCCTCAACTTTTCTGACCAGGTAATTTCAGGGCCGAAATTATTTTTAAGGGGGGTAGAACTGTAACATCCTTAAATCGGGGTTCTGCATTTTACTTGTGTTGCATGTGATGAATTGTCTATAATGTTCATTTATCATGTTCTGGGGTCTAGTTATAACCCTGGATTAGGCTTGAGTTAGGGCTAAAAAAATTTCATTTTAGTACTTAAAAGGAAGGAGCTAGATAAAGTAGGGGTTAAAAGAATTTATTGGAGGTTTGTGACTCAAAGAATCAAGTGGAAAAGTGGCAAGGAGGTGCCACTTAAGCACCAGGGAGATGACGCCACATGCAGGGAGGGAGTGCATGTGTTCGAGCAGCAGGAATTGCCCTCCTGCTTATTCTTTTTCACGCCACAAGCAAGGAGAGGAGTGCTCAGGTAGGACTCTCTTGAATGGATGGAGAGGAGAAATTTGTGGAGTTTGACCCGTTCAAACGAATTTAAACTGATGGAAGGGAGGAAATCTAGGAGTTTGAATTATTTCAAACTCATTTGAAGTGTTGGCCGAATTATGGACTTTGGGGGAGGAGTGTTTAGCCGAAATTTCTTTCTTCCTTTTTCCGCAGCTCTTGTGTTTGGCTGAATGACTTGTGCATTATTTGTTGTATAGCCGAAACTTCAATAGCCATTTTCTTCTTTTCTTTTCGGTTCACTTGGGTTAGCCTATTGCCGAATTCATCTCTTGTGCTTTTCTTCTTTCTATTTTGTTCAAAGCCGAAACCTATCCTCACATCTTCTCCTCCGTTTTTCTTTCTATTCCGTTCTTTCTCTTCTCTCAAACCCATTGCCGAATCTACCTCCTTCCACTTCTCTTCTCTTCACCATCTTTCCCGAATCAAACCACTACTCAAGCCGAATCTTGATTCCATCTTTCCCATCTTTTCTATTTTATTTCAAAAGCTGAAAGCTTGTTGTTTCTCTTTCGGTTTCATCAAGTACCTTGGCCGGATACTTGGCTCATAAATCTCTCTCTTCTTGCGATTTCTCTTCATCATCTTAAGTGCCGAAATCAAGTTTGCTTTTAAGGACATAGCCGAATCTTTTGGTAAGGGATCTCTTCTTTTCTTCTTGACCGATTTGAGTAATGCCGAACCTCTTCTGTCTTTCTTTTGATATTTCTTCAATCTTGGTAATCAAGATCTTAACTTATTCTTGTCCCATGTGGTAGCCGAAACCCTTAACACTAATAGGGGATGCCGATCTGTGGTGTTTAAAGGCCAAAGCAGTCATCAAGGTAAGGGGCGACAAACTTATTTGGTTTCGGGATACATGTTATGGCTGAAATGCCTTAGGATTCTTAGTGTTGTATTAAAACCGATTGTAGGGAGGAGCAACGTTCAGGATCTCGTTAGTTGCGTAGTTTCGGGATTCGCTTAGATTTACGAATAGCCAGGTGTGTAACGCTTACACACTTTATTAGTATAATAATGCTTATTATGTTACTGTTATAGCCGTTGGCTTTAGTGACTTTGCCTTGTGGGGCTGAACTTGGACACCGGGTAAGTCCCCTGTTATGTGATTTTTGATATACATCATCATGTTTTGTTAAATGCTATGCTAGGCGTTATTGCATGATTTCATGATATTATGACACGTATGATATGGACAAGATGATGGGGATTGATGAGAGGAGGGGGATGATTTATTTGGACTGTCACCAGTGGTTTTGACCACAAGATGGGTTGGCCCCATCATTTGATTTGTGACTACGGTCACCAGTGGTTTTGGCCACACTATTATTATTTGTGACTAGTCCCAGTGGTTTTGACCACCCGTGGTTTTGACCGCACTTATGAGATTTGTGACTACGGTCACCAGTGGTTTTGACCACATATGGATATTGTGACTCGTCCCAGTGGTTTGGTACCACAGTGGGTTGGCCCCACATGATTATTACGGGATTGTCATCAGTGGTTTTGACCACACGATGGGTTGGCCCCATCACTTGATTTGTGACCACGGTCACCAGTGGTTTTGACCACACCGATATATTTGTGACTTCGGTCACCAGTGGTTTTGACCACCAGTGGTTTTGACCACACGGGGTAGATAAAGGAGATCGGATGGTTAGGTTATGGGTTGCATGATTTGCATGTTTTACTGATGATCTGTGTAAGTGCTTGAACCATCGGGTTGGGGATTTATACACTGAGTCTCAGTGACTCACCCCTTCCCTTATATTTTGCAGATGAGGCATAGATCGCTGATATGGAGCCGGGGAGGACTCGTGGTGGCCATGCATCTACATTTTGGGTTTCAACTTTAAACTACACTTTCGGTTTATTTAATTTTCTTTAAATTTGGTTTTGGGTTTTTGTAATAAGGCCACTAAATTTTATTATTTTGGGTTTTATAATTTACTTTTATTTTGCTTATATTATACACATGCTGAATATAGTGACTTGTTAAATTAACCGGTAAAAGGCAATGTTTTCAAAACTATATCTCTTCGGGTTTTCAAACGTTGCCATCGGGTAACAAAGTTCACAAAATAATAAGGTAACTTGGATGTTTTATAACTCTAAATTTCAAACCACTTTAAAGACAAATGGTTTTAAACCTGATTGTACTCATCGCATGTAGTTTTTAATAAGTATCCAATGTTTTTAAAATCGGTAATTTCAAATGGGTTGTCAATCACGAGTTTTCCAAGTATTACAACAACTACCAAACAACCTCAACATCATGTATTACTGAGTTTTCTAAACCCTAAAGCAACAAAAGAGTATTCTTTAGAAAAATTATCCGACAAACTTATGTTTTCAGAACGTTTTCACCCCGTAACATACCAGATTCGGTCGTGGTGTGTTGACCGGGTTTGAGGTGTTACACGGAGTTTCAAAAATAAAACAAAGTTTTTAACGAACGCTTAGCTTTTCAACTACCTTATGTCGTGACATGCTAGATCTGGCCATAAGTTTCGGGTGTTATAGGCCGGAACTAAACCGAACACATACAGATATTTTCAATAATTTAAAAATTTTTCTAAGTTACATAGGTCACACGCCCGTGTGGGCAGGCCGTGTGCATCCCACGGCCTTAGACACACTCGTGTGTCTGAGCCGTGTCAAAACAGGGCATACGTATTGACTTGTCCACACGGTCTGAGACACGCCCATCTGCCTCACCCGTTGTTGACACTGACTTGCACCACAAGGCCATTCATACGCCCGTGTGTCCAGACCGTGGTTGCTACTGACTTGATCCACACGGCCAGCCACACACCCGTATGTCTTGCCCGTGATCGATTCTGACTTGTTTTAAATTGCAACCTCAAAGGACACGATCGAGCCACACGCCCGTGTGCTCAACCGTGTGGGCAATTATAGGCCATTTTCAAGGCCAAAATGCCACCCACACTTGGGTCATCCCTACAAACACATACAAGCATCATCCCATGCACAATTGGAAACCAAAACACATCAAATTGTGCATCATTCCTACTCAATTATGAGCCTAACAACCATACCAACTTAATAGTCATTTAACTCAATATAACCACAAGCACTTCAAAGCATAATCCATCACAAATTTACCATCAATAATATGCTAGCTATACATCAATAAGCTTACCATTCATATGACCTGTAACATCCTGAAAAGGGCCTATGCATTTTCGGTTTAATTGTAAGAAATGACATGTCTTATGTGTTATGACTATGTTTTGAACATTTTTGGAAATCTGGAAATGTATGGAAATGTTAAGTTTAAAAGAGGAAAGTGAACCTTTTTGGAAACTAAGAAAGGTAAGGAAATGATTTGGAAATGATTCAAAAGAGGAAAGTGAACATTTCTGGAAACTTGGAAATGTAAGGAAATGTTAAGTTTAAAGGAGGCAAACGAAAATTTTTGGAAACTTGGAAATGTAGAGAAATGTCAAGTTTTAAGGTTTAAAAAGAGGAAATTAAGGCAAGGTGGCCTTAAGAAAATTAGTAGGAGGAATTTGACACACAAATGGGCTTGGAAAAGTGGCCTGGAGATGCCACTTAGGGCCTCTGGAAATGGCGCCACATGCAAGGGTGTTGGGCCTGAGTTCGAGTCACTTGGGAAGCAAATAAAAGAAGTTTTATTTTTGCTTCCAGAAGCAGAGAGGTGGACGGCATTAAGGCTCTTAAAAGAGGAGTTTTATTCTCTTTAAATTTCGGCTAAATAGAGGATAAATAAGGGATTTATTTATCATTATTTTCAAGAGTTAATAGTTGGATTAAATTATTTTTATAAAGTGATAATTCAAGGGATAAAGCTATCAAAATAGAAGAGTGGTGGCCAAGTAAGTGACTCTAGCCTATTAATTTCGGCTATAAAAGGGAGAGTAAGGCTATTCTTCATTCATACTTTTCTCTTCAAGAAAACCTCTGCCGAAATTCTCTAAAGTTTCTCCTCTTCTCTCTGCCGAATTCTCTCTGCCATTATTCTCTTTTTCTCTTTTCTTTCTAATCCCTCCAAAAGCTAAAAGCTTGCTAAGATCAAGGCCATAGCCGAATAGTTTGAGACTTCAAGCAAAGGAACTGTCGATATCTAAAGTAAGGGTAAGATCTCATTCGGTCTCATCCTTTTTCTTTTAAGATTTGCTCAAATCTAGGACTAACCCCATTAATATCTTGTTGTCGAAACCTTGAAGAGATCTTTCGGGATTTACTAAGTGTCGACTACAAGGAAGGAGAAGTTCTTTTCCCGAAGGTACACCATAAGCCGCGTGTTCCCTAGTTATTCGGTGAGTTTCGGGATTTAAAATCCACAAGGTAGGTGTCTATAACATTCGGCCAAGGCCTATTTTGGATATCTAGATCTATTTCTTACTTTGTTTAAAAGTCGAAACTAACCTATGATGTGACTTAATGTTTGGCCGAATGCAAGAAGGTGTACAACAAAGTTTTCGGGATTTGACTATAGTCAACTCGACACCAAGGTAAGTTCTAGTGTACTAATCCTACTAGGATTTGGATTTATGGCCGAATGGCTCTTTACTAAGTATTAAAT
Source organism: Gossypium australe (assembly GCA_005393395.2). NCBI lineage: Eukaryota > Viridiplantae > Streptophyta > Magnoliopsida > Malvales > Malvaceae > Gossypium > Gossypium australe. The sequence continues at coordinate 63,646,558 of CM016616.1, read as the reverse complement.
GATTGATTAAATGTAGAGATCTAAGATCTAAAGCAATAGATCGGTTTTTCGGGATTTCAAGGAATTCGTTAAGCAAATCAGGTGTGTACCCCACACTATCTTTAATAAGTTTTATGGCAATATTTAATATAAGTATGTATAAGAATGAGAATATGGCTAAGGTACCCTAATGTGGTACAAAGTACTCAGGTACGTTTCCTACTCATACTAGGATTACGAAATATGTTATATTTAACATGTGAAAAGTGACATGAATGTGAATTTAAGTATGATATGCATGATATGAATAATATGGGGCATTCGGGTTATATGAGAAAGGGGAAGTGATTGTGACGACTTCGGTCTCACATTATCTGAATGTGGTAACTTCGGTTACATTATCTGAATGTGGTAACTTCGGTTACATTATCTGAATGTGGTGTCTCATGACACAATTATCTGAATCTGGTGGCTATGCCACGAATTTTATATGGGCGATGAGCACGTCGACTGCAGCGACTGCCTTCGATGGTGTGTAGCGGAAGGAGGGTTGACTTAGTAGTCCCCACGGTGTGCAGGTTGGTACGGGGATGTGTAGCTGATGGCATCTAGGTTTGGATTTGGGATTGCATCATTATCTTGAAATATTATGTGAACATGATATGTATGGTATGCCTAAATCTATTAAATTTTAGTGTTGGTTGCACATTGAGTCTGTTTGACTCACCCCGTTGGGGAATATTTTTCAGGTGATGAGCAGTAATGGACCGAGTCGGCAGGAGCTTAGGGATGGCCATGCCCAGCAAGAAATCTATGATTTGGACTTTTATTTTCTTTAAGTACTCTGATTTTAAATTTGGGTTATATTTGATGTAATAAGGCCATAGTGAACTATTTTATTTCTGTCTTATTGTTTAATTATGTTTACAAATTTTTATTAAGTTAAAGATTAAGTAATTTATTTTTGAATATACTCTATATGTTTTATCACTTAAAAATTAAAAAGGGTTTTCAATATAAAATTGAATTCGTTTTCAACTCAAGCCCAACCCAAAACAATATCTTTTTTAAAAATCGCACAAGTTTTTCCCAATAAGCAAAAGGATTTGAACCAGTTTTCTTGAGGAACATACCAAATCTGGTCAAAGCTCGTGGGCCGGGTTTGGGGTGTTTTAGTTTGGTATCAGAGCCCAGTTTTAAACTCTCGGCCTGTGGTTTAAGGCCCAAAACGTTTTCAAATCGAGCCCAAGTGAGTTTTTATGAAAATATTTTTGGAAATAAGCAGGTTTTTCTGGCATGGCACCTAAGTCTCCGACCCGGAGTCCACCAGGTAAGTACCCCTAACCTTTGGGTGATTTATCTTGTGAATTGTAGAAGGGTAGAAGTGGAATGGAACGTCGATTAGCATGATAAGTATTTGAACCCTAGGACTAGTTACCCCAACAACTACATAAGACTTAATTGCCTAATTAAACAAACCTGTGTCTAAGTCGCCGAGTTAGGGTGTGGCAACCATTGTGCGCATGTCTAGGATTGGATCCAGAAGAGCCTGGTATTTAAGCAGTCCTAGTGACTCACCTCCTCTTCGTAGGAATCCTACCTGGTGCGTAGCTTCGGTTCACCCTAACCAAGAGGACTTATTCATGGGCTAAACCTTTAACTAAAACCCGAAAGGGACCAGCCGCATTTTTTTTATGGAAACCCTAGTTTTCAAACTTTTAAAAAATTACCCTTTTGAATTGCAAACACGATTTTATAAAATTCTCTCAAATATTCTTGATTTGTTAAAATTACTAAAATACCCCTAGTTGTAAAATTACAAAACTGCCCTTGGGATTTGAAAATTACCATATTACCTCGATTTCAATAAAACTCTCTTATTTTGTAAAAGTATCCCAAACCTCTATTTTTCGAAAGTCCAAAATGCTCCGATTTGGAAAAAAATTACGAAATTGCCCCTAACTTACAAAATTACCAAAATGACCCTAAATTCCAACATTTTTGCAACCTCACCGTTTTGGAAAATAGAATTCTCAAAAAGAACCTTCAAGTTTTGCAAATGTTGAAATACCCTTGATTTAGTAAGATTTACAAATTTACCCTGGTTTATTACCAAAATACCCCTGAGCTCCAAAATTACCGAAATACCCCCGGATTTCAAAACTTTCCAAAGTCCCCCGGGAATTTAAAAATTCCAAAATACTTTTTGACAAAATCACCAAGAAACTTTTTCTTTTGAAAAATTACGAAAATACCCCTGTAGGACAAATTACGAAAATACCCCTAGGTAGTGGAAAAACAGCAACAATGAAAACTACAACATTTCTCTGAATGAACGAAAGTTCATAATTGATTGATGAATGTATGAATGTAAAGACTGTGTGCATGTATGAATACGAAAGAACCACTCTTAAAATTCTTTTCATAAAACTTCTTCGCGGGTAATCAGTGGAATAAAGGCTAATTCATAAAATTTCTTAATTAGATTAAAGCACTATCGTAGAAATGAGCTCTAGGGGACGTGGTTCTGGAATACCTTAATTACCTTGTTCGTTGTAAAGTCAGTTCGTTCTTATGTTGCTAGTAAGGTGTATGGAACCTTGATTGTAAACTAAGAGAATGTGCCTAGAAAGTATGATAGTTTCTTAAGATCAGAGTGCGTAGCAGTAGCGTAGTGTGGTGAGCTAGGAAGTACGACTGTTTGTTAGTAAGAAATTTCGAGGACGAAATTATTTTAAGGGGGTAGAACTGTAACATCCTGAAAAGGGCCTATGCATTTTCGATTTAATTGTAAGAAATGACATGTCTTATGTGTTATGACTATGTTTTGAACATTTTTGGAAATCTGGAAGTGTATGGAAATGTTAAGTTTAAAAGAGGAAAGTGAACCTTTTTGGAAACTAAGAAAGGTAAGGAAATGATTTGGAAATGATTCAAAAGAGGAAAGTGAACATTTCTGGAAACTTGGAAATGTAAGGAAATGTTAAGTTTAAAGGAGGCAAACGAAAATTTTTGGAAACTTGGAAATGTAGAGAAATGTCAAGTTTTAAGGTTTAAAAAGAGGAAATTAAGGCAAGGTGGCCTTAAGAAAATTAGTAGGAGGAATTTGACACACAAACGGGCTTGGAAAAGTGGCTTGGAGATGCCACTTAGGGCCTCTGGAAATGGCGCCACATGCAAGGGTCTTGGGCCTGAGTTCGAGTCACTTGGGAAGCAAATAAAAGAAGTTTTATTTTTGCTTCCAGAAGCAGAGAGGTGGACGGCATTAAGGCTGTAACATCCTGAAAAGGGCCTATGCATTTTCGGTTTAATTGTACGAAATGACAAGTTTTAAGTGCTATGAATAAATTTTTGATATTTTTGGAAACTCAGAAATGGACGAAAATGAAATGGAAATGAACATTTTTGGAAACCTGGAAATGCATGGACCTGAACATTTTTGGAAACTAGGAAATGTAAGGAAATGATTCAAAAATGGAAAGTGAACATTTCTGGAAACTTGGAAATGTAAGAAAATGGCAAGTTTACAGAGCCGATCGAAAATTTTAGGAAACTTGGAAATGACCTAGAAATGTCAAATTTTAAAGTTTAAAATAGGAAATTAGGGCAAGGAGGCCTTAAAAGAAAAAGTTGGAGAAATTTGACACACAAACAGGATTGGAAAAGTGGCCTGAAGATGCCACTTAGGGACTTTGGAAATGGCGCCACGTGCAAGGGTGTTGGGCCTGAGTTCGAGTCACTTGGGAAACAAATAAATGAGGTTTTATTTTGGCTTCCAGAAGGCTGAGGTGGACGGCACATGCTTCTAGAAAAGGAGGTGTTTTATTTTCATAAATATGTGATTAATAAGGTGATAAATAGAAGCTTTTTATTTGGATTATTTTGAAGAGATAATAAAGGATTTTTATTTGGATTATTTTGAAGAGATAATAAAGGATTTTTATTTGGATTATTTTGAAGAGATAATAAAGGATTTTTAATTGGATTATTTTCAAGGGATAATAAAGGATTTAAATTGGATTAAACCCTTTTATTTATCATATTAAAAAGATAAAGTTATCAGATAGAGGAGTGGTGGCCAAGTAAGGGACTCCTTAGCTGATAATTTTGCCTATAAAAGGAAGGAAGGAGGGCTACTCATCAGTTTGTTTCTTTCTTTGCTCTACCGAAAATTTCCTGGCAAACTCTCTCTGCCGAATTTTCTTCTCGTCTTTTCTTCTTCTTTTCTCTTCTACTGTCAAGCCGAAACCTCTTTGATTCCTGTTTAAGTCTCCATAGCCGGATCTCTGTGGCTTCAATCAAGGGTGCCGTCGACTGTGGTGATAAGGTAAGAATAATGGATTCTTGTTGTTTATTCTCTTTCAACGAAGATTTGGGAACTGATTCTTCTGGTTGTCTTTTGGCCAAATATTAAAGGAGGAATTCTGGGATTTCAGATCTAAGGATTTAAGGTAAGAAAAGCATGGTTTAGGCCAGAGGCCAATTGATTTAAGATTATTAAGTGATATGGAAATCAGATCTAACATATGTGTGTAGGGATTTCAACATCTCCATAGCCAAGGGTTACTTTTCGGGATTTGAAATCACAAGGTATGTGTTTAAGATATTCGGCCAAGGCTATTTTAAATATTTAGATTTATTATCAGAAGCCGAAAACTAACCTGTGGAGTAATATAGTGTTTAGCCGAATTCACAAGGGAGGAATACAAAGATCCGGCCCTTGATTCTTAAAATCAATTCAGTTACAAGGTAAGTAATACAAATCCTAGTTGTATTTGGAAAAATAGCCGAATGGTCTTTTAAATAGTAAGTGATTGACTTATGTAGGATTTGAGATCTAAATCTGTAATCAGTTCTCTTCAGGATTTTCGAGGACTTCATTAAGCGAATCAGGTGTGCACTCCACACTACTTTGTAATATGAATTATGGTTGCATGTATTAAAATATATGTTAATGAAAATATGAGCATGGCTAAGGTACCATGTTAAGGTACTAAGTACTCAGGTACGTTTCCTACTTCTACTAGGAATATGAAATATGTTATTCATAACATGAGAATATGATAAGAATGTGAACTATGGTATATTATGCATATTAATGTTTATGGGGCATATGGTTGTATATTGAAAGGGGAAGTGAAAAGTGGTGATTTAAGACCACAGTAATCTGAAAAGTGGTGACTTACGACCACAGTAATATGAAAAGTGGTGATCTAAGACCACAGTAATCTGAAAAGTGTTTTCCTAAAACCACAGATGCGGACCCTAAGCCCGCAAATTGGTGTGTAGCGGAAGGAGGGTCGACTTAGTAGTCCCCACGGTGTGTTTGGCAGGTACGGGGGTGTGTAGCGGATGGACAATTAGGTTTGGGTTTGGGAATGCGTCATAACTTGTATTTTATAATGAATGTATTGTATGCCTGATTCTATTACGATTTAGTGCCACGTACACATTGAGTCTGGTTGACTCACCCCGTTGGGGAAATATTTTTTTCAGGTGATGAGCAGTAGTGGACCGGGTCGGCAGGAGCTAAAGGTGGCCATGCATCGCAAGGAGAAATTTAAAGACTTGGGCTTTTATTTTACTCAGTACTTAAATTTTATTTTGGGTTTTGATTGATGTAATAAGGCCATAAGGCCAAGTTGGTTTTCTTTATTTCTGTTTACTTTGAATTATTATGTTACAATTTATTTTTGATTAAGTTAAAGAAAATTTATTTCTTTTAAAATAAAACCTAAATTGTTTTGTCACCTAAATTAAATTGGATTTCCAAATAAAATAAATGGGTTTCCAATCTAAGCCCAACCCAAAACAATATTTTTTTGAAAATTACACAAATTTTCTCTAAGTAACAAAGAACATTGAAATCGGTATACTTTAGGAACATACCAGATTCGGTTTGGGCTCGTGGGCCGGGTTTGGGGTGTTTCAATTTGGTATCAGAGCCCAGTTTTAAACTCTCGGCCTGGGGTTTAAGGCCCAAAACGTTTTCAAATCGAGCCCAAATGAGTTTTTTGAAGATAAAGCAGGGTTTTTTGGCATGGCACCTAAGTCTCCGACCCGAAGTCCACCAGGTAAGTACCCCTATCCTTTGTGTGATTTATATTGTGATTTGTAGAAGGGTAGAAATGGAATGGAATGTAGATAGTATGATAGGTAATTGAACTCTAAGACTAGCTTACCCCAACAGTTACATAAGATTTTAAATGTTTAATTGAACAAACCTGTGGCTAAGTCGCCGAGTTAGGGTGTGGCAACCATTGTGCGCATGTCTAGGATTGGTATTCGGTGGGAGCTTGGTATTTAAGCAGTCCGCGTGACTCACCTCCTCTCCACTCGAATCCTACCTGGTGCGTAGCTTCGGTTCACCCTAACCAAGAGGACTTATTCATGGGCTAAACCTTTAACTAAAACCCGAAAGGGATTAGCCACATTTTTATGGAAACCCTAGTTTTAAAATGACTAAATTACCCTTTTGATTTATACAAGCTATCCCATAAAATTTTTCTGAAATATTTCTTGATTTATGAAAATTACAAAAATACCCCTAGTGGTAAAATTCCAACAATGCCCTTGGTTTATCAAATTTCCAAAATACCCACAGTTCTTATTAAAAAAAAATTTCATTACTTTATAACAAGTCCAAAAACCCTAATTTGCAAAATATCAAAATACTTTGATTTTGGAAAATTACGAAATTGCCCCTGACTTACAAATTTACCAAAATGACCCTGATTTCCAAAATTTTTGTGACATCACCGTTTTGGACAATAAAATTCTCAAAAAGAACCCTCAAAGTTTTGAAAATTGTGAAATACCCCTAAATTATTGAGCTTTACAAATTTACCCTGGTTTATTACCAAAATACCCCCGAGATCCAAAATTACCGAAATACCCCCGAATTTCAAAAATTTTCCAAAATACCCCGGGAATTTAAAAATTCCAAAATACTTTTTGACAAAATCACCAAGGAACTATTTCTTTTGAAAAATTACGAAAATACCCCTGTAGGGCAAATTACGAAAATACCCCTGGGTAGTGAGAAAACAACAACAATGAAAACTACAACGTTTCTCTGAATGAACGAAAGTTCATAATTGATTGATGGATGTATAGACTGTGTGCATGTATGAATATGAAAGAACCACTCCTAAAATTTTTTCCATAAAAATTCTTCGCGAATAATCAGTGAAACAAGGACTAATTCATAAAACTCTTTACTCGGATTAAATCGCGACGTTAGAAATAAGTTCTAGGGGACATGAACTTAGAAATTGTGCCTAGAAAGTATGATGGTTCTATTAAGATCAGAGTGCGCAGCGTAAGCATAGTGCGGTGAGAAGGATTGTACGACTGTTAATAAGTAATTTCGAGGACAAAATTATTTTTAAGGAGGGTAGAACTGTAACATCCTGAAAAGGGCCTATGCATTTTCGGTTTAATTGTACGAAATGACAAGTTTTAAGTGCTATGAATAAATTTTTGATATTTTTGGAAACTCAGAAATGGACGAAAATGAAATGGAAATGAACATTTTTGGAAACCTGGAAATGCATGGACATGAACATTTTTGGAAACTAGGAAATGTAAGGAAATGATTCAAAAATGGAAAGTGAACATTTCTGGAAACTTGGAAATGTAAGAAAATGGCAAGTTTACAGAGCCGATCGAAAATTTTAGGAAACTTGGAAATGACCTAGAAATGTCAAATTTTAAAGTTTAAAATAGGAAATTAGGGCAAGGAGGCCTTAAAAGAAAAAGTTGGAGAAATTTGACACACAAACAGGCTTGGAAAAGTGGCCTGAAGATGCCACTTAGGGCCTTTGGAAATGGCGCCACATGCAAGGGTGTTGGGCCTGAATTCGAGTCACTTGGGAAGCAAATAAATGAGGTTTTATTTTGGCTTCCAGAAGGCTGAGGTGGACGGCACATGCTTCTAGAAAAGGAGGTGTTTTATTTTCATAAATATGTGATTAATAAGGTGATAAATAGAAGCTTTTTATTTGGATTATTTTGAAGAGATAATAAAGGATTTTTATTTGGATTATTTTGAAGAGATAATAAAGGATTTTTATTTGGATTATTTTGAAGAGATAATAAAGGATTTTTAATTGGATTATTTTCAAGGGATAATAAAGGATTTAAATTGGATTAAACCCTTTTATTAATCATATTAAAAAGATAAAGTTATCAGATAGAGGAATGGTGGCCAAGTAAGGGACTCCTTAGCTGATAATTTTGCCTATAAAAGGAAGGAAGGAGGGCTACTCATCAGTTTGTTTCTTTCTCTGCTCTGCCGAAAATTTCCTGGCAAACTCTCTCTGCCGAATTTTCTTCTCCTCTTTTCTTCTTCTTTTCTCTTCTACTGTCAAGCCGAAACCTCTTTGATTCCTGTTTAAGTCTCCATAGCCGAATCTCTGTGGCTTCAATCAAGGGTGCCGTCGACTGTGGTGATAAGGTAAGAATAATGGATTCTTGTTGTGTATTCTCTTTCAACCAAGATTTGGGAACTGATTCTTTTGGTTGTCTTTTGGCCGAATATTAAAGGAGGAATTCCGGGATTTCAGATCTAAGGATTTAAGGTAAGAAAAGCATGGTTTAGGCCAGAGGCCAATTGATTTAAGATTATTAAGTGATATGGAAATCAGATCTAACATATGTGTGTAGGGATTTCAACATCTCCATAGCCAAGGGTTACTTTTCGGGATTTGAAATCACAAGGTATGTGTTTAAGATATTCGGCCAAGGCTATTTTAAATATTTAGATTTATTATCAGAAGCCGAAAACTAACCTGTGGAGTAATATAGTGTTTAGCCGAATTCACAAGGGAGGAATACAAAGATCCGGCCCTTGATTCTTAAAATCAATTCAGTTACAAGGTAAGTAATACAAATCCTAGTTGTATTTGGAAAAATAGCCGAATGGTCTTTTAAATAGTAAGTGATTAACTTATGTAGGATTTGAGATCTAAATCTGTAATCAGTTCTCTTCGGGATTTTCGAGGACTTCATTAAGCGAATCAGGTGTGTACTCCACACTACTTTGTAATATGAATTATGGTTGCATGTATTAAAATATATGTTAATGAAAATATGAGCATGGCTAAGGTACCATGTTAAGGTACTAAGTACTCAGGTACGTTTCCTACTTCTACTAGGAATATGAAATATGTTATTCATAACATGAGAATATGATAAGAATGTGAACTATGGTATATTATGCATATTAATGTTTATGGGGCATATGGTTGTATATTGAAAGGGGAAGTGAAAAGTGGTGATTTAAGACCACAGTAATCTGAAAAGTGGTGACTTACGACCACAGTAATCTGAAAAGTGGTTTCCTAAAACCACAGATGCGGACCCTAAGCCCGCAAATTGGTGTGTAGCGGAAGGAGGGTCGACTTAGTAGTCCCCACGGTGTGTTTGGCAGGTACGGGGGTGTGTAGCGGATGGACAATTAGGTTTGGGTTTGGGAATGCATCATTACTTGTATTTTATAATGAATGTATTGTATGCCTGATTCTATTACGATTTAGTGCCACGTACACATTGAGTCTGGTTGACTCACCCCGTTGGGGAAATATTTTTTTCAGGTGATGAGCAGTAGTGGACTGGGTCGGCAGGAGCTAAAGGTGGCCATGCATCGCAAGGAGAAATTTAAAGACTTGGGCTTTTATTTTACTCAGTACTTAAATTTTATTTTGGGTTTTGATTGATGTAATAAGGCCATAAGGCCAAGTTGGTTTTCTTTATTTCTGTTTACTTTGAATTATTATGTTACAATTTATTTTTGATTAAGTTAAAGAAAATTTATTTCTTTTGAAATAAAACCTAAATTGTTTTGTCACCTAAATTAAATTGGATTTCCAAATAAAATAAATGGGTTTCCAATCTAAGCCCAACCCAAAACAATATTTTTTTGAAAATTACACAAATTTTCTCTAAGTAACAAAGAACTTTGAAATCGGTATACTTTAGGAACATACCAGATCCGGTTCGGGCTCGTGGGCCGGGTTTGGGGTGTTTCAGTTTGGTATCAGAGCCCAGTTTTAAACTCTCGGCCTGGGGTTTAAGGCCCAAAACGTTTTCAAATCGAGCCCAAATGAGTTTTTTGAAGATAAAGTAGGGTTTTTTGGCATGACACCTAAGCCTCCGACCCGAAGTCCACCAGGTAAGTACCCCTATCCTTTGTGTGATTTATATTGTGATTTGTAGAAGGGTAGAAATGGAATGGAATGTAGATAGTATGATAGGTACTTGAACTCTAAGACTAGCTTACCCCAACAGTTACATAAGATTTTAAATGTTTAATTGAACAAACCTGTGGCTAAGTCGCCGAGTTAGGGTGTGGCAACCATTGTGCGCATGTCTAGGATTGGTATTCGGTGGGAGCTTGGTATTTAAGCAGTCCGCGTGACTCACCTCCTCTCCACTCGAATCCTACCTGGTGCGTAGCTTCGGTTTGCCCTAACCAAGAGGACTTATTCATGGGCTAAACCTTTAACTAAAACCCGAAAGGGATTAGCCACATTTTTATGGAAACCCTAGTTTTAAAATGACTAAATTACCCTTTTGATTTATACAAGCTATCCCATAAAATTTTTCTGAAATATTTCTTGATTTATGAAAATTACAAAAATACCCCTAGTGGTAAAATTCCAACAATGCCCTTGGTTTATCAAATTTCCAAAATACCCACAGTTCTTATTAAAAAAAAATTTCATTACTTTATAACAAGTCCAAAAACCCTAATTTGCAAAATATCAAAATACTTTGATTTTGGAAAATTACGAAATTGCCCCTGACTTACAAATTTACCAAAATGACCCTGATTTCCAAAATTTTTGTGACATCACCGTTTTGGAAAATAAAATTCTCAAAAAGAACCCTCAAAGTTTTGCAAATTGTGAAATACCCCTAAATTATTGAGCTTTACAAATTTACCCTGGTTTATTACCAAAATACCCTCGAGATCCAAAATTACCGAAATACCCCCGAATTTCAAAAATTTTCCAAAATACCCCGGGAATTTAAAAATTCCAAAATAATTTTTGACAAAATCACCAAGGAACTCTTTCTTTTGAAAAATTACGAAAATACCCCTGTAGGCCAAATTACGAAAATACCCCTGGGTAGTGAGAAAACAACAACAATGAAAACTACAACGTTTTTCTGAATGAACGAAAGTTCATAATTGATTGATGGATGTATAGACTGTGTGCATGTATGAATATGAAAGAACCACTCCTAAAATTTTTTCCATAAAAATTCTTCGCGAATAATCAGTGAAACAAGGACTAATTCTAAAACTCTTTACTCGGATTAAATCGCGACGTTAGAAATTGAACTTAGAAATTGTGCCTAGAAAGTATGATGGTTCTATTAAGATCAGAGTGCGCAGCGTAAGCATAGTGCGGTGAGAAGGATTGTACGACTGTTAATAAGTAATTTCGAGGACAAAATTATTTTAAGGAGGGTAGAACTGTAACATCCTGAAAAGGGCCTATGCATTTTCGGTTTAATTGTACGAAATGACAAGTTTTAAGTGCTATGAATAAATTTTTGATATTTTTGGAAACTCAGAAATGGACGAAAATGAAATGGAAATGAACATTTTTGGAAACCTGGAAATGCATGGACATGAACATTTTTGGAAACTAGGAAATGTAAGGAAATGATTCAAAAATGGAAAGTGAACATTTCTGGAAACTTGGAAATGTAAGAAAATGGCAAGTTTACAGAGCCGATCGAAAATTTTAGGAAACTTGGAAATGACCTAGAAATGTCAAATTTTAAAGTTTAAAATAGGAAATTAGGGCAAGGAGGCCTTAAAAGAAAAAGTTGGAGAAATTTGACACACAAACAGGCTTGGAAAAGTGGCCTGAAGATGCCACTTAGGGCCTTTGGAAATGGCGCCACATGCAAGGGTGTTGGGCCTGAGTTCGAGTCACTTGGGAAGCAAATAAATGAGGTTTTATTTTGGCTTCCAGAAGGCTGAGGTGGACGGCACATGCTTCTAGAAAAGGAGGTGTTTTATTTTCATAAATATGTGATTAATAAGGTGATAAATAGAAGCTTTTTATTTGGATTATTTTGAAGAGATAATAAAGGATTTTTATTTGGATTATTTTGAAGAGAAATAAAGGATTTTTATTTGGATTATTTTGAAGAGATAATAAAGGATTTTTAATTGGATTATTTTCAAGGGATAATAAAGGATTTGAATTGGATTAAACCCTTTTATTTATCATATTAAAAAGATAAAGTTATCAGATAGAGGAGTGGTGGCCAAGTAAGGGACTCCTTAGCTGATAATTTTGCCTATAAAAGGAAGGAAGGAGGGCTACTCATCAGTTTGTTTCTTTCTTTGCTCTGCCGAAAATTTCCTGGCAAACTCTCTCTGCCGAATTTTCTTCTCCTCTTTTCTTCTTCTTTGCTCTTCTACTGTCAAGCCGAAACCTCTTTGATTCCTGTTTAAGTCTCCATAGCCGAATCTCTGTGGCTTCAATCAAGGGTGCCGTCGACTGTGGTGATAAGGTAAGAATAATGGATTCTTGTTGTTTATTCTCTTTCAACCAAGATTTGGGAACTGATTCTTTTGGTTGTCTTTTGGCCGAATATTAAAGGAGGAATTCCGGGATTTCAGATCTAAGGATTTAAGGTAAGAAAAGCATGGTTTAGGCCAGAGGCCAATTGATTTAAGATTATTAAGTGATATGGAAATCAGATCTAACATATATGTGTAGGGATTTCAACATCTCCATAGCCAAGGGTTACTTTTCGGGATTTGAAATCACAAGGTATGTGTTTAAGATATTCGGCCAAGGCTATTTTAAATATTTAGATTTATTATCAGAATCCGAAAACTAACCTGTGGAGTAATATAGTGTTTAGCCAAATTCACAAGGGAGGAATACAAAGATCCGGCCCTTGATTCTTAAAATCAATTCAGTTACAAGGTAAGTAATACAAATCCTAGTTGTATTTGGAAAAATAGCCGAATGGTCTTTTAAATAGTAAGTGATTAACTTATGTAGGATTTGAGATCTAAATCTGTAATCGGTTCTCTTCGGGATTTTCGAGGACTTCATTAAGCGAATCAGGTGTGTACTCCACACTACTTTGTATTATGAATTATGGTTGCATGTGTTAAAATATATGTTAATGAAAATATGAGCATGGCTAAGGTACCATGTTAAGGTACTAAGTACCTAGTTACGTTCCTACTTCTACTAGGAATGTGAAATATGTTATTCATAACATGAGAATATGATAAGAATGTGAACTATGGTATATTATGCATATTAATGTTTATGGGGCATATGGTTGTATATTGAAAGGGGAAGTGAAAAGTGGTGATTTAAGACCACAGTAATCTGAAAAGTGGTGACTTACGACCACAGTAATCTGAAAAGTGGTGATCTAAGACCACAGTAATCTGAAAAGTGGTTTCCTAAAACCACAGATGCGGACCCTAATCCCGCAAATTGGTGTGTAGCGGAAGGAGGGTCGACTTAGTAGTCCCCACGGTGTGTTTGGCAGGTACGGGGGTGTGTAGCGGATGGACAATTAGGTTTGGGTTTGGGAATGCATCATAACTTGTATTTTATGAATGAATGTATTGTATGCCTGATTCTATTACGATTTAGTGCCACGTACACATTGAGTCTGGTTGACTCACCCCGTTGGGGAAATATTTTTTCAGGTGATGAGCAGTAGTGGACCGGGTCGGCAAGAGCTAAAGGTGGCCATGCATCGCAAGCAGAAATTTAAAGACTTGGGCTTTTATTTTACTCAGTACTTAAAGTTTATTTTGGGTTTTGATTGATGTAATAAGGCCATAAGGCCAAGTTGGTTTTCTTTATTTCTGTTTACTTTGAATTATTATGTTACAATTTATTTTTGATTAAGTTAAAGAAAATTTATTTCTTTTAAAATAAAACCTAAATTGTTTTGTCACCTAAATTAAATTGGATTTCCAAATAAAATAAATGGGTTTCCAATCTAAGCCCAACCCAAAACAATATTTTTTTGAAAATTACACAAATTTTCACTAAGTAACAAAGAACTTTGAAATCGGTATACTTTAGGAACATAGCAGATCCGGTTCGGGCTCGTGGGCCGGGTTTGGAGTGTTTCAAAGGCTCTTAAAAGAGGAGTTTTATTCTCTTTAAATTTCGGCTAAATAGGGGATAAATAAGGGATTTATTTATCATTATTTTCAAGAGTTAATAGTTGGATTAAATTCTTTTTATAAAGTGATAATTCAAGGGATAAAGCTATCAAAATAGAAGAGTGGTGGCCAAGTAAGTGACTCTAGCCTATTAATTTCGGCTATAAAAGGGAGAGTAAGGCTATTCTTCATTCATACTTTTCTCTTCAAGAAAACCTCTGCCGAAATTCTCTAAAGTTTCTCCTCTTCTCTCTGCCGAATTCTCTCTGCCATTATTCTCTTTTTCTCTTTTCTTTCTAATCCCTCCAAAAGCCGAAAGCTTGCTAAGAACAAGGCCATAGCCGAATAGTTTGAGACTTCAAGCTAAGGAACTGTCGATATCTAAAGTAAGGGTAAGATCTCATTCGGTTTCATCCTTTTTCTTTTAAGATTTGTCGAAATCTAGGACTAACCCCATTAATTTCTTGTTGCCAAAACCTTGAAGAGATCTTTCGGGATTTACTAAGTGTCGACTACAAGGAAGGAGAAGTTCTTTTCCCAAAGGTACACCATAAGCCGCGTGTTCCCTAGTTATTCGGTGAGTTTCGGGATTTAAAATCCACAAGGTAGGTGTCTATAACATTCGGCCAAGGCCTATTTTGGATATCTAGATCTATTTCTTACTTTGTTTAAAAGCCGAAACTAACCTAAGATGTGACTTAATGTCTGGCCGAATGCAAGAAGGTGTACAACAAAGTTTTCGGGATTTGACTATAGTCAATTAGACACCAAGGTAAGTTTTAGTGTACTAATCCTACTAGGATTTGGATTTATGGCCGAATGGCTCTTTACTAAGTATTAAATGATTGATTAAATGTAGAGATCTAAGATCTAAAGCAATAGATCGGTTTTTCGGGATTTCAAGGAATTCGTTAAGCAAATCAGGTGTGTACCCCACACTATCTTTAATAAGTTTTATGGCAATATTTAATATAAGTATGTATAAGAATGAGAATATGGCTAAGGTACCCTAATGTGGTACAAAGTACTCAGGTACGTTTCCTACTCATACTAGGATTACGAAATATGTTATATTTAACATGTGAAAAGTGACATGAATGTGAATTTAAGTATGATATGCATGATATGAATAATATGGGGCATTCGGGTTATATGAGAAAGGGGAAGTGATTGTGACGACTTCGGTCTCACATTATCTGAATGTGGTAACTTCGGTTACATTATCTGAATGTGGTAACTTCGGTTACATTATCTGAATGTGGTGTCTCATGACACAATTATCTGAATCTGGTGGCTATGCCACGAATTTTATATGGGCGATGAGCACGTCGACTGCAGCGACTGCCTTCGATGGTGTGTAGCGGAAGGAGGGTTGACTTAGTAGTCCCCACGGTGTGCAGGTTGGTACGAGGATGTGTAGCTGATGGCATCTAGGTTTGGGTTTGGGATTGCATCATTATCTTGAAATATTATGTGAACATGATATGTATGGTATGCCTAAATCTATTAAATTTTAGTGTTGGTTGCACATTGAGTCTGTTTGACTCACCCCGTTGGGGAATATTTTTCAGGTGATGAGCAGTAATGGACCGAGTCGGCAGGAGCTTAGGGATGGCCATGCCCAGCAAGAAATCTATGATTTGGACTTTTATTTTCTTTAAGTACTCTGTTTTAAATTTGGGTTATATTTGATGTAATAAGGCCATAGTGAACTATTTTATTTTTGTCTTATTGTTTAATTATGTTTACAAATTTTTGTTAAGTTAAAGATTAAGTAATTTATTTTTGAATATACTCTATATGTTTTATCACTTAAAAATTAAAAAGGGTTTTCAATATAAAATCGAATTCGTTTTCAACTCAAGCCCAACCTAAAACAATATCTTTTTTAAAAATCGCACAAGTTTTTCCCAAGAAGCAAAAGAATTTGAACCGGTTTTCTTGAGGAACATACCAAATCTGGTCAAAGCTCGTGGGCCGGGTTTGGGGTGTTTCATGACCATTTCATTTGCTATCAAGCTATACCAAAACAAGCATCATAGGACATAACTAGCCATTCATAACGCAACCATATATCTAGCCATATCACATGGCCATGTACATATATCAAACATAACCTAGAACAACTAGCCTATACATGCTATATTTAGCTATATACACATTCAAAAGTACCAAAATAGAGTTTGATAGCGTGGTGATAATCCTCGACGATTCTTGCGCCTTTCGTAGCTTTGACGATTTGTAAAATAGAGTAAACACACACAAAGTAAGCTTTCGAAAGCTTAATAAGCCATATACAAATAAACTTAACATAAAAGGCACATAATCACATTGATACAATGTCATTAATATTTCTCATTTGCAATTTCATAATATGTTCTTTGGCTCATTTGTTTATCCATAGAATGCCAACATATCACATCTGAAAGCTTCACTTATGCTCATAACATATTCAAGCATATATCACATATTATCTCATCAAATCCATACATATATTCACTTTGGTAAGTTCATATATATACACTTACCTTTCATACACATACATAGTGTACCTCTCAAACGTACCTAACCCGTTTATACATTTCACATAGTCTTACATTTCTCGGATTTGCCTGTTGAACCATTCGGAATCAAATAGGAAGCTCGAAATACTCAGGATGGTTGTACAATGCCAACGTCCCAGATGTGGTCTTACATGTAACCAGATATTGATGCCACTATCCCAGACAGGGTCTTAAACGAATCAATACGATGCCAATGTCCCAGACATGGTCTTAGACGTAAATCTCAGATCGATGCCAACGTCCTAGACGTGGTCTTACACGATGTCTCATATTGATGGCAACGTCCCAGACATGGTCTTACACGATATCTGAATCGGACACCTATGTCATGACATACGCAATCCTACCTATTCCTAGGTTCGTACAGGACTTTTTTGGATGTTGGCACCATGTCGATACTATCTCGGATTTCATGTACTCATCATCTCTTACACATTCATCATTATGAATTTTCAAATGAACATACATATATCAATGTAATACATTTATTTGTATATAGACTTACCTCGGATTCCGATAAACGGAAACAAACTCGGCTACTCGATCACTTTCGACTTTCCACGATCTAAATCCGTTTTCTTTGGTTCTTGATCTATACATATTCAAATTTAACTTATTTATTCACTAATTCATTCAACTCAATCCAAAAACACATATTTAGGGTAATTTACAAATTAGCCCTCATATTTTCACATTTTGACATTTTAGTCCCTATTTCACAATATCACAAAATACACATAATTTGCTTATACCCATGCTTGGCCGAATGATCACTATAATCATACAAATCCATACATTTCATTTATTTCACAATTTAGTCCCTCAAAATATTATTTTCTCAATTAAGTCCAAAATACTCAAAATCATCAAAACTCCAAAGACAAAACATGTTAATCTAACACATATCTTTCATAATCCATCTTCAAACATCACAAAACTCATGTGTTCATCAATGGAATATTTCAAAATCATCATCAATTCACAAAATTGAAGCATGGGTTTTGAAGAACACGAAGCAATAATTACAAAAACGTAGAAATTATCAAGAACCAAAACATAACTTGAATCAAGCTCAAAAATGGTCGAATGCCCTAGCTTAGTTTTCTTTCTTCTTTTTATTTGATAATTCGGCACAACAAGATGATAAATGGCCATTTCTAATGATTTGTTTTATTATATTATGATTTAATTCATCATTTACAAAATTACCCTTAATGAAACTTAATAAAATCTTTAAATTAAAAGCCTATTACCATCCATGCTATTGAAAAATGGCCTAATTTCATTTTAAGGCCTTTATATTAAAAGAACATGGCATTTAAACACTTTAACAATTATCAAGGCACTTTTGCATTTTACACGATTTAGCCCTTTTCTCAAATTAAGCACACAAATGGCAAAATTAATTCGCAGAAATTTCACACATACCAATTCACATGCTGTAGACTCAGAAAATAATATTAAAATATTTTTCTAACTAGGATTTGTAGTCCCGAAACCACTATTCTGACTAGGGTCAAAACTGGACTGTTTGATTTACTTAAATCCTGAGTTTGTCAGTAACCATGCGGATGCAACGCATATGCTTTGATATAAGTGGAGGTTTATGCTCTAAAGATGATCAAGCCTAAAGCTAGTATGTTGGGTACATGACTTGTGTATGGCATTGCTTTACTAGCAATAGTGGAATCCAAAGCTCAATTAAAGAGTTAATGAATCCTCTCATTGGCTCTATGTGGATTGATAAATATGGAATGTGGCCACGAGTTGTTCTCGAACGAGCAATTTATCACAACCATCTGTTGACAGTGATCATATTAATTATTAAGAAGACACAATCGTGACAATGACATAAATATGATTGTATTGGGTGAATAGATTTAACTCAATGGAATCAAGGATACCATATGAGGGTAACACAGCCATGACAAGGTCATTAGACAAATCAGTTGGATGAATTATTTTCGTAAAGAGTATATAATAAGGAGTTTTCAATCATGGTGTAACAGCCCGATTTTCAATAGTGTCAAAAATAGTGGTTCAAGACCACCAAATCTGATGAGTAAAAAGTTAGTATTTACTAGTCAAATGTGGTTTTAGAAATATTTTGAATTAGTAATTTGTGTTTTATAATGATTTATTAGGTCAAGAGGTTTAGAAAATGAGGTATTGAGACCTCAATTCCATAAACTGAGCCATAAATATTTTTATAAATATTTATAGAGTGTCATTAAGGTAGTATTAAAGTTTTCATTAGAAAATTTTAATATTTTGATAGTTAATTAATTAAAAAGGACTAAATTGAAAAAGGTGCAAAACTTGCTAATTAAAAGAAATAGTGATTAAATGGCTTAAATGGTAAATATGGAGGACTTAAAGAGTAAATTAGCCTAAAAGAGATGGCTGAGGCGGCATAAGCAAAGAAAATTAATAAAATTATGTGATTTAAGGGCAAAAGTAGAAATAAAATAAAATTAAAATAGCCAAAATGGGATTTTAATAGTTTCTAGACCATTTCTTATCCAATTTTTTGTCCAAAAATACCATTGAATAGCTCTTAAGGCCGATTTTCATATTTTAGCTTCATGTGTAACACCTCTAACCCATGTCCGTCACCGGATTAGGGTTACGAGGCATTACTAAACAAAACACGGCTCAGAACAGGCATATGTGTATATATATATATATATTAAAAACTTGGAATAGTAACTAGCAGCCCAATTATACAAGTCACATTCTCATGTATGTAACACTTAATCGGTATAAAACCAAACATACTTTACTACTTATAATACATAACCAATTCATGCTCTAAAATTTAATCATATCAATATTAATAATAATTTAATCATTTATTCGACACAACTAATTTACATCATATCATAACACATATACTATATAACTTCAATAGCCGAACCTTATGACAAAGTTCATGGCATTCGAATTCCTAATTAATCATCAATACTATTATATTTCATATATACCAAATACATAAATCCACCTATTTATAAACATCCATTTCAAAAGTTAAATACCAAGCATATCTATCTATGTACTTATGCAAATTCACTCATAAAGTCAAAACAAAACATATCTTTTAGCCTGTTTAATATCCATACATAAAATATTAGCAAACATTACTGTAACACCCTTAACCCGTATCTGTCACCGGATTGGGGTCACAAGGTATTACTAAACACAATTTAATCACTTTGCTTTATAATTTTGAACATGCCGATACATGGATTAATGTTCACAAACAAATACTGCATTTTCAAATCCATATTATGATTAAGCATATTATAACAGTCACAAAAACAAAATCATATGTGTATTTGACTATTTCGAATTAACCAATCATACAAGACATGTATACACTTTGCCATATGTTCCATATCCAATTCGGCTATCAAGATAAATGCCATGCAAATTTCTTTTCATATTCATGCTTTACTCAAATACTAGTAATTGTCTATATACAAGTAAATATATACTCATACCATACTTATATGGTCAACCAAATCATACCAATTTATAATTGAATGTATACCTAGGCATAGAAAATTTTTATGAACAAATATCCGAAATAATGAAGTCATACCGCTATTAATTTATCTATCACTTTATTCACATAGATAGAATACATCATGTAACTATCAAACATCATGACATATACAACATGATATATATATATATATATATATGCACTTATTTATACCATAATCGAATAGGTCATTTCATACATCAAAACCTACGCTTGCACGTTTAAACCAATCAGACCATATACATATAACATTCCTTCCTCTATTCGATATAAACTTGAGTAAATCACTTTAACAACATTTCTTCCTAAGTTCAAGAATCAAACACATTCACATATATATATACAGAAATTAACTACTTAAATGTAATCAACTAACGGACTTTGCAAAGTCAATCTTGTTCGATGGCTATCTTGACATTTAGGTCAACTATATGAATATATATACTAAACAAAAATGTATTTCTCACTTTAATGATACAATGAGTTAATGACTAATTAAATGAATGACTTGAATGTCATGGTGATTAGCTAAACATCCATCCATGCAACTCCTATTACCGATTATACTACCATGAAGAACATGCATCAAAGTCACATTCATTTAAGATCATAGTTTCATAACTTAGCCATTTTCGCATGGCTATATTTATATACAAGACAAAAATTCTTTGGTTTTAAAACTTAGTCTAACCTGTACAAGCCTTTGGTTCAAAAACTAAGCTTATAAATACCAAAAGAGATGATAGTGTGGTTGACTTCGCTGACGATCCCCTGAGCTCGTAGCTTGATCAAAATCTATAAAACAGAACAATGAACACACACAGAGTAAGCTTACTAGCTTAGTAAGTCTTAAGCAATTATAGTATAGCATTCAAACATTCAAACATTTTAAAACAATTGGTTTATGACATTGAATATAAATAATTTAACTTATA
Source organism: Gossypium australe (assembly GCA_005393395.2). Classification (NCBI taxonomy): domain Eukaryota; kingdom Viridiplantae; phylum Streptophyta; class Magnoliopsida; order Malvales; family Malvaceae; genus Gossypium; species Gossypium australe. The sequence continues at coordinate 63,625,360 of CM016616.1, read as the reverse complement.
AGTTCATTATGGCCGAATGCCATTACCTTACTTAACCTAACAATTATCATTTTCTTACTATAAGCATGCAAACTCACCGAAACACCTAAATACAATATGTATTTGCATATTCCAAACCAAATAAGTATAACATACATATTAACCACATGTAATCAGTCATACACATATGTAAACATATCCAATCACTCTCACATTTAGCATTTACACATATGGCCGAATCTCAAAGGCATAACCAAGCTTGAATTCCAATATATATATATATCATACTTTTTATTGGTAAGTTCAAATGCACATATTAAAATCTTACTGAAAGCTTCAACTATATCACATCTCACTTAATTCGAATGGTAATATAATAACTTACCTTATTCCTTGCAACTATGAAAACTTATACTTACCCGAGCATTTAGCTTATTGCAGTAATTACGTTCGACCTTGAAAATGATTCATGAATTCTCTATTTATAATACATCACCAGCATTAAGCCTGCTAGGCATCAAAGCCTGAAATACACACCGGCACTAGGCATGCTAGACCCGAGGTCTGAAATTTAAACAACTGCATTTAGCCTGCTAGGCAATAAGCCCGATATGGTTCACCGGCACAAGGCCTGTTAGGCTCGAAGCCCGAATAACGATATTATTACCATCTTATACACATTACATGCTGTCCAAAATTTCATAATTCACACATTATTCAAATCACTTAAACATATCATCTCGGTTAAAAATTTAACAACATTTCATTACAAATTCATTATCCATATTCGGCTTTAACAAATTTTACCACTTTAATTTCATAATTCAGCATATAATCAATATTATAAATGATATTAACGATATTAAATTGCTTATAGACTTACCTCGAAAATCGTCGGACAGCAAAAATCGGCTATTCAATAACTTTTGCCTTCCCCCGATCCAAGCCCGTTTTTCTTTGTTCTTGATCTAAACACATTCAATTTGAGCTCATTCAAACACATTTTATTTCAATTTAATCCAAAAACACTTAAATGGGCAAATTACCATTTTACCTTGACATTTACAACTTTTACAATTTAGTCCCAATTGCACAAAACACAAAATACACATAATTTGGAACTACACCTTTAGGGCCGAATCTTCCTCATGACTATATAAGTCCCTACATTTCATTTATTTTGCATTTTAATCCCTTAAAAATTTATTTTTTCAATTTAGCCCAAAATACTTAGATTCATCAAAAATCCAAAGACAAAACATATTAATCTAACACATATATTTCATAATTCATCCTTAAACAACATAAACAACTAATTATCAACAATAGCTCAACTCAAAATATTCATCAAACTCAAAAATTAAAGCATGGGTCTTGAAGATTTCTAAGCAACGATCTCAAAAACGTAAAAATTATCAAGAACTTAAATCAAACTAACCTTGGATTTAAGCTTATAAGTGCCGAAAATCAAATGAAACAAAGCCTTTCTTCTTTCTCTAATATTCGGCCAAGAGAGAAGCAAAAATAATGTTGGCTTATTTTGTGTTATTTTAACATATATTATGTTTATTACTTAATTACTAACATAACCTTTTAATTAAAATAAAACTAACATATATAATAAGGGTATTATAGTCTTAAGCCGTCCACTACCTTGTAAAATGGGCTAATTGCCCTTTTAGTACCTCCTATTAAAAAGCCACTATCACATTAGCACCTTTCACTATAGTTTGTAACTTTTGCACTCTACGCGATTAAGTCCTTTTGTTAAATTAAACACACAAGCAATCAAATTTTCATACGAAACTTTCACATATAATAATTCACATATAATAAACACCGAAAATAATATTTAAAAATTTTTCGGACTCGGATTCGTGGTCCCAAAACTACCGTTCCGATTAGGGTCAAATTCGGACTTTTACAATTACCAAATGGTCTAATAATATCTTACTCATTACCAATTCATATACATTTTACATTAATATTATTATTAATCATATTTGGTCATGAATAGGCAAATCATGTTACACTCAATTTTCATGCTCAATAATCGATCCAAAATTTCATATACCAAACTATACATCACCCCATTTATTCGGCTATCAAATTACCCATAATTTTTTTACCCATTTCATCAAAATAAAATTTTTTTAAGCACAACTAACGATTCAAACATACCTATTTTGCATGCATATTATCAAATTTGTACTTTATAAGCCAACCATTCAAATATATATACCATTATCAAAGTTTCATGCTTATCAAAATGAACCAATTACTAAGGCCGAATTTACTACCTCATATTTAGCACATTTAGTAATCAATCCTTGAACTTTCAAATAATGAACCACAATTAACCATATCATAGATATATCTATTTGTCTTACCAAATATTAGCCGAATATAACTATACATTATTTACCACCTTCAAGCTTATTTATAAAATAAATTATACTATATAAATGAGTCAATAATAAACCACAATCAAATCACATTCATTACATATCTTATTGCCAAAACACTTAACCAAGCACCATATTATATATCCATGATATTACTTCCCAAAAAAACTTAAACCATTGTAACACCCCAAACCCGGCCTAGAAGTTAGGCCCAAATCTGGCGTGTCACATGGAAGTGTTTTTTTTTTTCAAAACCATCTTTACGATTGTTAAAAACTTGTTTGAGAATTACAGCCTCTTTGTTAAAACCCAAAACACTTAAGCAATTGTTATCTACTTGAAAATGTAATCATCTTTAAAGAAAAAAAAACTTTTTTGGTTGCGAAAACATATTTGAAATAAACAATTTACGAAAATATGATGTTTGGAAATAGAGTTGCAGAAACATTTTGAAAACATTGCGAAAACATAGATAAAATACAAGTATTTTTGAGAGGTTGATTGATGAGACGAAAATCGAGGTAGTGAACTTTAACAGTGACTTTTGAAAATGTCGTCGATAATTTGAAAGAGAATTTCTGAGTTAAATCATTTGTAAAGTTTGTTATGAAAATCATTTGTTAATCAATTTTTGGAAAACTGTTATTTATGATTTTAGAAAAATCCCAATTTAAAATAATGTAGAAAAATAATAAGTACAGCTAATCATAAAACCAAATAAAATATCGCAAAGGCCTTATTACAACTTTAAAACCCGAATGGTAACAGCAACGAAATAAACGAAAAAGGAAATTTAATAAAGTTAGAACCAATTCTGAAGTATGGCCTCCCTCGAGTCATCCATAGCCCAAGTCCATATCATCAAGCATTACCTACAAGGGTTAAGAGAAAGAGGGGGTGAGTTTCAAGAACTCAGTGTGTAACCCACTTACCGTTGTCCACTGGGCCAATATCCATTAAGCAAATATTTGGGCCTAAGCCCGTATACAATAATGTAATGAATAACATGAATATGAAATGCAAGCCCCAAACCAAGCCTAGTATTCCATCCGCTACACACCACCCGTACCAACCAACACACCTGTGGGTGATCATTAGTCAACCCACCCTGCCAACACACCAAACGTAGGCATTAAGCCATTTATATCAAATTTGTGGACAAGCCACCAGATTTATGTAGCAGAGCTACCAGAACTTCTCTTCATCTTTATCCCATCCCATGCAAATCATGTACTCAATCCATAACCATTTACAAAAATTTATTCAGATTTTTCTTACAAAAATTATGGCCCATTATAACAATTTATCAAGTTGGCAAATTAAGCAAAATATCATCTTGGCCCATATCGCAATTTATTTCAAATCGGCCCATATAGCAAATATCAAACGGCCTATATAGCAAATTATCAATCGGCCCATATAGCAAATTATCAAATTGGCCCATTAAGCAATCTATCAAAACGGCCCATTAACACATTTCAATTCGGCCCTTTAAGGCAATATAACAAATTGGCCCATTAAGGCATTTCCATAGTTCGGCCCATAAGGGCATTTTCATAACTCGGCCCGTAAGGGCATTTTTGTAATTCGACAATCGTAACCGCTAAGGGTAATTCAGTAATATCGCAACCCAGGGGTATTTCGGTAATTTACCCTCTAAGGGCATTTTGGTAATTTCACAACTTAGTCTTAATTACTAATGTGGAGCCTAAAAATTGAAACTATTTATTCGCATCATACTACTAAATTGACTATAAGTCGAGTTAGGAATCTCAAAATCTAAATCCGTAAACTTTCCTCGAAACTAGACTCATATATCTTCTTACTATAGTTTTTCTAGAATTTTTGACTTAAACATTTAGTAGTTTATTCCTTAAAGTTTCCCTTGTTTCACTGTCCAATAGTTCTGACCTCTCTTATCTTAATTTCAAATATCTCACTGTACGGCTTTCATATAATGCTCCCACTTGTTTCTAATGAAATTAGGCTCACTAAGGAATCTATACATATAAATTATAACCCATAATTCACTTTGTACAATTTTATACGATTTTTCCAAGATAGATCAGGGAACCACAAAGTCAATCAAAACCAGTCTTACTAAAATTAAGATATCTCTGAATATAAAAATCTTTTTCCTTCTTTGTTTCTTCCATATTAAAATAGACACAGTAAGCTTTAATCTGATATCTTATTCACTTTCTAATTCCCTTTATCCTATTGTTCGTGATTTTTCAAAAACACGTCACTGCTTCTAATCGAAACTGTTTTATTACAAAATACGATTACCACTACGATCATACATACGCCCGAGTGATCATGGATGCCGGTTTTTGGTTTTCTTCGGTATTTCGACCGATTCACAGAATATTTCATGCACATTTTTAGAGAAGTGTGAGATTACCCACCATTTCAATCATATATACGAAAAGTACGGGATTACACACCTTATTTCGATTTCCTAACGAACCACTCGTCGTTGACCTAGAACAATACCAACCAAAAGTTAGCCTCCGATTTCCAAAAGATTTCATATCACTTACACTTGATTCACTTACCACTATATCCGAAGGTAGAAATATATCGAGTGATTTGTCCCTAAAACATATAGTCGATTAGTCGAAACTTCAATCCAATTTGCAACATAGCCAAATAGAGATATAGCGAAAAATCCAAAAAAATGAACCCCCTTAACTTATCGATATTGGATCCAATTACCACCGTTTGACTTCGGCTAGAACAATACACGGTCTCCCACTTAAAACACGATTGATTAAGGAATGAATAATAAATGATGAAAATGTTTCGGTTATGGAGAAAAATGAACAATGATATTCGGCTATAGAGGGTATGGATTTTGAGAAGAAAAGAAAGGTTGAAAAATTTTGTGAGAAGGAATAGAAAGATGAAAAAGGTGTATTTTTGGGGTTTCAGTTCTTCCAAAGGATAAAGAGTGAACAATTTGTCTCAATGGTTTAGATGCATTCGACAATCAAGAAGAAAGAAGAAGAATTTGCCTATAATCCACTTGAAGTTTCGGCTATCAAGGAAGATGGACAAAAGGTGAATATGTGACCAATGCAAAGAGAAGAAAAATGCACTATTTTGCTAGAAGATTTCGGCAAAAGGGAATAGCAAATTGGGAGAAGATGGCACTAAAGTTGCAAATGAGATTTTTGGCCAAAACAATACCAAGACCCTACCAAATGCCAAAGTAAAAATTTTAGCTACCTATGTACCCCCAAAATCGTCCACATGCATAGCCATAAGGGTCAAAATTTTGCCAACCATACTTTCCATAGCATTCTCCATGAAATAAGCCACTTGTTCCCCTAACTTACCTTTTCCTTTTGATTCCTTTTCCCAACCTCAACCTTTCCTTAATTCCTTAGCCACCTTACCAAAAATAAAGAAGTCAAACTTGCCATATATACCTCTTGGCCAACACTTAAGGAAATAGTGCAAAAATATTAGTCAAAATTTGCACACAAAGTGATTTGAACCTCTTCCCTCAAGGTACTTCACTTGATGCCATAACCTGTTTACCAATAGCTCATTTATGCAAGCACATTACTCATTTATTTCTATAAGTCTTGAAGCTACTTACCATCTCTCTTTAGAGTGCTAAAATACCAAATTTTTCCTAAGACCCATTAAACCCGAGACTTCATAGAAACCTCGTAATGTAATATCCTGATTTTGTGGGTCTATGCATTTGGTATGTTGCATGGCTAAGTTAGCAGGCTAAGGCTTTAAGGTGTGTATTGGGCTTAGGTTTGGGCTTAAAATATGGGTCAAAATTATTAAAAAATAGTGTTAGTAGTAATTTAATTTAAATTATTATGTTTAGTAGCAAACTGGGCTTGTGGCCCAAAGTTTGGAAGTGCTTTAAGAGGGCATGAAGGTGGCGTCAAAGGGGGAGGAGTTGGGCCTAGTGTGGCCGCTTGGGGCCCAAATTAATGGGTAAAATTTGGCTCTCCTAAGGGAAGGGGGTGGACGGCACTTGTGCTACAATTTAGGAGCTTAAATTCTTTTATTTTAGTGATAAATGATGATAAATAGGAAGAATTGGATAAGGGATGTGATGATGGGTGTGATAATGGATGGATAAAAGTTATCAGGAGAGGGGAGAGTTGGCCGAAACTCCAACTCTGAGGTGTGTGCATGTGTAGCCAAATTTTGTAGCCAAAGTACTCATCTTTCTTTCATTTTTTTTTCTTTCATCTACTTTGCTAGCTGAAAATCCTATCCTCCTATTGGCGCAAACTCTTTTTCTTTTCTTTGCCGCCACTTTCCAACACTTTCTTCTTCTTTTCAGTCTTTTTCTTTCAAAGCCCAATCCCCTTTGATCATCTTCCTCCATAGCCGAATCTACAAGAGTGGGTTCTTTTCCCGAAGGTGCACCATAAGCCGAATACTCCTCTTTAATTTGGTGAGTTTCGGGATTTTGTTTCTATGCGATTTCACTCTTTCTTTTCATTAAGATCTAACCCGAATCACTTGTTCTAAGGCCTGTCGATTTTCCCTCTCTGCTTCTAGTAGCCGAATCTGTCTCATTAAAGGTCTCCTGTCCCGATTTGGTGGAAAAGCCGAAGGTAGGTGGTGGTAGGTTCGGCCGAATGGCCTCTCTTGTTCTTTTGGCTTTGGCCAAATGTGTTTGGTACTCATTGGATTGCGTTTAAGGGATTGGTTTAATACTTGGGTGTTGGCCGAATGTAGGGAGGTTGGTGGTGACATCCTCTTGAAGACTTTCGGGATCCGACAGTTTAGGTAAGGTTGCGTTTTAGTGCTATAAGTATTTAATTAATTAGATCTCACCATTTACATTCGGTTTAGTGACCAAGGAGTTATTATGGACAATAATAACAGACAAGTAGTAGGGGTTGGATCTGTAAATCCAACGCCAAAGTACAAGAAACGATCTATATAGGGAGTGCGAGATTGGCCATCGGGGTGTGGGCCGACATCGGAAGTAGATCATAGGCCGAAAGTGGTAGTCTCGAGTGACAGTAGCGTAGTGGCAGTGAAAGCGTTAGTACGAAAACCAGGTGTGTAACTCTTACACACTTTCTTACTTGATATGTTAATGTTATGTGTTGTTTAAAAACCGGAATGACGACAATAGTTACGAAAATACCCTTGTGGGTAAAAGCGAGGATGCCGGGTAAGTTGTTATTCTGTAAATGTGATTTAACATGTTAAGTATGATCATACTGATATTGATTGCATGAGTATATGCCATGGGTGATGAGAGGAGGGAGAAGTATGATCTATCAGACTGTCACCAGTGATTTGGTATCACACAGTGGGTTGGCCCCACATATTACAAAATTGTGACTAAGTCTCAGTGGTTTGGCACCACCAGTGGTTTGGTACCACATATGTTTATTTTGTAACTTCGGTTACCAGTGGTTTGGCACCACCAGTGGTTTGGTACCACAAGGGGTAGATTCGGGAGACCTGGATGGATACTTAGGTGGGTTGCATGACTTGCATATTATTGTATGAACTTATGTAAGAGCATGATTTTCTTGGGATGGGGATTTATACACTGAGTCTCAGTGACTCACCCCTTCCTTTACATTTTTGCAGATCAGACTTAGATCGTGGATATGGAGCCGGAGTGGACTCGAGGTGGCCATGCTCAGCAGTTGTTTTGTTTCAAAGTTTCTTGTTGAACTTAGTTGTTTTACTTTAGTTTTGGTTTTACATCGTTGTAATAAGGCCGCCTAACTTTTATTTTGGGATGTTTTATTTGGTTGTTCCTATAACTTTTGATAAGCGAACCTGATAGATATGAATTGGATTTTTTTTTTTTAAAACCTTGATAAGTATGTTTTTTTTTTAAAAAGTTCACTGATTGGGTAAATGATAGGGAATAACAATAAAGTAAATAATTTTCTAAAAAAAGTTTTAACCCGTTTTAAACTTCACCAAACTCAAATTCGTCTTCTAAAAATTTTTCAAAGGTTTTCTCCACCAACGAAGTTGACAAACCGATTTTTAAAGCATTTTCTTCCCCGTGGCACGCCAGACTCGGGTGTAGTGTTTAGACCGGGTTTGGGGTGTTACATTTTGGTATCAGAGCCCGATTCAAAAGCTCGGTTGTGGGCTTAGGGCCCAAAATATGTTTTAAAAGTTTGAGAAATGATTATTTTTTTTGAGAAGCATGGCACCTGAGTCTCCGGCGCCGATCCACCCATATAAGTACCCTAACTTTTGTTGTGATATATTTGTTGGGCTTTGTGGGCTTTAGACGTAGTAAGCATGATAGTACTCATGGACTTTAGGCTTAGACAAACCACTCTTCAAATCCATAAGACTTAACTTCATTAAACAAAACCTGTAAACGAGTCATAAGACTAAAGTGTGGCAACAAGCATATGCATGTCTAGGAGTAGATCCGGAAGAGCTTGGTATTTAAGCAGTCCGAGTGACTCACCTCCTCTTTGCTGGAATCTTACCTGGTGCATAGTGATTGTTCACTTTAGCTATGACAGGGTGTGGCAATAGGCATATGCATGTCTAGGAATGGATTCAGGGAAAGCTTGGTATTTAAGCAGTCCTAGTGACTCACCTCCTTTTCACTAGAATCCCACCTGGTGCATAGTGACTATTCACCTTAGTCATGAGCACGTGTTGACAGGCCAAAACTTACAACTAAAACCTAAAAGGGACCAGCCACACTGTTTTGTAAAAACCCTAGTTTTAAAATTACCAAATTACCCCTGGATTTGTGGAAACTACCTTTGATTTGAAAAATGACCAAAATACCCTTGGTTTGTGGAAAATTACCAAATTGCCTTTAACTTGAAAATTTCCCCAAATTTACAAAATTATCGAAATACCCCCCGAATTTACAAAATTACCAAAACACCCCCGAGTTGAAAAAAATTTACCAAAATAACCTTCTTCGTAAAATCACCCGAGACCATATTTTGAAAAATTACGAAAATACCCCTATAGGTTAAAATTACGAAAATACCCCCGGGTAGTGAAATGATGAAAATACCCCTACACGTTGAATGTGGTCTGTGGATGTTGTCTGTGTGATGAATGTACCTAGAACTAGGAGATAATCCTGGAACTGGAACTTTAAGATAGATTCGTATGCGAAAGAATCACTTTTAAAACTACTCCCCATAAAATTGTCCGTGGATAAATAGTGAACAGAGTTAATAATTCATAAAATTCTTAATCAGATAAACACGAACGAGAAGAATGAGTACAAGGGGACGTGGACGTCCGCCGCGTGGCCGTGGTAGGGGTAGGATGACCTTGTCGGAGCTAGCAGGGTCTGGCCATGGGTCTGGAAATGTGATGCTGGATCTGCCGGCGGCGGAAGCTGAGTTTCAGGATCAGACTGGTGGTAACGATGCAGTATCTCAGGCTGTACTATGAGTTTTAGAACAAGTTGCCGGGGCAGGCGTGGGTGCAGGAGCCCGAAAATTCGTGGCTGAGCGACTCCGGGCTAACGGAGCAGAAGTGTTTAGGGGAGTTTCTGGAGTGGCTCCCAACACGGCTGAGTACTGGTTAGAGGTGACCGAACGAATAATGGATGATTTGGACTTCTCGGCTGAGGAGAAGTTAAAGGGGATAGTGTCTCTTCTCCGGGATGAGTCGTACCAGTGGTGGCTCACGGTTCCAGAGGGTGCAGCGACCGGTGATATCACCTGGGATTATTTTAGGGCAGCCTATCAGAGGAAGTATGTGGGAGCTGGGTATACTGATGCATAACATAGGGCGTTCTTGAACTTGGTTCAGGGGAATAAGTCGATACCCGAGTACGAAGCTGAATTTTTGAGGTTGAGTAGGTATGCTTGGGGTATGGTGGCTACAGAACATGAGAGCTGTGTTAGGTTCGAGGACGGGCTAAGAAATGAGCTGCGGGTGTTGATTGCACCTCAGTGTGAAAGGGAATTTGCCGTTCTCGTGGAGAAGGCCAAAATAGCTGAGGAGGTGAAGCGAACTGAGAGGCGGAATCAGGACAGAAGTAAGGATAAAAGGAGTTTTGGGCCATCAGGGTCTGCTGGAAGTTCACAGAAGAGGGCTAGATTTGGTGGACCGAATAGAGCCGCAAAGCCTGCTGCTGCTCAGTGGCCACCTCAGTGTGCTAGATGCGGGAAGTCTCATTCAGGAGAGTGTTTGGCTGTTAGTAGAGGGTGCTTTGAGTGCGAGCCAATGGAGCACCGGGTAAAGGATTGTCCGTGAAAGTTAGCTAGGACTCAAGCTGAGGGTCAAGGACGTGATCAAGCCAGGAGGGATGGTCAGCAACCCCAGAGGGGTCGAGGTGCAACTAGGGGTTGGAAATGGTAATGGTAATGGGCGAGGCCGAGGAGCGCTTGGCCGAGGTGCTGGTGGTGCTGATGCTAGACAGCCTGGGTTGGTCTATGCAGCCAAACGTCGAGAGGAGGGTGACGCATCGGACGTTATAACCAGTACGGTTATAATTTTTGGGTTGCCTTACTTTGCTTTAATTAATGTTGGTTCAACACACTCATATGTTGCTAGTAGTATAGTGGGAACTTTGAACTTAGTTAGTGAGACTGCTGCTAGGAAGATGACGGTAGTTAGCCCTCTATGACACTCTGTGGTGGTGGATAAAATGTATAGAGAAGTACCCCTAGAACTTTAAGGGGTCGTGTTTCAAGCGGACCCTTCAGGGAGTTCGATTTAATCTTAGGAATCCAGGCAGAGCTGGACTGTGCAGCTAAGCGGTTGGTGCTGAGGTCGATTGAGGGTGAAAAGGTGGTAATGATAAGAGAGAGAAGGAATTACCTATCTAATGTGGTGTCTGCGCTAAAGGCGGAGAATATGGTAAGGAAAGGATGTGAGGCGGTTATGGTCTACGTGTGTGCCTTGGAAGTTAGGGGATCAAGAATGGAGAATGTTCGAACGGTGAAAGACTTCGCCAATGTCTTTCCGGAAGAGCTTCCGGGTTTACCCCCGGATCGTGAAGTGGAGTTCGGTATAGATTTTCTACCGGGAACAGCACCAGTATCCATTGCTCCGTATAGGATGGCGCCAAAGGAATTGGTGGAGTTGAAAGCGCAGATTCAGGAGTTGCTAGATCGGGGTTTTGTAACAGACCAATTTTGACCCTAATCGGAACGGTGGTTTCGGAACCACGAATCCGAGCCTGAGAGTTATTTTTTTTTAAATATTATGTTTTGTGTCTGTTATGTGTGATTTAGTAAGTGTGAAATTCTTGTGGAAAATCTTAGCCATCTAAGTGTTTAAATTGCTAAAGGTCTAAATTGCAAGAAGAACCAAGGTAGTGGGCATTAAAAAAAAGGGGGCTAAGTAAATTGTCCATTAAACATGGGGATTTGCATGTCAAATTCCCCATTTTTAAACAAGGTGGACGGCAAGCATGCATATATGTTCTTTTTTTTATTTTTTTGTATGATATTTAGGCATTATTATATTAAAAGCATGCTAAGAATATACGCTTTCTAATTATATATATTGATTTTAGTAATATTATAAGAAAAGCATGCTATATTTTATGTTAAAAAGATAAAAACAAAAAGAAAATAATGCTCTCTTCATTCATTCCTTTCTTGCCCGATTCTTACCTTGAAGAGAAGGGAAGAACTTCATCTTCCCCATTCGGCCCTTGCATGCACTAGGATAGGTAAGAATTGAACTTGATTTTAAAAACCTACCTTGATATGGCTTAAATTCTTGATCATTTTTCTTTTGAAACAAGCAAAATTTGTTAATATTGGTATGATGAGATTCGGCCATGGGTGCTAATGTTGTAGTTTGTTGTGATAATAAGTTAGATAGTATGAGAAGAAATGGCATGAACTTGTAAGAAGATTTTGTTGATTTGGCTTGAAGGTACCCTCATAGTTGGCCGAATAATAGGATGGATATTCATGAAAACATTTCTTCTTGTGTTTTGATGTTCGGCCATCCTCTTATAATGAAATTAACCATAGAAGATTGTTATATGTGATGTTAAATTATTGGGTGAACTAAGTTTAAGACTTGATTACTTGAAGTAAATTAGTGCAAGGGGTAAAATGGATGGAAGGAAGGGTTATAGAGAATCCTAAGAACCTAAGGGCCATTCGGCCATGGAGAAGAGATCCAAATGGGTTGAAAATTTTATTGTGGTGTTCAATAGGTTAAATTGGATTAGTTAAATGCTTGAATTTGGTGTGGTTATTTAGCTTGTTGCTTGGTTGTATGTTGAAGAAAATGCATGGGTGTTGAATTGGCATATTCGGCCATAAGAGAGAATGAATTTGAGCTATTGTATTCGGTTATATATGTATAATTATATAAAGTTAATGTATGGCTATAGATAAGAAGGTAAGTTGTAAGTTAAAGCACATCAAGGAAATTATTACCAAAGTGTTCCCTAATAATTTTGAATGCACTTGAACAAAGTAGAGGATGAATGCCGAATGCAAATGTTTATGTCTTGGAATTATTTATTTTATGATTTTGCTTTCGAATTGAATGGAAGTGTGGTTTAATTGGTTTAAATTGAACCAAATTAGATCAAGATCAAAGGAGAAAAAGTTGGAGCGAGGAAAAGCTAAACTAAACGAATAGTTGGAGATTTTGAATCTATCTACTTCTAAGGTAAGTCCTTTATTTAAAATATGTTAATAAGTTAATTACGAATTTAGTGAATGATAAACTGTGGAAAATTAAAGTATAAATTCATGATATAGCCGAATGTAAATGTATAGTATTGAAGTGAATTTATTTGGCTAATGCAAATGAATAAGTAAGTTCTTGAGCAATCTTATGTTTTGAGATTATTTACAAATCTAATGAATGATAGAATTCGTATGAGTTGGTGTAAAACCATGAGTTGGCCGAATGTGATGATGATGGATTGGGTTGATTTCAAATGTATTTAACTAAATGTGAATAAACGCATATGGTTCGATATGTGACAGTGAAATGCGAAAAATATGTAAAGCTATTTTTGACATAATCGGGCTTTATGCCTAGCAGGCCTCGTGCCGATGACATAATCGGGCTTATGCCTAGCAGGCTTCGTGCCGGTGACATAATCGGGCTTATGCCTAGCAGGCTTCGTGCCGGTGACATAATCGGGCTTTACGCCTAGCAGGCCTTGTGCCGGTGTTACTTTTCAGGCTTTTACGCCTAGCAGGCTTGATGCCGGTGATGTATTTTACCAAAGAGGAATTGAATCTTTGTTCAAGACAATTTAGAGCTAAATTGTCAAGAATATGGTTCAGGTAAGTATGTAAGGTATGATATGTTTAATATTACTTGGGTCAAATTAATATTGATGGACGTAATTTGACGGAAGTCGAGCTTAGAACGTGCTATTATGGAACAATTGGTTTTCATGTATAGACGTTAAGAAAGTAGATTTCCATGCGATATGCTTATATGAACTACGAAGAAATGTAGGTCTAAGGAAATGACCCCTAATTCACTTAGGTTACTGAATTACTAGTATTTGGCTTTGTGTAAACTACTTACTTAATTGCCTATGTGAAATACCATATGTTGATTGTTTTCTTTTCGTAAATGATTAAATGTTCTATTATTATGAGTTAGGACTTACTAAGCTAGTAAGCTTAATTATGTGAGATGTTTCCTCTGTTTTATAGATTAGGAGCAAGCCACAAGCTCATCGGGATTGTCGGAAAGTCGCTCACACTATCAATCTACATTTTGGGTACTCTTTCATTTTGGTTTTAAGCGAAGGCATGTATAGGATAGGCTTGGTTTTTGTTTGATGGAATCTTAAGGTTCATGTGTAAAAACTAACACAAAAAATAGCCATGCGAAAGTGGCTAAATTTTGTTAGGTACGTTGGTGTGTTTTGAATGTAAGTTGGTTCATGGTGGCAATGTCTATGCATTCTTAATCTAGTTAATCGTTTTTATTAAGGAAATGTTTGTATATAAATTGAATCCTTGAATTTGAGATGTAGGTAGGCTCGGTTAGAAGCTAGTTTATTTTTATGAATGCAATAAAACAGCTTGTAGTGGCAGCAGTGATGTGAGTTAGAAAAATTACCAAAAATAGGGTGTATTGAATTTAGAGGTGAGTGAGTTATGAAATTGAACCTTAGTGTGTCTATTTTTACATGAAAGAAACAGAATAGGTAAAAGATTTGTATATTATGAGATAATTAAGTTTTAACGAGACCTGCTCTGAATGAATTCGTGAGCTACTGTTCTGTTTTGGAAAAATAGTCAAAAATTTTCCAAAAAAAATTAGGAATCATGGTTTATATGTGTAGAACCCTAAATGAGTCTATTTTTCATTGGTATAAACAAGAACATCATAGGAAATTTGTGCAATCAGATAACTGCAGTTTTATAGGGACAGGTCAGAATTGTCCAGCAGTGTAATAAGGGTAAATTTGAAGAATAAACTGTACTAATTGGACACATGAAAAATTCTGTAAAAATTATGGTAAATAGTTATTTGAGTCTAGTTTCAAGGAAAATTGACGGATCTAAATTTCGAGTTTTGTAACTCGAGTTATGGCCGATTTAGTCAGCGTGACGCAGTTGGACAGCTTTAAAAATTTTACTCCCCGAGTTAATGTTTACGTCTAGTAATGCCACGTACTCGATTCCGGTAAGGGTTTCGGGTAAGGGGTGTTACAGGTTTTATCCGGCCAAGTGTGTCACCGTGAGGGGCGCCTGTGCTCTTTGTTAAGAAGAAGGACGGGTCGATGCGAATGTGCATAGATTACCGTCAGTTGAATAAATTGACGATTAAGAACAAGTATCTTTTTCCTAGGATAGATGACTTGTTCGACCAGCTTAAGGGAGCATCGGTCTTTTCCAAGATAGATTTAAGGTCGGGGTATGACCAACTTAAGGTAAAGGAGGCAGATATCCATAAGACGGCGTTTCGTACTCGATATGGGCACTATGAATTTTTGGTTATGCCGTTTGGTTTGACGAACGCACCGGCAGCATTTATGGATATGATGAACCGGGTGTTCCAGCCGTACTTGGATCGGTTCGTCGTAGTATTTATCGACGATATTCTGGTGTACTCGAAATCGAATGAGGAGCATGACGCACATTTGCGAGTGGTGTTACAGATTCTTAGAGAAAAGCATTTATACGCCAAGTTTAGTAAGTGCGAGTTCTGGCTGAAGGAGGTTACTTTCTTGGGGCATGTGGTCAGCTAAGGGGATTAGAGTGGACCCTCGGAAGGTTGAGGCAGTTTTGGACTGGAAGCCACCGAAGTCTGTGGCGGAGATTCGAAGTTTTCTAGGGTTAGCAGGGTATTACCGGAGGTTTGTGGAAGGGTTTTCACTGATTACAGCACCATTAACAAAGTTGTTAAGAAAAGCGGTTCCGTTTGTGTGGTCAGACAAGCAACAGGAAAGTTTTGAGAAGTTAAAGAAGATTTTGACGGAAGCTCCGATGTTGATTCAACCGGAAGCCGGGAAAGAGTTTACATTTTATTGTGATGCATCCCACACAGGATTGGGTTGTGTGCTTATGCAAGAAGGGAAAGTAGTGGCGTATGCTTCCCGACAGTTAAGACCTCACGAAGTGAACTACCCGACGCATGATCTGGAATTGGCTGCAGTGGTTTTTGCCCTAAAAATTTGGAGGCATTATTTATATGGAGAGAAGTCTGTAGTATATACGGATCACAAGAGTCTGAAGTACCTTCTCACACAAAAAGAGTTAAATTTGAGGCAGAGAAGGTGGATTGAGCTGTTAAAAGACTATGACTGCTCGATTGAGTACCACCCAGAAAAGGCTAACGTGGCAACAGATGCCTTGAGCCGTAAGGTAGTGGCAGATTTAAGAGCCATGTTTGCTCACCTTAGTCTGTATGAGGATGGAAGCCTGTTAGCGGAATTGCAAGTGAAGCCAATATGGATTGACGAGGTTAAGGAGAAACAGCTGGTAGATGAAGTTTAAGTGCTTGTTGTTTGCAAGTGCAGAGTGGTGGATTGGAGGGGTATAGTCTAAGCAGCGATGGAGTGTTATGTTTTCGGGGAAAACTGTGTATACCTAAGGATGTGGAGTTAAGGCAGAAGATTTTGCAGGAGGCATATAGCAGTCCATATGCTATGCATCCAGGAGGTAGTAAGATGTACCGGGATTTGCGGGAGCAGTTTTGGTGGCCGGGCCTTAAGCGTGAGGTGACGGAGTTTGTGGGGAAGTGTCTGACGTGTCAGCAAGTCAAGGCTAAACATCAGTTACCCTCGGGATTGTTGCAACCAATTAAGATTCCACAATGGAAGTGGGAAAGGATTACGATGGATTTTGTGAGTGGGCTTCTTACGCCGACCAAGAAGGATTCAGTTTGGGTAATTGTGGACCGTTTAACGAAGTTGGCTCATTTCATACCTGTGCGTATGGATTATTCTCTTCAGAAGTTGGCAAAACTGTACATAGCAGAAATTGTAAGGTTGCACGGAGTGCCAGTGTCAATTATTTCGGATAGAGACCCTAGATTTACGTCAAGGTTCTGGAAGGCCTTGCATCAGGCATTGGGTACAAGGTTGGATTTTAGTACAGCATTCCATCCCCAGTCAGATGGACAGTCAGAGAGGGTGATTCAAGTCTTGGAAGACATGCTAAGGGTATGTGTCTTGGATTTCAAGGGTGGTTGGGAAGACTTCTTACCGTTGGCAGAATTCGCGTACAACAATAGCCATCAGGCAAGCATTCAGATGGCACCATACGAGGCGTTGTATGGTCGAAAGTGTCGTACCCCTACGTGTTGGACGGAGTTGGGGGAGCGGCAGTTGTTGGGTCCGGAGTTGGCTACGAAAATAGAAGATAAGGTGAAGGTGATTCGAGCTCGTTTGAAGGAGGCTTCAGACAGGCAAAAGTCTTATGCCGATCTTAAGCGGAAGGATATAGAGTTTTCGGAAGGTGATAAGGTTTTCCTGAAGGTGTCGCCGTAGAAGAAGGTTCTGAGGTTCGGTAGGAAGGGCAAGTTGAGCCCTAGGTTTATCGGGCCTTATCGGGTGTTGAAACGAGTGGGACCAGTGGCGTACCAGCTTGAGTTGCCACCTGAGTTGAGTCAAATCCACGACGTGTTCCATGTTTCCATGCTTAGACGCTATTGCTCGGATCCATCACATGTTGTGCCAGTGGAGGAGATAGAGGTGAATCCAGACTTATCTTTTGAAGAGGAACCGGTGCAGATTCTAGATCGGGATGTTAAGGTTTTGCGTAGGAAATCTGTTCCCTTGGTAAAGGTACTATGGCGGAACCATGGATCGGAGGAAGCGACATGGAAGCTGGAGGATATTATGCGGCAGCAATACCCTCAACTTTTTTGACCAGGTAAATTTCGAGGTCGAAATTTATTTTAAAGGGGGTAGAACTGTAATATCCTGATTTTGTGGGTCTATGCATTTGGTATGTTACATGGCTAAGTTAGTAGGCTAAGTCTTTAAGGTGTGTATTGGGCTCAGGTTTGGGCTTAAAATCTGGGTTAAAATGATTAAAAATAGTGTTAGTAGTAATTTAATTTAAATTATTATGTTTAGTAGCAAACTGGGCTTGTGGCCCAAAGTTTGGAAGTGCTTTAAGAGGGCATGAAGGTGGAGTCAAAGGGGGAGGAGTTGGGCCTAGTGTGGCCACTTGGGGCCCAAATTAATGGGTAAAATTCGGCACTCCTAAGGGAAGGGGGTGGACGGCACTTGTGCTACAATTTAGGAGCTTAAATTCTTTTATTTTAGTGATAAATGATGATAAATAGGAAGAATTGGATAAGGGATGTGATGATGGGTGTGATAATGGATGGATAAAAGTTATCAAGAGAAGGGAGAGTTGGCCGAAACTCCAACTCTGAGGTGTGTGCATGTGTAGCCGAATTTTGTAGCCAAAGTACACATCATTCTTTCATTTTTTTTCTTTCATCTACTTTGCTAGCCGAAAATCCTCTCCTCCTATTGTTGCAAACTCTTTTTCTTTTCTTTGCCGCCACTTTCCAACACTTTCTTCTTCTTTTCAGTCTTTTTCTTTCAAAGCCCAATCCCCTTTGATCATCTTCCTCCATAGCCGAATCTACAAGAGAGGGTTCTTTTCCCGAAGGTGCACCATAAGCCGAATACTCCTCTTTAATCTGGTGAGTTTCGGGATTTTGTTTCTATGCGATTTCACTCTTTCTTTTCATTAAGATCTAACCTGAATCACTTGTTCTAAGGCCTATCGATTTTCCCTCTCTGCTTCTAGTAGCCGAATCTGTCTCATTAAAGGTCTCCTGTGCCGATTTGGTGGAAAGCCGAAGGTAGGTGGTGGTAGGTTCGGCCGAATGGCCTCTCTTGTTCTTTTGGCTTTGGCCGAATGTGTTTGGTACTCATTGGATTGCGTTTAAGGGATTTGTTTAATACTTGGGTTTTGGCCGAATGTAGGGAGGTTGGTGGTGACATCCTCTTGAAGACTTTCGGGATCCGACAGTTTAGGTAAGGTTGCGTTTTAGTGCTATAAGTATTTAATTAATTAGATCTCACCATTTACATTCGGTTTAGTGGCCAAGAAGTTATTATGGACAATAATAACAGACAAACAGTAGGGGTTGGATCTGTAAATCCAACGCCAAAGTACAAGAAACGATCTATATCGAGAGTGCGAGATTGGCCATCGGGGTGTGGGCCGACATCGGAAGTAGATCATAGGCCGAAAGTGGTAGTCTCGAGTGACAGTAGGGTAGAGGCAGTGAAAGCGTTAGTACGAAAACCAGGTGTGTAACTCTTACACACTTTCTTACTTGATATGTTAATGTTATGTGTTCTTTAAAAGCCGAAATGACGGTAATAGTTACGAAAATACCCTTGTGGGTAAAAGCGAGGATGCCGGGTAAGTTGTTATTACGTAAATGTGATTTAACATGTTAAGTATGATCATACTGATATTGATTGCATGGGTATATGCCATGGGTGATGAGAGGAGGGAGAAGTATGATCTATCAGACTGTCACCAGTGATTTGGTATCAAACAGTGGGTTGGCCCCACATATTACAAAATTGTGACCAAGTCTCAGTGGTTTGGCACCACCAATGGTTTGGTACCACATATGTTTATTTTGTAACTTCGGTTACCAGTGGTTTGGCACCACCAGTGGTTTGGTACCACAAGGGGTAGATTCGGGAGACCCGGATGGATACTTAGGTGGGTTGCATGACTTGCATATTATTGTATGAACTTGTGTAAGAGCATGATTTTCTTGGGATGGGGATTTATACACTGAGTCTCGGTGACTCACCCCTTCCTTTACATTTTTGCATATCAGACTTAGATCGTGGATATGGAGCCGGAGTGGACTCGAGGTGGCCATGCTCAGTAATTGTTTTGTTTCAAAGTTTCCTGTTGAACTTAGTTGTTTTACTTTAATTTTGGTTTTACATCGTTGTAATAAGACCGCCTAACTTTTATTTTGGGATGTTTTATTTGGTTGTTCCTATAACTTTTGATAAGCGAACCTGATAGATATGAATTGGATGTTTTTTTTAAAACCTTGATAAGTATGTTTTTTTTAAAAAAAAAAGTTCACTGATTGGGTAAATGATAGGGAATAACAATAAAGCAAATAATTTTCTAAAACAAGTCTTAACCTGTTTTAAACTTCACCAAACTCAAATTCGTCTTCTAAAAATTTTTCAAAGGTTTTCTCCACCAACGAAGTTGACAAACCGATTTTTAAAGCATTTTCTTCCCCGTAGCACGCCAGACTCGGGTGTAGTGTTTAGACCGGGTTTGGGGTGTTACACGTAACCTTCTAAATTCACTTAACTAATAAGTCCAATTTGCAATAATGCCATTCTCTTGTTATCAAAATTTTAAACACTCCCACGCCCAAGGTCCATTGGGCCCAATCCTACTAGGCCCAATTTTTGGATGTTACAACCATTAATAAAATATAATTAAACTCAAGCCTAGAAATCTAACTCATTAAGCATTTAACCAAAAACATGTAAAACCAAGCTTAAACAAAATGAGTAAGCCATTTTCGCATGGCTTTATATATACATGCCCCCAAAATCAAGCATTCCAACTAGACTATACATGCTATAAGTTCAATTTCAAACTTAACAAAATACTGAAAAGAGTCGATAGTGTGATAGGCTTTGCTGACGATCCCCGAGCTCGTAACGTGAATCCAAAATCTATAAAACAATGGTAAACAAAAACACACACAAAGTAAGCTACTTAAGCTTAGTAAGTCAAAAGCGAAGTAATATCAACCAACTTAGCAAAATCAAATATACAAAATTATATCAAGTAGTGAATTATATACAATCATAAATAATTACTCAAATTTCAATATCAAAATCACACAATATATCCTTTGGCCAAATACACATGGCTGAAAAATTATAAATATTTCACATGTTTATACATTAACCTTTGTACCATGAACTAAACATATAACTTACCTTTCTCTTCATAACACAGTTTATATACATACCTGAGTTCTTTTAATTCATATTTCACATTGACCTTCACTTACACATGCCCGTTGAACCATTCGGAATTCAAAAGGATACGCGGATAGTCGGAAACTCATACAATGCCAACGTCCCAGACGTGGTCTTACACGTAAACACAAGTTGATGCCAACGTCTTAGACGTGGTCCTACACGTTAACACATATCGGATATCCTATATCATGACATATGTATCCTATCTATTCCTAAGGTTTGTACGGGGCTTACGGACGTCAAATCTCGATCGAATCAAGCTCAAAAGATAGCCAACTATCCAAGTACACATTCGGCCATAGTATAAATAATTCAAATAATTCATTTCGATTATGTAACAAATATATATATAGATATAACAACATTTAAATGCTTATTGACTTACCTCGGACGTCGACCACTGTGAAACCGGCTATTCAACCACTTTTGTCTTTCCCCGATCCAAATATGATTTATTTAATTCTTGATCTAAACATATTCAAATTAAGCTTATTTAAACACCATTTTGTTCAATTTAGCCTAAAAACACATAAATGGCAAATTACAATTTTGCCCCTAATATTTCACACTTTTTACAATTTAGTCCTTTTTGCACAAAACACAAAATACACAAAATTCAACCACACTATACAAGGGTCGAATCTTCCTAGTGTTCATATAAGCCCACATATTTAATTTATTTCACATTTTAGTCCCTTAAAAAATTATTTTTGCAATTTAGTCCAAATTACTCAATTTCATCAAAAATTGAAAGACAAAACTTGTTAATCTAACACATATATTTCAGATTTCATCATCAAACATCAAAATCCACAAGGTATCATCAATGGAAAAAAAACAAAATCATCATCAAAATCACAAATTGAGACATGGGTTTTGAAGTACACAAAGCAACAATCTCAAAAACATAAAAATTATCAAAAACCGAAACAAAAACTAACCTCAATCTAGACCTCCAATGGCCGAATATTTGAAGCTTTCAAACTTAATTTTTCTTTTCTTGTTTCGGTGATGAAAATGATAACATGGCTTATTATTATTTCATGTTTTATGTTAAATTAACTTATTATACATATTACATATTTAACCTTTATTATTAAATAATTATAACATAAAAATTAAGGTCATTTTAGACCATATGTCGTCCACTATAGCTAGAATGGGCTATTTTCCCTTTTAGGACCTAATATTAAAAAGCCAATATCAAATAAGCACTTTAAACTTTAATTTGTAACTTTTACGTTTTACGCGATTAAGTCCTTTTATTTAATCGGGTACCTAAACAACAAAATTAAGTCACGAAAATTTAAGACCAACAAATTCACACATAATAAACATGAAAAATAATTTTAAAATAATTTTCGAACTCGGATTTGTGGTCCCGAAACCACTTTTCTGATTAGGGTCAAAATCGGGCTGTTACATCATGTGAGTTTAATTCTTGCCTTTTCTTTTGATTTTTGTGATTTTAAGACTTTTACAATTAGGTCCAACTAGCTATTACCTTAGTTTTTGATTTTATTGAGAATTTGATGTTTTTGATGAAATAACATGCATTTAGAGCTTTAATTTTGTTGTATGATGATTTTATAAAGTGATTTTGTTAGATATTGATTTTAGAACCACATTGTGAAAAGGTTAAATATTAGGGTTTGGTATTCAATTTCTGATTATCAATGGCTGCATGATAGCCTAGAATATTTAGATAAATTATTAATTGAGAAAAATTAGTTCATTTGATAGACTAACTAGTTAATGGACTAAATTGTAAAAGTTGTAAATGTTTGGGTAATTGTGTAAATTCAAAAAATTGAGGGGTATTAATGGTGAAGTGAATTTGGACTGAAATATATGCTATTAAGATCAAGATCCCGTAGATACTCATGAAAAAGGGAAATTAGCAGAATAGTCCCTGAACTTTTGCAAATATTACAAATTTAACCCATGTAAGCTCGTACGATTAAACTTTAATATTTATATTAAATTGAGAATGGTATTATGTATTTATTCTATTGTTGAAAATAAAATATTGTTAAAGTTATAAATTTGAATTTAGTATTTGGATTAAATGGAATTCGACATTTGAGTACATTCAGCATTCGGTGAATTGACGACATTGGAGGAAAATGACAGAAAATTACCCAAGTAAACCGAGGTACAACATTTTTTGTGAACTTTCGTGTTTACTTTTCGTTTAGCTCTCACGAGCTTCTATTTGACCCTTATGGGTTTTCGTTCAGCTCTTACGAGCTTTCGTTCAACCCTTACGAGTTTCTGTTTAGCTCTCATGAGCTTCTATTCAGCTTTTGGGCTTCTGAAAATGATGTACTTTTATCCACAAGCCGTTCTCCGATTTGGGAAGATTTGGTAAGTAACTTATGAAATTGAAATTTTAAAAGACATATTGTTTGTTATTGGTATTGATCTGAAATAAGTGTATTCATCGATTAAAATTATGATTGGTAGGAAGCTTACAATGAATGAATTTTATTTAGTTGATGTGTTATAGTAGGTTTGGTAAGATTTAAGTCTAAACCATTAAACTTACTAAGCTTCATTAAGCTTACTTGTGTTGTTTAATGTCCTTGTAGATTCTCGTGAGGTCGGAAGGTCAGATCAACACATCAAATCACTCTATCCAACCTATTTCAGTAGCTTTTGTACGTTCAATACAGTTTATATGGCATGTATAGGGTTTGTGTGGATTTAATTAAAGTTTGTCTTGTGTAAATATTAATAATTATAGTTTTGCTTATATATATGTTGGGTTGGGAATGAAACATATTGATGATGTTGGTGTGAATGATATATGTGTTTTTGTATATTTCAATTATAGTGAACTTAGGTAGAATTGTTAGATAGATTAAATAGGTAGGTTTGGGTATTTTGGTATATGTGATGATACACTATGCTTAAAACATGATTTTGGTTTGCTATGATTGCTTTGTTGTGGTTCATTAATGTGTTAAAATGTTGTATTTAGGTTGATACCAAAATGGGTGAGAAATGTGGCCTTGAAATGGCTTATTTTTGTCCACACAGGCAGAGACATTGGCGTGTGTCTTAGCCGTGTGTGACACATGGCCTAGCCCAAGGGCATGTTGTCTGGCCATGTGCTCTCTGCATCTATTAAATTGCAAAACAGAGCACCCAGGATTTTTCACACGGCCTAGCACACGGGCGTATGGCTTGGCCGTGTGACCCCAACACCTTAATTTTACAAGTCAGTATGCTCACACGGCCTAGCACACGGGGGTGTGGCTTGGCCGTGTGACCCAAGTCAATAAGCACCCTAATTTGGACACGACCTGAGACACGGGCGTGTCTCTTGATCGTGTGAGCCACACGGCCTGGCCACATGTGCAACACCCCTTACCCGTATTTAATGTTGAAACCGGGTATGAGGCATTACCAGACTTATCTCGCTTGAACATACAAATTTGGGCTATCAAATTTCATTCCAATTTAAAATCTTTCATTCACATTCATACCATTCTTATTATGGGCCTACGAGGCCTTACACACGCAAACGGAGGGACTCGGAATCAAATCGGGATCTTTTGTAAACTAAGGAAAATTTTGCCTTAACAGGGCCACACGTCCGTGTGAAATGGGACACGCCCGTGTGGGCAGGCCGTGTGGTCACACACGCCCATGTCCGTAGCCTGTGTGGAATTTATTTTTTCCAATTCGAACCTACAGCGATTTTCACACGACCGAATACACGCCCGTGTCCTTGGCCCGTGTCCTCCACACGCCCGTGTCCTCACCCATGTGTGAAAACCTAGGTATTTTGTTTGTGACATCAGCAACCAAATAAGGGGCACACGGCCTAGCCACATGCCCGTGTGCCTAGCCTGTGGTCAACACTGACTTGAAACACTAACATGTAGGGGACACACAGCCTCGTCACACACCCATGGGACTGACCGTGCGTCACACACGGCCTAAACACATGACCGTGTGCCTACCCGTGTGGACAGGAACAAGGCTATTTGCCAAGCTCTTTTTATCACCCTAACTCATACAACATCAATCACATTCAACCATTTACCAAGCAACTCAATCATGTATCATACAGATTCATGAATAACCTCATCCTTTCATATATTAATAACAATAAGCCATCAACTATGGCTATTTACAAAGGTTTTTCTTTTAAGAAAGCAACACACTTGGTCAAAATATCAAGACATATCACTAAGCCTAGCCCTTATACATGCCATACACAAAATGCTAAGTCTAGATATACAAAGATGAGATGATAGTGTGGGTGATCTTCAAATTATCTTCGTATCCTGAACCGGCTCTTTGAAACTATAAAACAAGGTAAAAAGAAAGGGAGTAAGATTTAAGCTTAGTAAGTTTACATGTAAACAATAAGCATCATCACATATGCTAATCAATCAATAACATCACATACTAAGCAAGAACAATTCACATTTCCATAATCATGCTTACTCATCTCATCTCTTACCACATTCCAATCACATAACAATTATATTGCTCACAATTACTTGTACACATTCCCTGCATTCATCACCACAAAGAAACATAAAGCATTTACTTATATCATTTCTCGATGAACCCCTCGGAATAATACTATGTACCCGGTGGTTTCCACACAGCCCACCATTAATCAATAATAGGGTGGAATCGCATATAGCCCACCAACAAGAGTAATTAAGATGGTTTCACACATAGCCCACCAAATGATAATATAAACGATGGTATCGCACATAGCCCATCGTGAATAAGTAATAAGGTGGTATCGTACACAGCCCACCAAAAAGGATGATTACGGTGGTATCCCACACAGCCCAGCAATTAATCATTACGGATATTTTTCCGCGCTTATGTATCTGTTCTGAGGTTCATATGAGAACTACTCACCATTTATCAATTTCAATCACAATTGGTCTCATTCATACAATACACCAATAAGTAACAACATATGTATCAAAGATGTATCATTTACACATAAACTTACCTCGGTGCAAAATGTGTTAATCGACGACTTAATCTGTAACCTTGTCTTTTCCCCTATCAAGGTTGTTTCTACGCTCTTCTTAATCTATAATAATAAAATTTACTCATTTAATCACTTTATGATTCATGATACATCAAAATTTCTACTTAGGCAAAAATGACCATTTTGCCCTTATACTTTGGCAAAATTACTATTTTGCCCCTAGGCTCGTAAATCGTTTTTCATCACATTTTCTCATTAACCAAGCCTAGATGAATGTTTATTTCTCTTACAACAACTCACAAAATCAATTATTTCATGCATTTATTACTAAATTACAACTTTTACAACTAAGTCCATTTTAGGTGTTTTCATGGCAACAACTTTCACAAAAGTTGTTCCTTAGCTCACTAACATTCATTTTCTTCCATAAAAACTCAGCAAATAACACAAACACTCTCATGGCAAGTCCCTAAACTTTCAACCATTTTGCAAAATAGTCCCCTCATTAGCTAGCTTAAGCTTTGGGGGTTCCAAAAGTATAAAAATTATCGAATAAAACCACCAAAATCACTTACTTTCAAGGGTGAGAAGTTGCTGAAAATTTTTGGCTTCCAAAACCCTTCCTTAGCTGATATTTTCGGTGGGAAGAAGATGAATAAAATGGGTGATATCATCCTTTCTTTATTTTATTTATTTCCTTCAGTTTAATCCACCTAATCCAACCACTTGACCAATTTTGACTTCATTTTGTCCCCTATGGCCGGCCACCTATTCCCTATGGGTCTAATTTCACTTTAAGTACCTCCAATTTGATATTCTATGGGTATTAGACACCCCTAGCTTGTAAAATAGAACTTTTACACTTTATGCGATTTAGTCTTTTTTTTTTCACAATTAAGCATTCAATCGCTAAAATTAAAGCACCAAAATTCTTATGCATCCTTATAATCATGCTATAACATGCAAAATAATATAAAAATAATTTTCTTCAACCTCAGATTCGTGATCCCGAAACCACTTTTTCGACTAGCCCCAAAATCGGGCTGTTACAACTCTCCCCCTTTAGAGATTTTCATCCTCAAAAATATTACCGGTAGAAAGGTTTGGGTATTGTTCCCTCATGGCTTCTTCCGGTTCCCATGTAGCCTCTTCCACACTGTGTTTTTGCCATAACACTTTTACTAAGGCTATGCTCATGTTTCTCAATTGTTTAACCTCTCGAGCCAATATCTTAATTAGTTCCTCTTCAAAAGTCATGTCCGGTTGTATTTCAATTTCTGTTGGAGGGATCACATGCGAAGGATCGGAACAATATCGCTGCAACATCGACACATGAAACACGTTGTGTATTCTCTCTAACTTTGCTAGCAAAGCCAACCGGTATGCTACTGGTCCAATCCTTTCAATAACCTCATATAGCCCTATAAATTGTGGACTCAATTTGCCCTTTCGACCACATCTCAATATTTTCTTCCACGGGGATACTTTCAGAAATACTTTGTCACCCAATTGAAACTCAATTTCTTTCCTTTTTAAATCCGCGTATGACTTTTGAAGGTCCGAAGTAACTTTCAGACTATCACGGACCGCTTTCACCTTCTCCTCGGTCTCTTTAACTAGATCGAATCCATAAATTTGCTTCTCACTAAGCTCAATCCAATACAAAGGAGTTCGACACTTGCGACCATATAAACTTCATAAGGTGCCATCTATATACTCGACTGATAACTATTGTTATAGGCAAACTCAACCAAAGGTAGATATTTTTTCCAACTACCTTCGAATTCTACCACACAGCATCAGAGCATATCCTCAAGAACCTGAATTACTCTTTCGGATTGGACATCAGTTTTAGGATGGAACACAGTACTAAAACTCAATTTTGAACCCAAGGCTTCTTGCAGCTTCTTTCAAAACCTCGAAGTAAATCTCAGATCTCTATCCGAGATAATAGATACAAGCACTCCATGCAATCTCACCACCTTGGCAATATACAATTCAACCAACTTATCAAGTGAATAATCAACACGCACCGGTATAAAATGAGCTGACTTCGTTAATCTATCCACAATAACCCACACAACATCTTTCTTTCTTGGAGCCATACGTAACCCCGTTATAAAATCCATTGTGATTCGATCCCACTTCCACTCTGGAACCATCACTGGTTGAAGTAACCCTAAGGGTACTTGATGCTCAGCTTTCACTTGTTGACAGATCAAACATTTTGTAACAAAATTGGAGATGTCTCTTTTTATACCCGGCCACCAATACAATTTCTTCAAATCATTGTACATTTCCGTACTGCCTGGATGTACTGACAAGCAACCACTATGCGCTTCATGTAAAATTTCCCGGATCAACTCATCATCCCTAGGTACACAAATCCTGTCATGGAACATCAAACAACCATCTGAACTTATCCAAAAATTAGAGTCATTTCTCGATTCGCACTGAGCTCTCCTAGCTTGCATCTCATCATTCTTTTGAGCATCACAAATCTGCTGAATAAATAATGGTCTAGCCCTTAACTTGGCCAACATAGCACCATCATCAGACAACACTAAGCTCGTACTCATAGCTCTCAAAGCATATAGGAATTTTCTGCTAAAGGCATCCGCAACCACATTCACTTTCCTCGGATGGTAATCGATTACTAACTCATAATCCTTTAATAATTCAAGTCTCGCCGTTGTCGTAAATTTAAATCCTTTTGGTCCATCAAGTACTTCAAACTCTTATGATCGGTGAAGATTCGACACTTCTGACCATATAAATAATGACGCCAAATCTTCAAAGCGAAGACGATCGCAGCCAACTCTAAATCATGAGTCGGATAATTCTTGTAACAGACCGAATTTGACCCTAATCGGAACGGTGGTTTCGGGACCACGAATCCGAGTACCAGAAATATTTTAATATTATATTTTGAGTTTATTATATGCGAATTGATGTGTGTGAAAGTTTCGTATGAAAATTTTATCGTTTAAGTGCTTAATTTGATTAAAAGGACTTAATCGCGTAATGCGTAAAAGTTGCTTGCTAAAGTGAAAAGTGTTTGTAACACCCCTTACCCGAGACCTTTGCCGGAGTCGAGTATGTGGCATTACTAGACTTGACTACTAGTTCGGGGCATAAGAATTTAAAGCTGTCCAACTGCGTCATGCTGACGAAATTGACCATAACTCGAATTACAAAACTTGAAATTTAGATCCGTAAATTTTCCTTTAAACTAGACTCATATATATATATATACCATAATTTTTCCAGAATTTTTCATGTGGCCAATTAGTACAGTTTATTCATCAAAGTTTCCCCTATTTCACTGTTGACGATTCTGACCTATCATTACAAAAACTCAGTTATCTCATTGTACAAAATATCAATAATGTTCTTGTTTATTCCAATCAAAAATAGACTCATTAAGGATTCTAAGCATATCAACTATGCTCCCTGATTATTTTTTTACAATTTTTAACAATTTTTCCAAGACAGGACAGGGAATCACGAATTCATTCAGAACAAGTCTCACTAAAATTTAAATATCTCATAATATAAAATTCCTTTGCCTACTCTGTTTCTTTCATATCAAAATAGACACAATAAAATTTAATTCTATATCTTATTCACTTTCTAATTCCATTTCTCCTATTTTTGGTGATTTTTCAAAATCACGTCACTACTGCTAACCAAAAACTGTTTCATTGCAAAAATATGGTTAACTAGTTTATAACATCTTTACCAAATTAATAACCAAATTCACTCATACTCTTATCTATCCATATGTCACAACCGAATCAACCAATTGCACACAATAGATATCATGAATACCCTTCAATCAAGACATATAGCAAAATAACCAAATGAACGTAAGCCATAATCAATAAAACCGTAGTAAAGCATTGAAGTTAGGCCATTTTTGCATGGCTTAATTTATACAAAACCAAAATCTAACATTTCAAATTTCAATCTAGCCTATACATGCCATAGGTTTAAAAATTCAACTTATAAAATACCGAAAACAGTCGATAGTGTGATAGACTTTGACGATGCTCCCGAGCTCGTAACTTGATTCCAAAATCTAATAAACAATGCAAACAAGCTCATACAGTAAGCTATCATAGCTTAGTAAGTTATAAGCAATTACATAACAACAATGCATTCTATCATTATATTAGTAAGGCCAATTTAAAATAATCACAATCGAGATTTAAAACTATAACTATAATTTATATCACCATTTCTAAACCTTCACATTTCATAGCCTTACGGCCAAACACACACACATTCAATAATAGATTTCACATCGATCTATAAATCACTTTTTCATATCAAGACCAATACATATACATTTGTTCAAGTATATACATATTAACTACTAAATTTTCTTTCTTACTTTTCAATCCATATAATTCACATACATTCTCCAATTGTATCACATATAACTAGTAACAAATATCAATTTACTAATTTACCTTATCTCCAATAACCAATAGACTTACACATACCTGAACATCGAACTCATTTACCGAATTTAAGTTCCACATCATCAAAAATCTATTTAAACATATACTTATAATAATTCACCGGCATAAAGCCTGCTAGGCATAAAGCCCGATATCTTTCACTGGCACAAAGCCTGCTAGGCATAAAGCCCGATATTATCCACCGGCACAAAGCCTGCTAGGCTTAAAGCCCGAATACTTTCACTGGCACAAAGCCTGCTAGGCTTAAAGCCCGATATTATCCACCGGCACAAAGCCTGCTAGGCTTAAAGCCCGAATACTTTCACTCGCACAAAGCCTGCTAGGCATAAAGCCCGATATTATCCACCGGCACAAAGCCTGCTAGGCTTAAAGCCCGAATATCATTTCCTCAGTCACATAAACATATATAATTTCACTATCAATATTATCTATACCCAATTAAAACATCTATTATTCATAGTTCATTCTTCCATCTCAACCCATCATATTCGGCAACCATTAATGCATGTATAAATATATATACATATCAAGGATAACTCTTATCAATTATCAACCGCCAACACATTCGGGTAACATACAATATATGAACCTAACCACTGAATTCAATACAACCAAAATTCTTCGCTATTTATTTTCACATATACTATCACCCAATGTAAATATATATATACACATACTTTTATCCATCTCAAATAATCAAGCTTAAATATTCATATATATAAAACTTAAACCACAATTGTATATATATCAATTCACTTATTTTGTTTCTATGATCAACATCACATTCAATTATATCATTGCCATATATATGCATCACATTCGGTTATATTCATTTCTCAATTCAATGTCACATTCGGTTCTACTTTATACATATATAAATAATACATTTGGCTACATAAAAAATCAGTATACATACTTCCATTAAGTTTTAGTACATCAATATAGATAAATTCCATATAACCTGATTGCTTAAAAACTTACCTCGGACAATGTAAAATGGAACGGGGCGACTAGTCAACAACTTTCGTTCTTCCCCAATCCGAGTCCGAGTTCTTTTGTTCTTGATCTATATAAATTTCGAAAATAGCCTATTTAAATAACATTACATTCCTTTTTAGCTCAAAACACCTAATTGAACAATTTAATACAATCTTTCACTCATTCAAAATATGACAATTCACACATTGAGCTAAGGTCGAATGTTCCTTAATTCCATTCAAGCCCTCAAACACCATTCAATTTAACTATAACACATAATTATATAATTTACCAATTTGCCCCTAGAATTTACATCTTTTTCAATTTATTCCCCAAAGCATAAAATACAAAATACATGAAATTTGGATTAATTTCTCAAGGGCCGAATTTTCCTCATCTTTATCCAAGTCTATACAAACTATTGACTTCGAATTTCATACGTCCACTTTTTATTTTTTTTTTTATTTTTACAATATAATCACCTTACTTCAATTAATCTAAATTTCTTACTTAAAACATGATAAATTCAAACATATACTAAACATTCTTTCATTCAAACACAACAAATCAAAAGCACTCATCCATGGCCGAATCTAGCATATGCTTCAAATTCAAAATTTCCTACATGGGTTTGATAGTACTCAAAATAATGAACTCAAAAATGTAAAAATCTTTCAAAAACCATGCTCAATACTAACCTTAAAGTGACATGCAAATGGCCGAATGAAGGAAAGCTTGAGTTCCTTTTTCTTTCTCCTTGTTTCGTGAGGAATATGAAGAAAATGGGAGAAATAAACATGTTTTCTTTTTATCATCTTTGTTTATTATTATCAACCAATATCTATTAAAAATAACATATAAAATATACTATTATAAAAATAAGCCATGATGCATGCCGTCCACTACAATTAAAATATAGGTCAATTTGCAACTTTAATTCCAATCAAAAGAAATCCTATTCAATTTAACCCTAAATTCCACAATAGCTATTATTTTTTTTTATACTTATTCAACTTAATCCTTTACTTAAAATTAGTCACTCAATCACACAATTTAATCTACGATATATTTAATATATGCATAACCATATAACATAAACATCAAATTAATAATAAAAAATATTTTCTAATTCGGATTCATGGTTTCGAAACCACCGTTCCGATTAGGGTCGTAATTGGGCTGTTACAACTCTTCCCCCCTTAAGGATTTTCGTCCTCGAAAATCTTACCGTTGAATAAATTTGGGTATCGTTCTTTCATCGAAGCCTCAAGTTCCCAAGTTGCTTCCTCGACCCCATGCTTATACCACAGTACTTTCACCAACGAGAGTTTCTTATTACACAACTCTTTCACTTCGTGAGCCAAAATACGAATCGGTTCTTCCTCTTAGGTCAAATCAGACTGAATCTCAATTTCTGACGGAAAAATCACATGAAAAGGATCGGATCTATATCTTCGAGGCATCGAAACATGGAAAACGTTGTTGATCTTTTCTAACTCAAGTGCAACATCAACCTGTATACAACCGGCCCGATACGCTCAATAATCTCATACAGTCTAATAAATCTCAGACTCAGCTTGCCCTTACGACCGAATCTAAGTATCTTTTTCCACGGTGATACTTTCAAGAACACTCGATTACCCTCTTGAAACTCTATATCTTTTCGTTTCAAATCCGCGTACGACTTCTGACGATGTGGCTTGTAAACTTTCTCGTATCACATTTACTTTCTGTTCAGTCTCCCTGATTAACTCAACCCGTATATCTTGCTTTCACTCAGCTCGGTCCAATATATAGGTGTACGATATTTACGACCGTACAAAGCTTCATAAGGTGCTTCTTTTTTTTTTTTGTACGGAAATCCAATCAGAGGTAGATGTCGTTCCTACGTACCTTCGAACTCAAGAATACAACATTTCAACATATAACATTTCAACATATCCTTCAGTATTTGAATGACTCGTTTAGACTGACTACTTGTCTGTGGATGGAAAGCTGTGCTGAAATATAATTTCGTACCTAAAGCATCATGCAGTTTCTTCCAAAACCCCGATGTAAACCTCGGATCTTTATTCGAGTTAATAGATATAGGTACACCATGTAATCTTTCAAATTGAGAAACATACAATTCAACCAACTTATCAAACGAGTAGACTGTACATAACTAAAACAAAATAAACCGATTTAGCCATTTAATCGACAATAACCCAAATTGCATCTTTATTACTCAGTGTCAACAAAAAAACCAAATACACAATGACTCTATGCCCTTTCCATTCAGGTATCATTACCCGCTGAAGCAACCCAGAAGGTACCTGATGCTCGACTTTTTACTTGTTAACAGATTAAGCATTTCAATGAAAAGTCAGAAATATCTCATTTCATACCATACCACCAGTAAAATTGTTTTATATCATTATGCATATTTATACTACCTGAGTGAACAGATAATCAACTGTTGTGGGCTTTATTCAAAATCATCTGAATCAACATCTGAATTCCTCGGAACACATATTTGGTTTTTAAACTTCAGACAAATTTCAGCATCAACTTCGAAACTCTGAATCAACCTTCAAATCACATTGGACCTGCTTTGCTAACAAATCATTATCAACTTTTTGAGCATCACTAATTTTGCTGAATAAATAACGGTCTTACTTTTAATTCAACTATTATTAAACTATCATCAGACATAGCCATATACGCATTCATTGCACACCAAGCAAACAGTGATTTTCGGCTTAACACATCAGTAACAACATTAGCTTTTCTCGGATGGTAGTCAATCACAAGCTCATAGTCCTTTAACAATTCTAACCATAAGGAATCACAGGATATCTCTGTATGCTCCATTATTATACTTCAACCCGTCCATTGACACATAAATGAGGTTCGTAAACACTTCATTCAATTTATGCTAAATCAGAACTAATATTTTAATGGATAATGTCTTCGTGCAAAAGAAAACTTCAACAATTGAACTAACTTTAATTTTCATCATCTGAAGCTACACTGAATATCAGAAAATTACAACCCATATAAAATGATATCAATTTCGATGATATTCCAAAAATGTCCAAAAAGAACAATATCACTCGTAAATACTGAAATCCACAGTAGTAGAAGCAATATAATCTTCACATATTTTCAACAGAATAAGAGCCAGCAGAAACATAATATTAGCATTATACAGATTTCACCATCGTCTTTCATATCCGCACAAAGGAATAAATACCAAAGAAAAACATAACAATGTCGAATATAACCCCAAACAAACCAACGATACTTTCGTCTATTAATATGTTTAGCCAATGTTCTTTTATGATAAAAATTCCTTCTGAAATCAAACAATCACATATACTTCTGAGAATCAATATACTCATAGAATGTCCAAAAGGAATCATAATAACTGCCCGACTATAACCACCACACCCAGGCCTCAATACAATTCAAACATTATTTCAACTGTCTAATTCTGCCATTAGAAATTTTCACATTATCCCTTCTCTAACAGAAATCAATTTAGAAAAGCTTTTAACTAATATTTTCCTTAGTTAACATACCCGAATAAGTCATTTGATCGAAGATAACTTCTTCTTTAACAGCGACGTCACATAATTTGAATAATCTGCAGAACTATCCAATGTCTCCTTTAATACTGTCTTCATTTGCTGATTCAATCTCTTTTCTGGCCACATCATTAATCTTTAGAACACGGACTTCTGTAATTCCACACTCTTGAGCTTATTCGACCCAGATCTTACAGATTTCACAACAACATTTCGCTAATAAGGGGGGTGAGGGTAATAAAGCCTCAAATTTAACTTACATATATATATATACAACACACACTTTCACCAATAGTCAATTCATTAATACTTTCATATTGTCCAAACGTTTAAATAAACATTTTCTTTTAATCAACTTTATTCGTAGCACTTAATTCATATCCCAACTCAAATCATTAATTTACGATCAAAACATTTCAGATAGAAATCACAACTCACATATCATAATCTATGTGCTCATATAATTATAACATTTATCAACATCAATATATCATACTCTTTGATCCATACCTTTATGAGTTTTAAACTCATCATCAACACATTTCCATTCAAACATTCGAGTACACATTCTGTACTATCAAAATTAGCTCAGTTGAAACTTATCTGTCTCATCAAAAAAAAAAATTCGTCAGAGTCAGGAGATATCACACTATCGCAGGTTAAATATGGCATGTATAGCTAGACTCACACGTGCTACTTTAGTCCGAGAACCGACTAAACCGTAGCTCTGATACCAATCAAATGTAACACCCCTTACCCGAGACCTTTGCCGGAGTCGAGTATGTGGCATTACTAGACTTGACTACTAGTTCGGGGCATAAGAATTTAAAGCTGTCCAACTGCGTCATGCTGACGAAATTGACCATAAATCGAGTTACAAAACTCGAAATTTATATCCGTAAATTTTCCTTGAAACTAGACTCATATATATATATACCATAAGTTTTCCAGAATTTTTCATGTGGCCAATTAGTACAGTTTATTCATCAAAATTTCCCCTATTTCACTGTTGACGATTCTGACCTATCATTACAAAAACTCAGTTATCTCATTGTACAAAATTTCAATAATGTTCTTGTTTATTCCAATCAAAAATAGACTCATTAAGGATTCTAAGCATATCAACTATGCTCCCTGATTATTTTTGTACAATTTTTAACAATTTTTCCAAGACAGGACAGGGAATCACGAATTCATTCAGAACAAGTCTCACTAAAATTTAAATATCTCATAATATAAAATTCCTTTGCCTACTCTGTTTCTTTCATATCAAAATAGACACAATAAGCTTTAATTATATATCTTATTCACTTTCTAATTTCATTTCTCCTATTTTTGGTGATTTTTCAAAATCACGTCACTACTGCTAACCAAAAACTGTTTCATTGCAAAAATATGGTTAACTAGTTTATAACATCTTTACCAAATTAATAACCAAATTCACTCATACTCTTATCTATCCATATGTCACAACCGAATCAACCAATTGCACACAATAGATATCATGAATACCCTTCAATCAAGACATATAGCAAAATAACCAAATGAACGTAAGCCATAATCAATAAAACCGTAGTAAAGCATTGAAGTTAGGCCATTTTCGCATGGCTTAATTTATACAAAACCAAAATCTAACATTTCAAATTTCAATCTAGCCTATACATGCCATAGGTTTAAAAATTCAACTTATAAAATACCGAAAACAGTCGATAGTGTGATAGACTTTGACGATGCTCCCGAGCTCGTAACTTGATTCCAAAATCTAATAAACAATGCAAACAAGCTCATACAGTAAGCTATCATAGCTTAGTAAGTTATAAGCAATTACATAACAACAATGCATTCTATCATTATATTAGTAAGGCCAATTTAAAATAATCACAATCGAGGTTTAAAACTATAACTATAATTTATATCACCATTTCTAAACCTTCACATTTCATAGCCTTACGGCCAAACACACACACATTCAATAATAGATTTCACATCGATCTATAAATCACTTTTTCATATCAAGACCAATACATATACATTTGTTCAAGTATATACATATTAACTACTAAATTTTCTTTCTTACTTTTCAATCCATATAATTCACATACATTCTCCAATTGTATCACATATAACTAGTAACAAATATCAATTTACTAATTTACCTTATCTCCAATAACCAATAGACTTACACATACCTGAACATCGAACTCATTTACCGAATTTAAGTTCCACATCATCAAAAATCTATTTAAACATATACATATAATAATTCACCGGCATAAAGCCTGCTAGGCATAAAGCCCGATATCTTTCACTGGCACAAAGCCTGCTAGGCATAAAGCCCGATATTATCCACCGGCACAAAGCCTGCTAGGCTTAAAGCCCGAATACTTTCACTGGCACAAAGCCTGCTAGGCTTAAAGCCCGATATTATCCACCGGCACAAAGCCTGCTAGGCTTAAAGCCCGAATACTTTCACTCGCACAAAGCCTGCTAGGCATAAAGCCCGATATTATCCACCGGCACAAAGCCTGCTAGGCTTAAAGCCCGAATATCATTTCCTCAGTCACATAAACATATATAATTTCACTATCAATATTATCTATACCCAATTAAAACATCTATTATTCATAGTTCATTCTTCCATCTCAACCCATCATATTCGGCAACCATTAATGCACGTATAAATATATATACATATCAAGGATAACTCTTATCAATTATCAACCGCCAACACATTCGGGTAACATACAATATATGAACCTAACCACTGAATTCAATACAACCAAAATTCTTCGCTATTTATTTTCACATATACTATCACCCAATGTAAATATATATATACACATACTTTTATCCATCTCAAATAATCAAGCTTAAATATTCATATATATAAAACTTAAACCACAATTGTATATATATCAATTCACTTATTTTATTTCTATGATCAACATCACATTCAATTATATCATTGCCATATATATGCATCACATTCGGTTATATTCATTTCTCAATTCAATGTCACATTCGGTTCTACTTTATACATATATAAATAATACATTTGGCTACATAAAAAATCAGTATACATACTTCCATTAAGTTTTAGTACATCAATATAGATAAATTCCATATAACCTGATTGCTTAAAAACTTACCTCGGACAATGTAAAATGGAACGGGGCGACTAGTCAACAACTTTCGTTCTTCCCCAATCCGAGTCCGAGTTCTTTTGTTCTTGATCTATATAAATTTCGAAAATAGCCTATTTAAATAACATTACATTCCTTTTTAGCTCAAAACACCTAATTGAACAATTTAATACAATCTTTCACTCATTCAAAATATGACAATTCACACATTGAGCTAAGGTCGAATGTTCCTTAATTCCATTCAAGCCCTCAAACACCATTCAATTTAACTATAACACATAATTATATAATTTACCAATTTGCCCCTAGAATTTACATCTTTTTCAATTTATTCCCCAAAGCATAAAATACAAAATACATGAAATTTGGATTAATTTCTCAAGGGCCGAATTTTCCTCATCTTTATCCAAGTCTATACAAACTATTGACTTCGAATTTCATACGTCCACTTTTTATTTTTTTTATTTTTACAATATAATCACCTTACTTCAATTAATCTAAGTTTCTTACTTAAAACATGATAAATTCAAACATATACTAAACATTCTTTCATTCAAACACAACAAATCAAAAGCACTCATCCATGGCCGAATCTAGCATATGCTTCAAATTCAAAATTTCCTACATGGGTTTGATAGTACTCAAAATAATGAACTCAAAAATGTAAAAATCTTTCAAAAACCATGCTCAATACTAACCTTAAAGTGACATGCAAATGGCCGAATGAAGGAAAGCTTGAGTTCCTTTTTCTTTCTCCTTGTTTCGTGAGGAATATGAAGAAAATGGGAGAAATAAACATGTTTTCTTTTTATCATCTTTGTTTATTATTATCAACCAATATCTATTAAAAATAACATATAAAATATACTATTATAAAAATAAGCCATGATGCATGCCGTCCACTACAATTAAAATATAGGTCAATTTGCAACTTTAATTCCAATCAAAAGAAATCCTATTCAATTTAACCCTAAATTCCACAATAGCTATTATTTTTTTTTATACTTATTCAACTTAATCCTTTACTTAAAATTAGTCACTCAATCACACAATTTAATCTACGATATATTTAATATATGCATAACCATATAACATAAACATCAAATTAATAATAAAAAAATATTTTCTAATTCGGATTCATGGTTTCGAAACCACCGTTCCGATTAGGGTCGTAATTGGGCTGTTACAGTGTTTATATGGAGTATTAAAAGTGAAATTAACCCATTTTATGAGTTAGTGGGTGGCAAAGGTCAAGTATAACCTTATTTTATAAATTGTTTTTATTATTAAATAAAGGTTAAAATGGTAAAACATAAAGTAATGTTATTATATGCTATATTACATAAAATTTAAAAGCCATATTTTTGTTCTTCATCTTGAAATGCCGAAAGTTAGCCATGAAAATAAGGTTTAAAAGCTTGGAAGGTTCGGCCATCATCTAGCTAAAATTCAAGGTGTGTTTTCTTCGGTTTTTAATAATTTCTACGTTTTTGAGATCGTTGCTTCGAACCGTAGCTGACGCATGTTGAAATTTTTG
Source organism: Gossypium australe (assembly GCA_005393395.2). Taxonomy (NCBI): domain Eukaryota; kingdom Viridiplantae; phylum Streptophyta; class Magnoliopsida; order Malvales; family Malvaceae; genus Gossypium; species Gossypium australe. The sequence continues at coordinate 63,585,866 of CM016616.1, read as the reverse complement.
AATCTAAGCATGCTTGATGTTCGGCTATTGATAGGTTTATATGGTTTTTGATGTTTGATGATATTAGATAAAAGACAAGTTAAAAATTAGTATATTATGTATTGGAAGTTTTGATGAATTTTTGTTTTTAGGGCCAAATTGTAAAAATGAAATTTTAGAGGGGCTTAATTGCAAAATAAGTGAAATGTGAGGGCTTGTAAAGTCCATAGGAATATTCAGCCCTTGTATATTCTTAGCTAATTTGGTGTATTTTGTGTGTTATGCAAATAGGACTAAATTGCAAAGTTATGAAATATTTGGGGTAAAATAGTAATTTGCCCATTTATGTGTTTTAGGACTAAATTGAAATGAAATGTGCTTGAATGAGATTACTTTTAATGTGTTTAGATCAAGAACAAAGAAAAACGAATTTAGATCGGGGAAAGACGAAGGTTCTCGAATAGCCGATTTGCACGGTCTATCGACAGCCGAGGTAAGTCCCTAAGCGTTCTAATGTTAATGAATTTATTTATGAACTTAGTGAATGATGAATTTTGGATATTTAAAGCATAAATACATGATATAGCCGAATATGAGTGTATGGTATTGAAGTGAAACTATTTTGTTTAATGCAATGTGAATAGTTAAGTTCGGTTCGGTAAGTGAAAGTAGTATAAAGAATATATGATGATGTGATTTTATTATTAAGCTTTGTGTATTTGAAATATTAAATGTGTTGATATTCAGGCTTCGAGCCTAGCAGGCCTTGTGCCAGTGGAAAGTATCGGGCTAAATGCCTAGCAGGCCTAGTGCCGGTGAAATGTATCGGGCCTTGAGCCTAGCAGGCCTTGTGCTGGTGGAAAGTATCGGGCTAAATGCCTAGCAGGCCTTGTGCCGGTGAAGAGTTTCGGGCTTATGGCCTAGCAGGCTAAATGCCGGTGATTTCTAAATACGAGCTTATGCGTATAAACTAGTGGAGTTATGTTGGCAAAAAGGACAAACTTAAGATTATTCGTATGAATTAAATTACAGAGCTGTACGGGTAAGTACCTGTGAGTTGTTTAATCGATTAAGTATATTCGTTTAATTATAAATGTATATACATATGTATATGTGTGTGATGTTGGACGAAAATGTGGTATATGATTATGTTTGTATATTCGGTTGGTTGTTTAGAAACTCATATGGATATTTCGTGCATGTTGGACTTTTGGAGTGATAAGATATAAAGTGAATAAGTGTATATATGTATATATGCTTTTATATATAATTCCATTTAAAACGATGTGCATACGATTTGAGTATTTGGTAAGAAATAGATAATTATCTTTTGAACTTGAGTTGATTTTAATGAATTATTTGTTAAAGGTAGAATAATGAGAAATGTCAAGTTAAAGATGTATAGAAGTTCGATAATGTGACATCATATGTGTGATTTGTTAAAGCTCGATGTAATATCAAGTATTTGACTTGGAAAGTTTAGGTGTCAAGTTGAATTATTTTCTTTAAATTCGCTTAAGACTTACTAAGCTAGTTAGCTTATTTCGTGTGTGCTCTTTGTTCTGTTTTATAGATTTTCCATCAAGTTACGGGCATCTGAGGATCGTCAGAAAAGTCAACCACACTATCTTCCCTTTTGGTACTTAATTTTAGTTTGGAACCGAAGGCATGTATAGGTTAGACTAAGGTTTAGATTAATGACTTTCAGCCTTGTATATATATGAATAGCCTTGCGAAAATGGCTATTTCTTTTGATTAAGTTTAATTCCTATGTTCTTGATATAATGGATTGATTATGGTATTAAGGGATGTGAAATTCGGCCATGGTTTAATCATGTATGTAATATGGTCAAATAATATGCCTATTATATCTAGATGTGATGCATTTGGGATAAGCATGATATATTGATATGTTTTGCATTTGTTTTGATTTGGTTCGAATGAGGTGGATATAGTTGAGAGGATTATTAAAGATGCCATGTAAATGTTGATGAGTAGTAAGTTATTTTAACCTATATTCGGCCATGGTACATATATATTTGATAGGTATAGTTTGGTTTTGTGGTTTATGGCATTTTGGGCTAAGATAATGATTTGATAAGGTATATTTGGTTTGATAGACGTTCATGTTATGTATAATATTTCACAGTCTATATGTGCAGTCGTTTGATGCGTAAATACATATTTATAATAATGATTTTGCTAATATATTTTGCTATAGGGATTCGATGTAAAATGATAAATAATAAAGTGGTACATGGACATATTTGTACATGGATTGATTTCAAAAATGGTATGTACTAATTTGGTATTTATATATTACGTATGTATATGTGGATTGCTTTAAGATTTTATCTGATTAAAAATGTAAGTGACTATTAAATTTTCGTTTGTGTTCGAGTTATAGGTGAATAAATGTCTAAATATTATATACTTATGCCGTCATTGTTTTTAAATGACCATGTGATTTTATAATGCAAGTTGTTGTATTAAGATCTGACAGAATATATATATATATTCATTTGTGATAGCATGAAATGACATTAATTTATCAAGTGTTAGTTTGGATGGAGTGCATGGACTTGGTAATTGTTATAGTAAGGCCTCGTAACCCTAATCCGGCGACGGATACGGGTTAGGGGTGTTACATTTTATTGGTATCAGAGCTTACGGTTTAGTCGATTCTAGGACTACCGTAGAGCGTGAGAGTCTAGCTATACATGGCTTTGTTATATATTGATAGTGTGGTGACTTCTGACGTTCTGAACTGTGTTTTATATAGAAAATAGACACTGATCCTCAAAGAGCCGTAGCAGATGATGTAGAGAGTGTAGCGCCTGACCGTGCACACGGATCAGTGCCGGTAGACTCTCGACCAGTTTCGGGTAGCCACGAGGGGGAGGCTAAACAAGCCTTCTATCAAATGATGAACGAGTGGTTTACCCAGTTTATTCAGACTAACCCGGTTGTACATCAACCTCCACCCCCGAATAATCCACCTCCGATACCTTCAGCACCCCCGATGATAGATCCGATGAGATCTAGTAAGCCTCCAGTTGATAAAATCAGGAAATTTGGGGCCGAAGAATTCAGGGCCAATGATGATAATGATGTAGAGCGAGTCGAAATGTGGCTTGATAACACTATTCGGGTATTAGATGAGCTATCTTGTACTCCAGATGAATGCTTGAAGTGTGCTATATCTTTACTTCGGGACACTGCATATCACTGGTGGAATACACTAGTATCAGTGGTCCCGAAAGAAAAAGTGACATGGGATTTCTTCCAGAATGAATTCCGCAAGAAATATATCAGTCAAAGATTCATTGATCAAAAACGAAAAGAATTTCTTGAACTGAAACAGGGCCGAATGACCGTGACAGAATATGAACGGAAATTTGTCAGGCTCAGCAGATATGCTAGAGAGTGTGTTTCTACTGAAGCTATTATGTGTAAAAGGTTTGAAGACGGTCTAAATGAAGATATAAAGTTGCTTGTTGTCATTCTTGAAATTCAAGAGTTTGTGACACTAGTTGAGCGAGCTTGCAAAGCTGAAGAGCTTGGGAAAGAGAAAAGAAAGGCTGAGACTGAAGCTAGAGACATTCGTAAGAGATCTTCGGGTAAGACCTTCCATCCCACATCCAAGAAGTTCAGAGATGACTTCAGCTGACATAAAGCTATTTCAGATTTACCTAGACGTGATCGACCTCCAGTGGGCTCCCGAGCTACCTCGATGGCCAGTGTTGGAAACGCTCCACAGAATTGAGTTGAATGCAAGCACTGTGGGAAATGGCATTCCGGGAGTTGTAGATTTCATGACCGGTCTTGCTTTAAATGCGGATCGTCAGATCATTTTATTAGGGAATGTCCGATGTTAGTTGAGCAGAATACAGTCCAGAACATTAAGTCGAGCAATACGTCAGCGCGAGGCAGGCCACCCAGACATTGAGGCAATGTAGGTTGTAGTCAGAGAGGAACGAAGAACACTGCAGTTCGATCTGAGGCTAGAGCTCCAGCTAGAGCTTATGCTACACGAGCCAGAGAGGATGCTTCCTCCTCCGATGTTATCACCGGTACTTTCACCCTTTATGATACTACTGTGATTGCATTGATTGATCTTGGTTCGACTCATTCATATGTCTGTGAAACTCTAGTGTTCGGTAAGACTCTGCCAGTTGAGTCTACTGAGTTTGTGATTCGTGTGTCCAACCCTTTGGGTAGATGTGTGTTTGTTAATAAAGTGTGTAGAGGTTGCCCGTTGATTATTCGGGATTTTTGCTTTCCAGCCGATTTAATGCTGTTGCCCTTCGATGAGTTTGATATAATTTTGGGAATGGACTGGTTAACTTCGCATGATGTAGTGGTGAATTGCAAAAGAAAGCTTATTGATTTGAGACATCAGAATGGTGAGATCATTAGAATTGAATCCAGTGATTTAAGTGGGTTTCCTACAGTAATATCCTCGATGTTAGCCCGAAAGTATGTGAGAAAAGGGTGCGAAGCTTATTTGGCTTATGTACTGGATAATAAATTGTCTGAGAAACAGATTGAATCTGTACCGGTTGTATGTGAATACCCAGATGTGTTTCCTGAAGAACTACCGGGTTTACCACCAGTACGAGAGATTGAGTTCGGCATTGAATTAGTACCGGGAACGACTCCGATTTCGATAGCTCCGTATCAGATGGCACCTACTGAGTTAAAAGAGTTAAAAGCACATTGCAAGAGTTAACAGATAGGGGTTTTGCACGACCGAGCTTCTCTCCTTGGGGTGCACCAGTTCTTTTTGTGAAAAAGAAAGATGGAACGATGCGAATGTGTATTGATTATCGGCAACTGAATAAGGTAACTATAAAGAATAAGTACCCATTACCTTGGATTGATGACTTGTTTGATCAGTTGAAAGGGGCTTCAGTATTTTCGAAGATAGATTTGAGATCGGGCTATTATCAGTTGCGAGTCAGAGATACAGATGTGCCAAAGACTGCATTCCGGACGAGATACGGACATTTTGAGTTTCTGGTTATGCCTTTTGGACTCACTAATGCACCAGCTGTTTTTATGGATCTAATGAATCGAGTCTTCAGATAGTTTTTGGATCGGTTTGTAGTAGTGTTTATTGATGGTATACTGATCTACTCCAAAAATGAAATCGAGCATGCCGAGCATCTGAGATTAGTGCTACAAACTTTGAGAGATCAACAGTTGTATGCGAAGTTTAGTAAGTATGAGTTCTGGATGAAAGAGGTCAGCTTTTTGGGACATGTTGTTTCAGCATCAGGTATTCGAGTCGATCCAAACAAAATTTCGGCTATACTTGATTGGAAGCCACCGAAGAATGTTTTTGAGATTCGAAGTTTTCTGGGACTTGCGGGCTACTACAGACGGTTTGTGAAAGGTTTTTCTGTGATAGCTACACCTTTGACAAAACTACTTCAAAAAGATGTAAAGTTTGAGTGGTCGGAAAATTGTCAGAAGAGTTTCGATCAGTTGAAAGCCCTTTTGACAGAAGCTCCAGTATTAGCTTAGCCTGAATCAGGTAAGGAATTTGTTGTGTATTCTGATGCTTCCTTAAGTGGTTTGGGCTGTGTATTGATGCAGGAAGGCAGAGTAGTAGCCTACGCATCAAGACAATTGAAGCCGTATGAAAGAAATTACCCGACGCATGATTTAGAGCTTGCAGCCATTGTGTTTGCACTGAAAATTTGGCGTCATTATTTATTCGGCGAGAAATGTCACGTTTACTCGGATCACAAAAGTTTGAAGTATTTGATGACTCAGAAAGACCTGAACTTAAGACATCGCAGATGGTTAGAATTGCTAAAAGATTATGAACTGGTAATTGACTATCATCCGGGAAAAGCTAATGTTGTTGCGGATGCATTAAGTAGAAAATCATTGTTTGCTCTTCGTGCGTTGAACGCACATATGGTTTTGACGGATGAAGGTTCGATCATAGCTGAGATGAAGGCTAGACCGTTGTTTATTCAGCAAATTTGGGTTGCTCAGAAAGTTGACAAAGATATGACTTCTAGACGAGCACAGTGTGAAAATGATGTAGAGTCAGATTTTCGAGTTGATAAAAATGACTGTTTGATCTATAAAGGCCGATTGTGTGTATCGAGAAATACTGACTTAATTCAGATGGTATTGGATGAAGCTCATAATAGTCAAATGTCGATACATCCGGGTAGCACAAAGATGTACAATGATTTGAAACAGTTCTATTGGTGGCCGGGTATGAAGCGGGATATATCTGAATTTGTTTCGAAATGCTTAGTTTGTCAGCAAGTAAAAGCTGAACATCAAGTGCCATCCGGACTACTTCAGCCAATCATGATACCTGAATGGAAATGGGATAGAATTACAATGGATTTTGTATCCGGTCTCCCTATGACACCGAGTAAGAAAGATGCCGTTTGGGTTATAGTTGATAGACTGACCAAATCAGCTCATTTTATACCAGTTCGTACGGACTATTCACTCGATAAACTTGCTGAATTGTATATATCCCAGATTGTGAGATTGCATGGTGTACCGAGTTCCATTGTTTCAGACAGAGACCCGAGATTTACATCGCGGTTTTGGAAGAAGTTGCAAGATGCTTTAGGCACTAAACTTCATTTTAGTACAGCCTTTCATCCGCAGACAGACGGTCAGTCCTAACGAACTATTTAGATACTTGAGGACATGTTGAGATGTTGCGTTCTCGAGTTTGAGGGTACGTGGGAACGATAACTACCTTTGATTGAATTTGCTTACAATAATAGCTTTCAATCTAGTATCAAAATGGTGCCCTATGAAGCTTTGTATGGCCGTAAATGTCGAACACCGTTGTATTGGACTGAGCTCAGTGAAAACAAAGTACTCGGGATTGATTTGATTAAAGAAACAGAACAGAAGGTAGCTATCATTAAAGGCAATTTGAAAGCTGCTTCGGATCGTCAAAAGTCCTATGCTGATTTGAAACGTAAAGACATTGAATTTCAGGTCGGAGATCGAGTATTTTTGAAAGTTTCTCCGTGGAAAAAGGTACTCCGCTTTGGTCGGAAAGGTAAACTTAGTCCGAGATTCATCGGACCTTATGAAATTACTGAACGTATTGGGCCTGTTGCTTATAGATTAAAGTTTCCCCCTGAGTTAGAAAAGATACATGACGTATTTCACGTTTCGATGCTTCGTAAGTACAGATCAGATCCGTCTCATGTAATCACACCGTCAGAGATTGAGATCCGACCCGATTTGACATATGATGAAGAACCGATCCGTATCTTAGCTCGGGAAATAAAAGAGTTGAGAAATAAGAGAATTCCATTAGTAAAGGTACTATGGAATCGTCACAGAGTTGAAGAGGCTACGTGGGAGCCTGAGGATTCAATGAGGCAACAACATCCAACCTTGTTTAACGGTAAGATTTTCGGGGACGAAAATCCTAAAGGGGGGAGAGTTGTAACAGACCGAATTTGACCCTAATCGGAATGGTGGTTTCGGGACCACGAATCCAAGTACCAGAAATATTTTAATATTATATTTTTAGTTTATTATATGCGAATTGATGTGTGTGAAAGTTTCGTATGAAAATTTTATCGTTTAAGTGCTTAATTTGATTAAAAGGACTTAATCGCGTAATGCGTAAAAGTTGCTTGCTAAAGTGAAAAGTGTTTATATGGAGTATTAAAAGTGAAATTAACCCATTTTATGAGTTAGTGGGTGGCAAAGGTCAAGTATAACCTTATGTTATAAATTGTTTTTATTATTAAATAAAGGTTAAAATGGTAAAACATAAAGTAATGTTATTATATGTTATATTACATAAAATTTAAAAGCCATATTTTTGTTCTTCATCTTGAAATGCCGAAAGTTAGCCATGAAAATAAGGTTTAAAAGCTTGGAAGGTTCGGCCATCATCTAGCTAAAATTCAAGGTGTGTTTTCTTTGGTTTTTAATAATTTCTACGTTTTTGAGATCGTTGCTTCAAACCGTAGCTGACCTATGTTGAAATTTTTGAATCTAAGCATGCTTGATGTTCGGCTATTGATAGGTTTATATGGTTTTTGATGTTTGATGATATTAGATAAAAGATAAGTTAAAAATTAGTATATTATGTATTGGAAGTTTTGATGAATTTTTGTTTTTAGGGTCAAATTGTAAAAATGAAATTTTAGAGGGGCTTAATTGCAAAATAAGTGAAATGTGAGGGCTTGTAAAGTCCCTAGGAATATTCGGCCCTTGTATATTCTTAGCTAATTTGGTGTATTTTGTGTGTTATGCAAATAGGACTAAATTGCAAAGTTGTGAAATATTTGGGGTAAGATAGTAATTTGCCCATTTATGTGTTTTAGGACTAAATTGAAATGAAATGTGCTTGAATGAGATTACTTTTAATGTGTTTAGATCAAGAACAAAGAAAAATGAATTTAGATCGGGGAAAGACGAAGGTTCTCGAATAGCCGATTTGCACGGTCTATCGACAGCCGAGGTAAGTCCCTAAGCGTTCTAATGTTAATGAATTTATTTATGAACTTAGTGAATGATGAATTTTGGATATTTAAAGCATAAATACATGATATAGCCGAATATGAGTGTATGGTATTGAAGTGAAACTATTTTGTTTAATGCAATGTGAATAGTTAAGTTCGGTTCGATAAGTGAAAGTAGTATAAAGAATATATGATGATGTGATTTTATTATTAAGCTTTGTGTATTTGAAATATTAAATGTGTTGATATTCAGGCTTCGAGCCTAGCAGGCCTTGTGCCAGTGGAAAGTATCGGGCTAAATGCCTAGCAGGCCTAGTGCCGGTGAAATGTATCGGGCCTTGAGCCTAGCAGGCCTTGTGCTGGTGGAAAGTATCGGGCTAAATGCCTAGCAGGCCTTGTGCCAGTGAAGAGTTTCGGGCTTATGGCCTAGCAGGCTAAATGCCGGTGATTTCTAAATACGAGCTTATGCGTATAAACTAGTGGAGTTATGTTGGCAAAAAGGACAAACTTAAGATTATTCGTATGAATTAAATTACAGAGCTGTACGGGTAAGTACCTGTGAGTTGTTTAATCGAGTAAGTATATTCGTTTAATTATAAATGTATATAGATATGTATATGTGTGTGATGTTGGACGAAAATGTGGTATATGATTATGTTTGTATATTCGGTTGGTTGTTTAGAAACTCATATGGATATTTCGTGCATGTTGGACTTTTGGAGTGGTAAGATATAAAGTGAATAAGTGTATATATGTATATGTGCTTTTGTATATGATTCCATTTAAAACGATGTGCATACGATTTGAGTATTTGGTAAGAAATAGATAATTATCTTTTGAACTTGAGTTGATTTTAATGAATTATTTGTTAAAGGTAGAATAATGAGAAATGTCAAGTTAAAGATGTATAGAAGTTCGATAATGTGATATCATATGTGTGATTTGTTAAAGCTCGATGTAATATCAAGTATTTGACTTGGAAAGTTTAGGTGTCAAGTTGAATTATTTTCTTTAAATTCACTTAAGACTTACTAAGCTAGTTAGCTTATTTCGTGTGTGCTCTTTGTTCTGTTTTATAGATTTTCCATCAAGTTACGGGCATCTGAGGATCGTCAGAAAAGTCAACCACAGTATCTTCCCTTTTGGTACTTAATTTTAGTTTGGAACCGAAGGCATGTATAGGTTAGACTAAGGTTTAGATTAATGACTTTCAGCCTTGTATATATATGAATAGCCTTGCGAAAATGGCTATTTCTTTTGATTAAGTTTAATTCCTATGTTTGATATAATGGATTGATTATGGTATTAAGGGATGTGAAATTCGGCCATGGTTTAATCATGTATGGAATATGGTCAAATAATATGCCTATTATATCTAGATGTGATGCATTTGGGATAAGCATGATATATTGATATGTTTTGCATTTGTTTTGATTTGGTTCGAATGAGGTGGATATAGTTGAGAGGATTATTAAAGATGCCATGTAAATGTTGATGAGTAGTAAGTTATTTTAACCTATATTCGGCCATGGTACATATATATTTGATAGGTATAGTTTGGTTTTGTGGTTTATGGCATTTTGGGCTAAGATAATGATTTGATAAGGTATATTTGGTTTGATAGACATTCATGTTATGTATAATGTTTCACAGTCTATATGTGCAGTCGTTTGATGCGTAAATACATATTTATAATAATGATTTTGCTAATATATTTTGCTATAGGGATTCGATGTAAAATGATAAATAATAAAGTGGTACATGGACATATTTGTACATGGATTGATTTCAAAAATGGTATATACTAATTTGGTATTTATATATTACGTATGTATATATGGATTGCTTTAAGATTTTATCTGATTAAAAATGTAAGTGACTATTAAATTTTCGTTTGTGTTCGAGTTATAGGTGAATAAATGTCTAAATATTATATACTTATGCCGTCATTGTTTTTAAATGACCATGTGATTTTATAATGCAAGTTGTTGTATTAAGATCTGACAGAATATATATATATTCATTTGTGATAGCATGAAATGACATTAATTTATCAAGTGTTAGTTTGGATGGAGTGCATGGACTTGGTAATTGTTATAGTAAGGCCTCATAACCCTAATCCGGCGACGGATACGGGTTAGGGGTGTTACAATTCTTCTCATGTGGTTTTAGCTGTCTCGAGGCGTAAGCTACTACCTTACCCTCTTGCATCAACACACAGCCGAGACCATTTAATGACGCATCACTGTAGACCACAAACTCTTTTCCCAACTCAAGTTGTTCTAAAACCGGTGCGTCAGTCAACAATGCTTTCAATCTCTCGAAACTCTATTGGCATCTCTCAGTCTATTCAAACTTAACATCCCTATGCAATAGCTTCGTCATTGGTATAGCAATCATAGAAAACCCTTTGAAAAACTGTCTATAGTAACCTTCCAAACCCAAAAAGCTTCTAATTTCTGACACATTCCTTGGCAGTTTCCACTCCACAATAGCCGAGATCTTACTCGGATCAACTCTAATGCCATCACCCGACACAATATGTCCTAAGAATCTGACCTCTCGAAGCCAAAACTCAGTCTTGCTGAATTTAGAATACAACTGCTTGTCTTTTAGAGTCTGCAAAACAATTTTCATGTGTTCTGCATGTTCACTCTCATCCCGAGAATAAATCAGTATGTCATCGATAAAGACAACTACAAACTTATCCAAATACAGTCAGAAGATACAGTTCATTAGATCCATAAAAATCATAGGAGCATTCGTTAAGCCAAACGGCATGATGAAAAACTCATAATGGCCATACCTCATCTGAAATACAGTTTTCGGCACTTCTTACTCCTTAACCCTCAACTGGTAGTAACCAGACCTTAGGTCTATCTTAGAGAACACCATAGCTCTCTTCAATTGGTGAAATAAATCATCTATCCTTGGCATAGGATACTTATTCTTCCCTGTCACCTTGTTGAGCTGTCTGTAGTCTATGCACAAATTCATCGACCCATCTTTCTTCTTCACAAAAAGTACCAGAGCACCCCCACGGTGAATAACTCGGTCTTGCAAAACCCTTGTATGTTAACTCTTGCAACTGAACCTTCAATTCTTTCAACTCCAATGGTGCCATCTTATACGGAGCAACCGAAATAGGTGCCATACCCGGAACTAACTTTATCCTAAACTCGACCTCTTTAACTGGAGGCAATCCGGGTAACTCTTCCGGGAACACATCTGGATACTCGCATACCACCGGCACTGATTCAATCTTTACCTATGACTCTTGAGTATTCAGCACAAAGGCAAGATAAGACTCATATCTTTTTCTCAAGTATCTCTCGGGTACCATAGATGAAATTATCACAGGCATACTATCTGATCTACCTAATTCAACCCGAATGACATCTCCATTTTCACATTTCAATTCAATAAACTAACTACCACAATTCACTAAAACATTATAAGCAGTCAACCAATCCATACCAAGAACCAAGCCAAATTCATCAAACGGAAACAACATGAGATTTGCCGGAAAACAATTACCTCTAATGGTCAAGGGACAATTCCTACACACCTTGTCAACTAGCACATGTTTGCCTAATGTGTTTGGCACCTTTACTACAAATTCTGTAGCCTCAACAACCATACTCATGCTAGATGCCAATTTCATGCAAATGTAAAAATGGGTAGACCCCGGATCAATCAAAACAACAACAGAAATATCATGAAGAGAAAAGGTACCCATGATCACATCTGGAGATGATGCCTCTTCGCGAACGCAAATAGCATAAGTCCTTGCAGGTGCTCGACCCTCCGACCTCACAACAGAGTCTTTAGGCACACCTCTACTAGTAGTCCCACCTTCCGGGTTCTTTTGTGATCTACCTTGGAAGATAGATTACTTGATCTCACTTCTTACTTTCCTTCCTTCTAGTCCCTCTCTGGACAGTTCTGGAAGAAATGGTCAGGTGAACCACACTTGTAACAATTATGGTTATTCCCCCAACACTCCCTAGTGTGTTGCCTACCATAATTTGGACGCTCTAGTTTATTAGACTTTGGATTGCTCACGCTTGCCATCGATGTGGCTTGAACTCTGGAGCCCGAATATCTATTACCTCGATCTCAATGTGAATATCCAACTGACGCAGACGTCCGAGGGTTCATTTCCTTGGACCTCTTTGATTGAGTTTGATACAATTTACTCATTGGCCTTTTTCTTGCATCTCAGGCCTCATTCATGGCTTTTCTCTTTTCCTTATTCAACTCCTCAGCGTTACATGCCCTATCAACCAACACCACAAATTCTTTCAATTCCAAGATTCTAACTAGAAGTCTGATATCCTCATTCAGCCCATCTTCAAACCTCTTGCACAAGATAGCTTCTCTAGACACACACTCTTGTGCGTACTTGCTGAGTCTAACAAACCCGCGCTTATACTTTAGCCACAGTCATTTTACCTTGCTTCAACTCAAGGAATTCTTTCTGTTTCTGGTCCACAAATCTCTGACTTATATTCTTCTTTCGAAACTCTTCCAAAAAGAAGTCCCACATTACTTTCTCCTTTGGAACTACCGACGTCGACGTTTTCCACCAACTATATGCCGAATCCTTCAGCAATGACATGGCGCATTTCAAGATCTCCTCAGGCGTGCAGGAGAGTTCATCGAATACTCGCATTAAGTTTTCAAGCCAGAACTCCACCCTCTCGAGGTCGTCATCAATATTAGCTCTGAGTTCCTCGGCCCCTTACTTACGAATCTTATCTACCAGAGGTTTGGTCACTCTCACCAAATCTATACCTTGAGGGGCCACAGGGACTGGCTGGGGATAGGAGGGGGTGGAGGAGGTTGAGCATTAGGGTTCGCTCGTACATACTCCCTGTACAAATTACTCATCATTTGGATAAAGGCTTCCCGAGCCTCTTCTCCTTGACCCATAGTCTCGGGTCTACTCTCTACATGCGCGGTCCCTTGTACGGGGGCTGGCACATTACTAGAAGCGTCATCAGCAGTCGTTCGGTCGGGATCCATTTACTATATAAAAACAAAGTTTAGAATTGTTAGAAATCACCACACTATTATTATACTTTTATGGCATGTATAGCTGGACTCTTACACAAGCTACAGTAGTCTGAGAACCGACTATACCATAGCTCTAATACCACTAAATGTAACACCTATTACCCATATTCAACGTCGGAACCGGGTATGAGGCATTACCGAACTTATCTCGCTTGAATATACAACTTTGGGCTATCAAATTTCGTTCCAATTTAAAATATTTATTCACATTCATAACATTCTTATTATGGGCCTACGAGGCCTTACACATGCAAACGGAGGGTCTCGACATCAAACCAGGATCTTTTGTAAACTTAGGAAAATTTTGCCTTAACAGGGCCATACACTAGTGTGAAATGGGACACGCCCGTGTGGGCAAGCCGTGTGGTCACACACGCTCATGTTCCTAGCCCGTGTGGAATTTATTTTTTTCAATTCTAACCTACAGCGATTTTCACACGGCCGGACACACGTCTGTGTCCTTGGCCCGTGTCCTGCACACGGCCTAGACACGCCCATGTCCTCACCCGTGTGTGAAAATCTAGGTATTTTGTTTGTGACGTCAGCAACCAAATAAGGGGCACACGCCCGTGTGTCTAGCCCGTGGTCGACACTGACTTGCAACACTAACATGCAGGGGACACACAGCCTGGTTACACACCCATGGGATTGACCGTGCATCACACACGGCCTAGACACACGCCTGTGTACCTACCCGTGTAGACAGGAACAATGCTATTTGCCAAACTCTTTTTATCACCCTAACTCATACAACATCAATCACATTCAACCATTTACCAAGCAACTCAATCATGTATCATACAGATTCATGAATAACCTCATCCTTTCATATATTAATAACAATAAGCCATCAACTATGGCTATTTATAAAGTTTTTTCTTTTACAAAACCAACACACTCGGTCAAAATATCAAGACATATAACTAAGCCTAGCCCCTATACATGCCATACACAAAATGCTAAGTCTAAATATACTGAGATGAGCTGATAGTGTGGATGATCTTCAAATTATCTTCATATCTCGAACCAGCTCTTTGACACTATAAAACAAGGGAAAAAGAAAGGGAGTAAGCTTTAAGCTTAGTAAGTTTACATGTAAACAATAAGCATCATCACATATGCTAATCAATCAATAACATCACATACTAAGCCAGAACAATTCACATTTCCATAATCATGCTTACTCATCTCATCTCTTACCACATTCCAATCACATAACAATTATATTGCTCACAATTACTTGTACACATTCCCTGCACTCATCACCACAAAGCAACATGAAACATTTACTTATATCATTTCTCGATGAAACTATGTACCCGATGGTTTTGCACACAACCCACCGTTAATCAATAATATGGTGGTATCACACATAGCCCACCAACAAGAGTAATTAAGGTGGTTTCGCACATAGCCCACAAAAAAGGATGATTACGGCGGTATCGTACACAGCCACCAATTAATCATTACGGATATTTTTCTGCGCTTATGTATCTATTTCGAGGTTTATACGAGAACTACTCACCATCTATCAATTTCAATCATAATTGGTCTCATTCATACAATACACCAATAAGTAACAAGATATGTATCAAAGATGTATCATTTACACATAAACTTACCTCGGTGCAAAATGAGTTAATCGACGACTTAATCTGTAACCTTGCCTTTTTCCCGATCAAGGTTGTTTCTATGCTCTTCTTGATCTATAATAATAAAATTTGCTCATTTAATCAATTTATAATTCATGATACATCAAAATTTCTACTTAGGCAAAAATGATCATTTTGCCCTTATACTTTGGCAAAATTACTATTTTGTCCCTAGGCTCGTAAATCATTTTTCATCGCATTTTCTCATTAACCAAGCTTAGCTAAACATTTATTTCTCTTACAAAAACTCACAAAACCAATTATTTCATGCATTTATTACTAAATTACAACTTTTACACCTAAGTCCATTTTAGGTGTTTTCATGGCAACACCTTTCACAAAAGTTGTTCTTTAGCTCACTAACGTTCATTTTCTTCCGTAAAAACTCAAAGAGTTCCTTGAGCTGAAACAAGGCTGTATGTTTGTTACGGAATATGAGCGAGAATTTGTAAGATTGGGCCAGTATGCAAGAGAATGTGTTTCGACAGAAACTACTATATTTAAACGAATCATTGAAAGATTGAATGAACATATTAAAATTCTGGTCGGAATTATTGACTTGACTGAATTTGTGGTATTGGTTGAAAGAGCTTGTAAAGCCGAGGAGCTTAGTAAAGAAAAGAAGAAAGCAGACTCAGAAGCTAGAGACGAGATAAAAAGGTCGATGAGTAAGTCGTATCACTCTGTGTCAAAAAGATTTAGAGATACGACTAGTCGCTCAAATCCTTCGATTGGACATTTCAGTAGAGGTCGTGTGAAACAATATACGAATCCTAAAGCTCAAATTCCAATGGAATCAAGTGCTGGCAGTTTTAGAAACAATAAGCCTGAGTGTAGACAGTGTGGTAGACGTCATATTGGTGAATGCTGGGGTAAGTATAATAATAGAGTTTGTTATAAATGTGGATCACGAGATCACCTCACTTGGGATTGCCCGGAGTTGGCTGAAAAAGATAATGCTCAGAATGTGAGGCCGATAACACGGCAGCTAGGGGTAGACCAACAAGAAACACAGGAATTGTAAGTGGTAGTCAGAGAGGAACAACGGATACAGCTTTGAGATCTGAGGCGAGAGCACCTGCTAGAGCCTACGCTATTCGCGCTCACGAAGAAGCGTCATTCCCTGACATCATTACTGGTAGTTTCACTCTTTATGATACTGATTTGATTGCATTGATAGATCCAGGATCTACTCATTCATATGTGTGTGTAAACTTAGTATCTAGTAAGACTCTGCCTGTTGAGTCTACTGAATTTGTAATTAGAGTATTGAACCCCTTAAGCAAGTGTGTTCTGGTTGACAAAGTGTGCAAAAATTATCCGTTGATGTTTTGAGATATATGTTTCCCGACTAATCTGATGCTACTACCCTTTGATGAATTTTATATAATTCTTGGTATGGATTAGCTAACTTTGCATAATGCTATTGTGAATTGCAAATGGAAGACTATTGATTTAAGAAGTCAGAATGGTGAGATAGTTTGAATTGAATCCAGTGATTTGAATGGGCTACGGCTATACTATCTTCGATGAAAGCTCTGAATTATGTGAAAAAGGGATGTGAAGCTTATCTTGTGTATGTGATTGATACGAAAGTGACAGAAAAGAAAGTTGAATCTGTGCCTGTGGTTTGTGAATTCTCTGATGTGTTTCCTGAAGAATTACCGGGATTACCTCCGATACGAGAAGTTGAATTTGGCATTGAGTTAGTGCCGGGGACGACCCCTATCTCAATAGCTCCGTATAGAATGGCTCCAACAGAATTGAAAGAATTGAAGTCTCAGTTGCAAGAATTGACAGACAGAGGTTTTGTACGATCGAGTTTTTCTCCTTGGGGCACTCCTGTTCTGTTTGTGAAAAAGAAAGATGGTACGATGAGAATGTGCATTGATTATCGTCAGTTAAACAAGGTGACAATAAAGAATAAGTATCCTCTACCGCAAATTGATGATTTATTTGATCAGTTGAAAGGGGCTACAGTGCTTTTAAAAATTGACTTGAGATCAGGTTATTATCAGTTGAAAGCCAAAGAATCAGATGTGTCGAAGAATTCTTTCAGAACGAGGTACGGGCATTATGAATTTTTAGTTATGCCTTTCGGACTAACAAATGCTCCTACTGTCTTTATGGATTTGATGAACCAGATATTCAGGTCGTATTTGGATCAATGTGCCGTTATGTTTATTAACGATATTTTGATTTATTCTTGTGATGAGACAGAACATGCCGAGTATTTGAGAATTATGCTACAAACTCTACGTGATAAGCAATTGTATGTAAAGTTTAGTAAATGTGAGTTCCAATTGCGCGAGGTTGGTTTTCTGGGACATATAGTGTCAGCTGCGGGGACACGAGTTGATCCGAGCAAGATTTCAGCAATTTTAGATTGGAAACCTCTGAGAAATGTGTCTGAAGTCCTCAATTTTCTAGGACTAGCGGGATATTACAGATGGTTCGTAAAAGGGTTTTCGATGATTGCAACTCCGTTGACGAGATTGCTTCCGAAAGATGTGAAATTCAAATGGTCTGAAAAGTGTCAAAAAAGCTTTGATCAATTGAAAGCCCTATTGTAACACCCCAAACCCGGCCAACACACCACGACCGAATCTGGTATGTTACGCGGGAAAAACGAATTTTGGCGAAAATAAGTTTCCGTTTAAAAGTTTGATAAAACCCTTTTGATAAATTTTGTACTTGCAGAAATCTTGGGCATGATTGTTCAAAAAACTGATGTTCTGTTTGAAAACTCAGGAGTTTCGAAAACTTAATTAGTTATGAAGTTAAGACAGGTTTATCTCACTTTAAAACCCCAAGTTGTTTAATATTGTTACTAGAACATTTTAACTTAGAAGAAAGTCGAGTTTAAGTTAGGAAAACATTTGAGTTCCCTTTGTCTCAAATCATAGTGTGATACCCGATGGTATAATTTTAAACATATCGTTTGTAGTCTTGAAACCGTTGTCTTTCCAAGTTTTAGCAAATTTTAACCCAATTAATTTGTTAAGGCATATTAAAATCCACTTTAAGCATAAACATAGTAAAAACATAATTTTAAAGGCCGTTTACAATCCAAAATAAAATCAAATAGTAATAAATAAACTAAAGTACCAAATTTTAAAAGTCTGAGCAAATCCTTATTTAGGCATGGCATGAGCACCTCGAGTCCATCCCGGCTCCATGTCCGCGTCTAAGTGTCACCTGAAATGTCAAAGGAGAGGGTGAGTCGCAAGACTCAGTGCATAAATCCCCCTCCCGATAATACAACATGCTAACATACAAGATATCATAGCAACACAGTTAATGCACCCGTTCCTAACCATCCATATCACCTTCTCTACCCCGTGTGGTACCAAACCACTGGTGACCCAAAGTCACGATATCCATAATGTGGTGCCAAACCACTGGTGACCCAAGGTCACAAATAATCCAATGATGGGGCCAACCCATCGTGTGATACCAAATCACTAGCGACAATCCTGTATCTCATAAGTGGGGCCAACCCACGGTGGTGTCAAACCACAGGGACGAGTCGCAATGAGGTGCCAAACCTCTGGTGTCCCAAAGACACAAATGAGATACCAAATCACTGGTGACCGCAGTCACGAATCGTATGATGGGAACAACCCATCGTGTGATACCAAATCACTGGCGTCAATCCCGTATAATCAACTGTGGGGCCAACCTACCGTGGTGCTAAGCCACTGGGACGAGACGCTGAGGTGCCAAACCTCTGGTGACCCAAAGTCACAAAATATCGTCTGTGGTACCAAACCACTGGAGGTGCCAAACCTCTGGTGTCCCAAAGACACGGTGTCCCAAAGACACGAATATCATACTCCCCCCTCCTCTCATATTACCCATACATGTCATACTGACTCATGTACAATATGCATATCATGTAATTCATGCCAACATGCCCAACATTGTATCTCATAGCATACATAGCACAGATCATAATATTAATATATCAACAATAGAACTCGTAATGCTACGGACTTACCCGAATCCGTGAACATACCCTATCGGGTATCATAACAATCATCAACTGTTTCACTTATTACAACACAGGTTATTAACATATTACTAAGAAATCAGTGTTTTAGTTTACACACCTGCTAAACGAAAGCCTTAAACCCAACGAACTGATCAAAGCCCCTTGATTACTTGCTCCTATAATCGGCCAAATAAGAGCATTAGACATCTATATTATTTGGCCAAGACCACTAAACCAAAGGGTTTAATGTTGAGCCCTTACCTAATACTTGATTTGGTTTCCTACCAAATCTCGAACCAAGCAGTGGTTCTTCTGACAATCGGCCAACCCCTAAAAAGAGAACAGTTAATCCACTTGAAGACTTGACTTATTGAAATCTAAAAGAATGAACTAATAATAATACCAACCCTTACCACCACCTACCAACCAATTAACAGAAACAGGAGACTCCTCTTGCTTGCTTCCACAATCCAACGGCCTTATAACGAAATGATTAACACAAGGTTAACTCCTCCCAACCGAACCCAACATCGGTTCTCAACCAAACCCAAAACGATACAGCACAAGAGGGGAAGAATGGCCATTCGGCCTAGCACTTACCTAACTCCAATCGATTGAAGCAAGAACCCCCAACACTCTACTGATATTCGGCCAAAATGAGAACAAATGCTAGAAGGAAATTCCGGCAACACAAGGGAGGGATTCGGCTAGTATTTTAAAAGTGAAGCAAAAGAAATATATGTTCAAGAAGAAGAGAATCGGACAAGGTTCTGAGAAGAAGAGAGAAGATGCATAAGGGGTAGGTGCTTTCAGTTTTGGGAAGAAAAGAAATGGAGACGGTGTTTGGAGAATGAAGTTTCGGCTACAATGCTTTTAAGAAAGAAAGAAATATGAGAGGGAGAGAATGCTAGTTTCGGCTTACTCAATGAACAAAAGAAAGAGAAGTGGGAGAGAAGAGAACATCCGGCTACCAAGAAGGTTGAAAGAAGACAAAGCAAATTCGGCAACTAGGTGTTTGAACTTTCGGTTTCAAAGAGAAAATGACAGAAACTCTTTAGAATTTCGGCTTTGGTATGACAAAAAGAGAAATTTGGCTTGCCAAAATGTTGACCAAAAACACCCAAAAATGCCAAATGCATTTTCGGCACACTCCTCCACTTACCATCCAAAACCGTCCACTCCCCCATGAAGCACCCAACATTCGGCCACTACCCCTATTTGCTCACAACCATCCATTCAAAACACTTTGAACTAGCCTCCCTCCTAAATTCACTCTCCACCTTTCTTTTGAATAATTTGACTTGGTCCGTGGCAGAGTTTGAACTGCCAACAACTCCTCTCCTCCATGCCGCCAAAATGAAAGCCAAAATGTGGGATTTTCGCAGCTTGAACACAGGACTTCTCCCCTTGCAGATGACGCCACCCTCAAGCTTCAAGTGGCGCATACTTTGCCACTCCACTAGCTTCTCTTGTTGTGCTAAAATTCATCAAATAATACCCTTAAGCCCCAGCTTCCTCAGCTCCTCTCACCTAAGCCTAAGATTAAAATTTTCCTATCAACTCCGGCTTACTTCTAGCTTACAACTAAGCCCCTAAAACATCGAAACAGCAACATAACACACCAACACATGAAAAACACAGTCATAACAAAATAACCCCTAACCCGGGATATTACAGTTCTACCCCCCTTAAAATAATTTCGACCTCGAAATTACCTAATCAGAAGAGTTGCGGGTATTGTTGTCTCATCATATCCTCGGGTTCCCACGTAGCTTCTTCCACGCCATGATTCCGCCAAAGAACATTTACCAAAGGCACAGACTTTCTATGCAGAACCTTCACATCCCGATCTAGAATCTGCACCGGTTCTTCCTCCATGGTCAAATCTGGATTCACCTCGATCTCTTCCACTGCTACCACATGCGATGGATCTGAACGATAACGTCGAAGCATCGAAACATGAAAAACGTCGTGAATCTGACTTAGCTCTGCTGGCAACTCAAGCTGATACGCTACTGGTCCCACTCGTCTCAATATCTTATACGGCCCAATGAACCTCGGACTTAACTTGCCTTTCTTGCCGAACCTCAGCACTTTCTTCCATGGCGAGACCTTTAGAAAAACTTGATCCCCCACAGCAAACTCTATATCTCTTCGCTTAAGATCGGCGTAAGACTTCTGCCGGTCTGAAGCTTCCTTCAATCGAGCCTGGATCAATTAACCTTGTCTTCAGTCTCAGCAACCAACTTGGGTCCCAACAACTGACGTTCACCTAACTCCGTCCAACACGTAGGTGAGCGACACTTCCTACCATACAACGCCTCATATGGCGCCATCTTGATGCTCGCTTGATAACTGTTATTGTAAGCAAACTCAGCTAACGGCAGAAACTCCTCCCAACTACCTCTGAAATCCAGAACACAACCTCTCAGCATATCTTCTAAGATCTGAATAACCCTTTCCGATTGTCCGTCTGACTGCGGGTGAAAAGCCGTGCTAAAATCCAATCGAGTACCCAGAGCCTGATGCAACGCTTTCCAGAACCTTGACGTAAATCTGGGATCCCTATCCGAGATGATCGATACTGGCACACCGTGCAGCCTCACTATCTCTGACACATACAGTTTCGCTAACTTCTGAAGTGAGTAGTCAACCCTCATCGGAATAAAGTGAGCTGATTTAGTCAGTCGATCCACAATTACCCAAACTGAATCCTTCTTGCTTGGCATAAGCGGTAATCCACTGACGAAATCCATGGTTATCCTTTCCCACTTCCACTGAGGAATCTTCACTGGCTGAAGCAACCCTGACGGCAACTGGTGCTCAGCCTTGACCTGCTGACAAGTCAGACACTTCCCTACAAACTCTGTCACTTCCCTCTTCAGACCAGGCCACCAAAACTGCTCTCTAATATCCCTATACATCTTACTACCTCCAGGATGCATAGCATATGGACTGCTATGTGCGTCCTGAAGAATCTTTCGCCTCAGCTCAATATCCTTGGGCATACAAGCTTTACCTTGGAAACACAGCACCTCATCACTAGACAAACTGTAACCTTTCAACCCACCATCCTGCACTTGCAACCTCTGCGCACTCAGAACCTCATCCTCTAACTGTTTCTCCCTGATCTGCTCAACCCAAGTAGGCTTAACTTGCAACTCTGCCAGAATGCTTCCGTCATCATACAAACTCAAATGGGCAAACATCGCTCTTAAGTCCGCAACAACCTTACGGCTCAACGCGTCTGCCACCACGTTAGCCTTGCCCGGATGGTACTCAATCGAACAGTCGTAATCCTTAAGTAACTCAACCCATCTGCGCTGCCTCAAATTCAAATCCTTCTGAGTCAAAAGGTACTTCAGACTCTTATGATCTGTGTAGACTATCGATCTCTCTCCGTACAAGTAGTGCCTCCAAATCTTTAAGGCGAAGACTACAGCCGCTAACTCCAAATCGTGCGTCGGATAATTGACCTCATGTGGCCTCAGCTGCCGAGATGCGTAAGCCACAACCTTTCCCTCTTGCATCAGCACACAACCTAATCCCGTATATGATGCATCGCAGTAAACTGTGAATTCCTTACCAGCCTCAGGTTGAATCAAAACCGGAGCTTCTGTCAAAATTTTCTTAAGCTTATCGAAACTCTCTTGTTGCTTCTCAGTCCAAACAAATGGAACCTCTTTCCTTAACAACTTGGCCATTGGCGCTGCTATCAACGAGAAACCTTCTACAAACCTTCGGTAGTATCCAGCCAAACCCAGCAAACTCCAAACCTCAGCCACTGACCTCGGCTGCTTCCAATCCAAAACTGCCTCGATCTTCCGAGGATCCACTCTAATCCCCTCAGCCGACACTACATGACCCAAGAAAGTCACTTCTCTAAGCCAAAACTTGCACTTACTAAACTTAGCATAAAGCTGCTTCTCCCTCAAAATCTGCAGCACCACTCGCAAATGCGCATCATGCTCTTCCTCTGTCTTTGAATACACCAAGATGTCGTCTATGAAAACCACGACGAATTGATCCAGATACTGCTGAAACACCCTATTCATCATATCCATGAATGCTGTCGGTGCGTTAGTCAACCCGAACGGCATTACCAGAAATTCGTAGTGCCAATACCGAGTCCGAAACGCTGTCTTGTGAATATCAGCCTCTTTTACCTTTAACTGATGATACCCAGACCTCAAGTCGATCTTAGAGAATACCGCTGCACCCTTCAGCTGATCAAACAAGTCATCTATCCGTGGCAACGGATACTTGTTTTTAATCGTCAGCTTATTCAACTGGCGGTAATCTATGCACATCCGCATCGTACCATCTTTCTTCTTGACAAAGAGTACCGGCGCTCCCCAAGGCGAAACACTTGGCCTAATAAAACCTCGGTCCAACAGCTCCTGGATCTGAGCCTTAAGCTCCACCAACTCCTTTGGCGCCATCCTATACGGAGCAATAGACACTGGCACAGTTCCGGGTAACAGATCTATCCCGAACTCTACCTCACGATCCGGCGGCAAACCCGGAAGTTCCTCAGGAAACACATCAGCAAATTCCCCAACTGTCCGAACTTTCTCTACAGCAGACTCTTTAGCCTCCAAGGCATACACATGAACCACATACGCTTCACAGCCCTTTCTGACCATCTTCTCAGCCTTCAGAGCAGATACCACATTAGATAAGTAATCCCTCCTATTACCTATCATAGCCACTTCATCACCCTCAGTCGTCTTAAGAACCATGCGCTTAGCGGCGCAATCCAACCTTGCCTGGTACTTAACCAACCAGTCCATCCCAAGAATCAGATCGAACTCCCCAAACGGCAGTTCCATCAGATCAGCAGCAAACACTACCCCTTGGAGTTCTAGGGGTACATCTCTAAACAGCTTATCTACCACTACAGAGTGACCTAAAGGGCTAATTACAGTCATCTGCCTAGAAGATATCTCAGAGTCTAAAACCATGGTCTCTACTATACTACTAGCAACGTAAGAATGTGTCGAACCCATATCAATCAAAGCAGTAAATGGAGAACCAAAGATCAAGAACGTACCGGTTATGACGTTCGGTGCGTCGCCCTCCTCTCGGCGCCTCGCTGCATACACTAACCCAGGCTGTCTGGCCTTAGTACTACCTGCACCTCTGCCCGGTGCTCCACGGCCCCGACCAGAACCATTACCTCTGCCATTACCACGACCTCTCTGTGGTGGCGGTCCATTATTTCTGAACTGAGTACGGCCCTGACTCTCAGACTGAATCCTAGCCAACTTACGCGGACAGTCCCTCACGCGATGATCCAAAGAACCACACTCGAAACACCCTTTTCCACCGGTCCAGCAGCCTCCCCAATGAGATTTTCCACAATGGTTACACTGCGGCGGTCCCTGCCTAGCAGCAACAAACCTACCAGACTGACTCGGCCCATTCTGTCTAGCCCTTTTCTGAGGATTACCCGACGACCCAGAAGACCCAAAGCTCCTCTTATGTCTGTTCCTGTCCATGCCCTGCCTTACCGACTCCTTAACACCCTCGGCTACCTTAGCCTTCTCAACCAGGACAGCAAACTCACGCTCCTGCTGAGGAGCAATCAGCAACCTAAGTTCATCTCTCAGACCATCCTCAAAATGAACACACCTCTCGTGCTCTGTAGCCACAATGCCCCTAGCATACCGGCTCAGCCTCAAGAACTCAGCCTCGTACTCAGACACAGACTTACTCCCCTGGACAAGCCTCAGAAATGCTTTTCGCTGTGCGTTGATGTAACTAGCTCCAATGTACTTTTTCTGATAAGCAGCCCTAAAATAATCCCACGTAAGATCCTCTGCTGCCACACTGTCCCGAACCGTGAGCCACCACTGGTATGACTCATCCCGAAGAAGTGATACTATGCCCTTCAGCTTCTCCTCAGCAGTCAGGTCCAGATCATCCCTGATCCGCTCTGTTGCCTCCAGCCAATACTCAGCCGTGCTGGGGGCAACACAAGAAACACCTCGAAAGAATTCGGCCCCGTTTGCCCGAAGTCGCTCAGGCACAGATTTCCTAGCTCCTACGCCTCCACCTACTCCAGCTACTCTTTCTAACACTCGCAGCATCGCCTGTGACACTGCATCGTCCCCAGTCTGATCTTGGAACTCACCACCTCCAACTGGTAGTGGTACCGGTATCTCATTTTCTGACCCCTGACCAGATCCTACGGGTTCAGAAACCGTCATCCTACCACGACCACGTCCGCGACCACGTCCACCTCGTGCGCTCATGACTAAAATTCGACTTATCTGATTTAGGAATTTTATGCATCAGTAATTATTCCATTGTCTTTAAAGCAAAGTCTTATGAATAGTAAAGAAGCTTTGTTTTCGAGAATTCACAAAATCCTATCAGTTTCAGTTTCTAAAGTAATCCACTATTGCTAATCATCCAATCACATCACATCCAACAATTCACAAGCAATAGTAAGGGGTACTTACCTGGGCGAACTGGTGTCGGAGACTCGGTGTCATGCCTTTCAATTCATATACTTCAAAACAAAACACTTAAAACAGACATTTGAAAACATTTTCGGCCTCAAGCCCACAGCCGAGCCTTTGAACTTAGCTCTGATACCAAAATTGTAACACCCCAAACTCGGCCAACACACCACGACCGAATCTGGTATGTTACGGGGGAAAAACGAATTTTGGCGAAAATAAGTTTCCGTTTAAAAGTTTGATAAAACCCTTTTGATAAATTTTGTACTTGCAGAAATCTTGGGCATGATTGTTCAAAAAACTGATGTTCTGTTTGAAAACTCAGGAGTTTCGAAAACTTAATCAGTTATGAAGTTAAGACAGGTTTATCTCACTTTAAAACCCCAAGTTGTTTAATATTGTTACTAGAACATTTTAACTTAGAAGAAAATCGAGTTTAAGTTAGGAAAACATTTGAGTTCCCTTTGTCTCAAATCATAGTGTGATACCCGATGGTATAATTTTAAACATATCGTTTGTAGTCTTGAAACCGTTGTTTTTCCAAGTTTTAGCAAATTTTAACCCAATTAATTTGTTAAGGCATATTAAAATCCACTTTAAGCATAAACATAGTAAAAACATAATATTAACGGCCGTTTACAATCTAAAATAAAATCAAATAGTAATAAATAAACTAAAGTACCAAATTTTAAAAGTCTGAGCAAATCATTATTTAGGCATGGCATGAGCACCTCGAGTCCATCCCGGCTCCATGTCCGCGTCTAAGTGTCACCTGAAATGTCAAAGGAGAGGGTGAGTCGCAAGACTCGGTGCATAAATCCCCCTCCCGATAATACAACATGCTAACACACAAGATATCATAGCAACACAATTAATGCACCCGTTCCTAACCATCCATATCACCTTCTCTACCCCGTGTGGTACCAAACCACTGGTGGTGCCAAACCACTGGTGACCCAAAGTCACGATATCCATAATGTGGTGCCAAACCACTGGTGACCCAAGGTCACAAATAATCCAATGATGGGGCCAACCCATCATGTGATACCAAATCACTAGCGACAATCCCGTATCTCATAAGTGGGGCCAACCCACGGTGGTGTCAAACCACAGGGACGAGTCGCAATGAGGTGCCAAACCTCTGGTGTCCCAAAGACACAAATGTGATACCAAATCATTGGTGACCGCAGTCACGAATCGTATGATGGGGCCAACCCATCGTGTGATACCAAATCACTGGCGTCAATCCCATATAATCAACTGTGGGGCCAACCCCCCGTGGTGCTAAGCCACTGGGACGAGACGCTGAGGTGCCAAACCTCTGGTGACCCAAAGTCACAAAATATCGTCTGTGGTACCAAACCACTGGAGGTGCGAAACCTCTGGTGTCCCAAAGACACGGTGTCCCAAAGACACGGATATCATACTCCCCCTCCTCTCATATTACCCATACATGTCATACTGACTCATGTACAATATGCATATCATGTAATTCATGCCAACATGCACAACATTGTATCTCATAGCATACATATCACAGGTCATAATATTAATATATCAACAATAGAACTCGTAATGCTACGGACTTACCCGAATCCGTGAACATACCCTATCGGGTATCATAACAATCATCAACTGTTTCACTTATTACAACACAGGTTATTAACATATTACTAAGAAATCAGTGTTTTAGTTTACACACCTGCTAAACGAAAGCCTTAAACCCAACGAACTGATCAAAGCCCCTTGATTACTTGCTCCTATAATTGGCCAAATAAGAGCATTAGACATCTATATTATTCGGCCAAGACCACTAAACCAAAGGGTTTAATGTTGAGCCCTTACCTAATACTTGATTTGGTTTCCTACCAAATCTCGAACCAAGCAGTGGTTCTTCTGACAATCGGCCAACCCTTAAAAAGAGAACAGTTAATCCACTTGAAGACTTGACTTATTGAAATCTAAAAGAATGAACTAATAATAATACCAACCCTTACCACCACTTACCAACCAATTAACAGAAACAGGAGACTCCTCTTGCTTGCTTCCACAATCCAACGGCCCTATAACGAAATGATTAACACAAGGTTAACTCCTCCCAACCGAACCCAACATCGGTTCTCAACCAAACCCAAAATGATACAGCACAAGAGGGGAAGAATGGCCATTCGGCCTAGCACTTACCTAACTCCAATCGATTGAAGCAAGAACCCCCAACACTCTACTGATATTCGGCCAAAATGAGAACAAATGCTAGAAGGAAATTTCGGCAACACAAGGGAGGGATTCGGCTAGTATTTTAAAAGTGAAGCAAAAGAAATATATGTTCAAGAAGAAGAGAATCGGCCAAGGTTCTGAAAAGAAGAGAGAAGATGCATAAGGGGTAGGTGCTTTCGGTTTTGGGAAGAAAAAAAATGGAGACGGTGTTTGGAGAATGAAGTTTCGGCTACAATGCTTTTAAGAAAGAAAGAAATATGAGAGGGAGAGAATGCTAGTTTCGGCTTACTCAATGAACAAAAGAAAGAGAAGTGGGAGAGAAGAGAACATCCGGCTACCAAGAAGGTTGAAAGAAGACAAAGCAAATTCGGCAACTAGGTGTTTAAACTTTCGGTTTCAAAGAGAAAATGAAAGAAACTCTTTAGAATTTCAGCTTTGGTATGACAAAAGGAGAAATTTGGCTTGCCAAAATGTTGACCGAAAACACCCAAAAATGCCAAATGCATTTTCAGCACACTCCTCCACTTATCATCCAAAACCGTCCACTCCCCCATGAAGCACCCAACATTCGGCCACTACCCCTATTTGCTCACAACCATCCATTCAAAACACTTTGAACTAGCCTCCCTCCTAAATTCACTCTCCACCTTTCTTTTGAATAATTTGACTTAGTCCATGGCAGAGTTTGAACTGCCAACAACTCCTCTCCTCCATGCCGCCAAAATGAAAGCCAAAATGTGGGATTTTCGCAGCTTGAACACAGGACCTCTCCCCCTGCAGATGACACCACCCTCAAGCTTCAAGTGGCGCATACTTTGCCACTCCACTAGCTTCTCTTGTTGTGCTAAAATTCATCAAATAATACCCTTAAGCCCCAGTTTCCTCAGCTCCTCTCACCTAAGCCTAAGATTAAAATTTTCCTTTCAACTCCGGCTTACTTCTAGCTTACAACTAAGCACCTAAAACATCGAAACAGCAACATAACACACCAACACATGAAAAACACAGTCATAACAAAATAACCCCTAACCCAGGATATTACACCTATTGACTGAAGCTCCAGTGCTAGTACAGCCAGAATCCGGTAAAGAATTTGTGATATATAGTGATGCTTCGTTCAATGGTTTGGGATGTGTTTTGATGCAGGAAGGCAAAGTTATAGCTTATGCCTCAAGACAACTAAAGCCGCATGAAAGGAATTACCCTACGCACGATCTTGAATTAGCAGCTATTGTATTTGCATTGAAGATTTGGTGTCATTATTTATTTGGTGAGAAGTGCCACATTTATATTGATCACAAGAGCTTGAAATATTTGATGACTCAAAAAGAATTGAATTTGCAACAGCGGAGATGGTTAGAATTGTTAAAAGATTATGAATTTGTAATTGACTATCATCCGAGAAAAGCTAATGTTGTTGCTGACACTTTGAGACGAAAGTCTTTTTTGCTTTACAAGTAATGAATACTCAGATAGATTTGTGTGAAGATGATTTAGTTATAGCTGAGTTGAAAGTGAGGCCATTGTTTATACAATAGATTTGTGATGCTCAGAAAATTGATACCGAGATGACGGCAAAATGAGCTCAATGTGATTTGAATCTTGATTCAGAATTCCGAGTTGATGATGATGATTGTTTGAGATTCTGAGATAGAATTTGTATTCTGAGAAATCCAGAGTTAATTCAGATGATTTTGAGTGAAGCGCATAATAGTCGTTTATCGGTTTATCCAGGAAGTACGAAAATGTACAATGATCTGAAACAGTTTTATTGGTGGCCTGGAATAAAACGGGATATCTTAGAGTTTGTTTCGAGATGTTTAGTTTGTCAACAAGTCAAAGTTGAACATCAAGTGCCATCCGGTTTGTTACAACCGATCATGATTCCTGAGTGGAAATGGGAGAGAATCACTATGGACTTTGTGTCGGGATTGCCCTTGTCTTCGAGAAAGAAAGATGCAATATGGGTGATAGTTGACAGATTAACGAAATCAGCTCATTTTATTCCGGTGAGAACGAATTATTCGCTTGATAAGTTAGTTGAATTGTATGTTTCTGAGGTTGTGCTATTGCACGGGGTGCCTAATTCTATAGTGTCGGATAGAGATCTGAGGTTTACTTCGCGATTTTGGAAGAAACTGCAAGAGGCTTTACGTACGAAGTTGCACTTCAGTATTGCTTTTCATCCGTAAACAGATGGTCAATCCGAGCGGACCATTTAGTTTCTCAAGGATATGTTGAGATGTTGTATTCTTGAGTTTGAAAGTACGTGGGAAAAGTTCCTGCCGTTGATTCAATTTGCGTATAATAATATCTTTCAATCAAGCATTAAAATGGCACCATATGAGGCTCTTTACAGTCGTAAATGCAGAACTCCATTGTATTGGACTGAGCTTAGTGAGAATAAGATTCACGGTGTGGATTTGATCATAGAGACTGAGCAAAAAGTGAAAGTTATTCGAAACAGTTTCAAAGCAGCATTAGATCGTCAGAAGTCTTACATAGATTTGAAATGAAAAGATATTGAATTTGAGATCGGTGATAAAGTGTTTTTTAAAGTATCTCCGTGGAAGAAAGTCCTCTGATTCGGCAAAAAATGCAAGTTGAGTCCGAGATGCATCGGGCCATATGAGATTATTGAATGTATCGGGCCGGTTGCTTATAGATTGTTGTTGCCACCTGAGCTAGAGAAGATTCATAATGTGTTTCATGTATCGATGCTTCGACAATACAGATCTGACCCATCACACGTGATTGCCCCTACTGAAGTTGAGATTCAGTTTGATCTATCATATAGCGAAGAACCGATTAAAATTCTGGCTCGTGAGATCAACGAGTTGAGGAATAAGAAAATTGCTTTAGTGAAAGTGTTGTGGCACAGACACGGGGTTGAAGAGGCTATGTAGGAACCCGAGGATGCTATGAGAGAGCAATACCCGAATTTATTCACTAGTAAGATTTTCGGGGACGAAAATCTCTAAGGGGGAGAGTTGTAACAGCCCAGTTTAGACCCTAGTCGGAATAGTGGACCACATATTCGAGGTCAGAGAAATAATTTAATATTTGATGTTTATGGTATGTGATAAGGTATGTGTGAAAGTTTCGTGTGGTAATTTTACCGTTTGTGTGCTTGTTTAAAGAAAAAGTACTTAATCGCGAAAAATGCAAAAGCTATGTGCTAGTAGTTAAAAGTGTTTAATGGCTATGGTTTATTAAACCAAAGGTCCTTATGATGATATTATACCTTTAATAAGGTTAATGGTCATAAATGGCTTGTATTAAATGGTTTTCATGTTAATTCATTAAGGATAAAATAGTAATTCATGTTTTAATGTTAATTAAATTAAAACAAAACATGAATTAGTGGCCATTTTGTGTTCATCTTGCCAAAAATACAAAGAAAGAAAAGAAAAGAAAGCTCGCTAGGGTTCGACTAGAATTTTTCTTGATTAAGGTATGTGTTTTGATCCGTTTTCGATACTGTTTACATTTTTGTGATCGTTGTTTTGTGTTCTATCAAGCCCATGCCTCAATTTCTGAATTTGATGAAGATTTTGATTTATGCCATTGATGAAATTGTGAGCTTTGCGATGTTAGTTGATGAAAAATGAAAGATATGTGTTGGGTTAACATGTTTTGTATTTGGATTTTTGATGAATTTGAGTATTATGGGCTAAATTATGAAAATGAGAAATTAAGGGGCTAAAATGTAAAATAAATGTGAAAAATGGGTTGCTAGGGACTAGTATGAAATTCGGCCAAGCTTGGGTGTGAGTAAATTATGTGTATTTTGTGTAATTGTGAAATAGGGATTAAAATGTCAAAATGTGTAATTATGAGGGCTAAAGTGTAAAATGCCCTAACTATGTGTTGTGGATAGTTTTGGATGAAGATGAGATTGAATGAGTTGAATTTGATATTATATAGATCATGAAAAGAGAAATTCGGACTTAGATCGAGGCAAGAACAAAGTGCTTGATTGATCGACTAGTATCGTTGTTTCTACTTCCGAGGTATGTTCGTGTATAATACGTATTGTTTAAATAATGTTCATATGTGATGAAATGAATGGAAATGTGATTGTGGAGTTTGGTAATGTGAAATGTGAGTTGGAAGATATGTGGCACTAAGTGTGCGTAAATAGAATAGTTACAGTGATGAATGGCACTAAGTGTGCGAGAATAAGAAAGCATTGGTTATATTATTTGGCACTACGTGTGTGCTACCGAGACAACTTCGGTTTAATGTGATGGCACTAAGTGTGCGATATTATTATAGCTTCGGCTAATTAAATTGGCACTAAGGGTGCGAGTTCATCGAATGTTTAAAGAGGATCGAATGAATTATGGCATCGAGCATTGAAGTGGTAAATATGATAGATAAATACGTGATGGTACAGGTATGTACAGAACATATGTGGTTGATGATATTGTGTATAAGATATATGGAAGATTATGTGAATGAATGATGAAAAGGGTTAAATTGAGTAGCATTATAAATGCTTGTACATGAACCTATAGATATGGTATGAAAGTGAGTAATAGCCATGGGTGAGGTTGAGTAGTGATGTGAATTGAACTAAGTGTTAGTTAATTTTGCATACTGAATTTGAATTGTTAAGTTAATTCTGTTATTACGAACCTACTAAGCTTTAAAGCTTACTGTGTGAAGTCTTTCTCTATTTTATAGTGTCCTTAAAGCTAGCTCGGATCCGGGGATCGTCAGCAACTCAATCACACTATCGGACAACTATTTTGGTACCTTTTGGAAGTTGTATTTATGGTATATGGCATGTATAGGCTAGTGAGATTGTAGAATGTTTTGAGATGTATAAATCTTGCCATGTGATATGGCTTGATAATGAAATGATTTTAGTACATGTTTTGGCTATGTGAAAATGGTGTATGTAATGTGTATATATGGTCTTGTGTGAATGGCCATTATGGTGTGCTTTGGTGAAATAGAAATGGTATGTTTCATACTTGATTTGGTAATTGAGATGGTGAATGATTTGTATGTTATTTGATGTTGGAATTGAACATGTATGGATGACCCAAATTGGGTCGAAATTTGGCCTTGTAAATGGCCTATAATTGCCCACACGGGTGAGCACACGGGCGTGTGTCTCGACCGTGTCCTTCACTGTCCCAATTCGAAGCAAGTCAGTCTTGCACACGGTCTAGACACACGGGCGTGTGACAGGCCGTGTGACCCTACTCAGTGTTGCACACGGGGTAAGACATGGTCTAAGGCATGGCTGTGTGAAGCACACGGCCTAGCCAGACGAGGGTGTGCCTTGTTTTAAAAGAAAACTTTTCTAAGTTCCGCAAAGTTTCCGTACGAGATCGGTTTAGTCCCGAACCTTCTCTAAAGCATGTTTAAAGCCTCATAAACCTTCTAAAGGGACTTTGTGTTATTGATTAACTATGATTTTCTGATGTGTGAGCCATGGTGTTTTAAATGTTATGATTCGACCGGTAATACCTCGTAACCCTAGTCCGGCGATGGATACGGGTTAAGGGTGTTACACGAGCCCACACTTGGCAGACGTGAGCTTGAGGATAGCAGAAAAGACTACGCGGTCGAAGCACTCATCCTAGATGAATAAAACAGGTAGATTTTTGATTAAGTGTTTATTACTTTAGATATTACAACCAAGATCTTGTTTTGGAAAAAAAATTTAAAACTTTGTTTTTCCCTAAATTTATTTTTTGCTGCGTTTTCCAAACTCATTTTTCCAACAGTGTTCCCCTACTACGAGTTATACACTAAACCCAAAAAGATAAAATTAGTAGAAAATAAGAAAATTAAATTCGTAACTATAACCTAAAATTTTCTTAATTATTCTATTAGCATGCCAAAATTAAAACTAATATAGTGACGTTGCCTCCCCAGCAACGACGCCAACAACTTAACAGCCTCCGAACATGCCAACGTCCAGAGTAGAAATCCTACACAAAAGATGTGAAAAGCGGTATCCATAAGTATATAGGTCAGGTTTTAATATAGTTACACCGGAGGAGGTAAGTACTCCGAGGATCGTACCCAAGGGAGGCGAGCACTAAATTAATTCTAATCTAAATATAAATGAATCTAATTAGTACTTTAATCGAATTATATTTCGAAGATTTAAGAGAATGATTTTGATAAAATATACTACAATAATAAGAAAGGAAATAAAAGAAAAGTAAATAAACGAAAAACAAGAAATCAAATATGTATCAAATTTGGGCATAGGTGATTAGCTCGCTTTGGTAGTCATAATCAACTGTCGTCTCGGATTTTCTTGTTCAATCAACTGGTCAATACCCTAGTAGGATCTTTTGATTCTTCCACTGAAATACTGAGTCGGCAAGAACTACTTATATTTCGACCTCACAGTCCAGACCGGTTTAGGGTTAAGGTGTTAACGGATAGGCCATACCAAATTTGGGTTAATTCCCACCTTGACGACTTCCTAGGGTTGTCAAGCTTAGGGTTTAGATTATTCCTTTCCTGAACAGCTGATCCGTTAAGAAATCCTTACAAAATAGTTAATTATTCATACCTTCACTCGCTAATCCCCCACAGGAGGCTTAGTTCCTCATGGATCTAATAATCAATTTAAACTTGATGTAAAGAATGAACATAAAAAACAATTCAAGAATAGAGTTTAGAAGAAGCCTGATTTGTATTGAAATTAAGTGTAGAATCCTCACAGAGTTTGACAGTAATTCCAGAATCTAATTTTTCCACAAAAGTAAATAACAAGAACATAAATAAAATCTAAAACCTAAGAAAAGAGAAAAACTAAAGACTGAATCTAAAGAGAAAATTCTATAATCTGAAAGGTGTCAATCACATATACTAAATGAGCCTATTTATAGACTTTAAGGTGGTCGTTGTCCTTAACCCTACGTTAGTTGTCATCCTCATGCTTAATATTTGATTGTGTGAACCAAAATGCCCTTGAATCTTAATTATTTCTCATACAGAGGCGATGTTTGTAACAGTCCGAATGTGACCCTAATCAGAACGGTGGTTTCGGGACCACGAATCCGAGTCCAAAAAATATTTAAATATTATTTTCTATGTTTATTATATGTGAATTATTATGTGTGAAAGTTTTGTATGAAAATTTGATTGTTTGTGTGCTTAATTTAATAAAAGGACTAAATCGCGTAAGTGGTAAAAGTGGCCAATTATTCAATTAAGTGGTCAAATCGATTTTTCTACTTTTTTATGTGGCCTTATGATGAAAATTAACCATTTAGAAACTTAGTGGACGGCATTGTTATTTAAGTGATCACTAATATATTTTTTTTATTTATATTATAAGTTAATATTTATATTATATTATATGTTAAAGTTATAAAACATCATAAAATAAAGGAAACATGCATTACCTCTTTCCTTGGCTGAATATGGGATAAGAAAACACCATAGTTGAAGCTCAAGGTTTCGGCAATAAGAAAGCTTGATTCTGGTATGTACTTTGTTTAGTTTTCGATAATCTTTACGTTTTTGAGATCGTTGCTTCGAATACTTCAAGACCCATGCTTAAATTTTTAATTTTGATGAATATTTTGAAATGTGCCATTGATGAGTTCATGAGTTTTATGATGATAATTGATAAATTATGAAAGATATATGTTAGATTAATATGTTTTGTATTGAGATTTTTGGTGGTTTTGAGTAAATAGGGTTAAATTGAGAAAATAAATTTTTAAGGGCTTAAAATGCAAAATAAATGAAATGCATGGACTTATATGGCTATGTGGAAGATTCGGCCTAGCTATATTGTTGGGAGATTTTGCATATTTTGTGTTTTGTGCAAATAGGACTAAATTGTAAAAATGTGAAACATTAGGGGCAAAATGGTAATTTTCCCATTTAGGTGTTTTTGAATTAAATTGAAATGAAATGTGTTTGAATGAGCTTAAATTGAATATGTTTAGATCAAGAACAAAGAAAAACGGACTTGGATCGGGGAAAGGCGAAAGTTAACGAATAGCCGATTCTTGTCGTCCGACGATACTCGAGGTAAGTCTTTAAGCAAATTAATATAGTTAATATTGGTTACAACCTTGATTATATTTTGAATTATGAATTTATAAGTGTAAAATAGGCTAAAGCCGAATATGATAAGTGATTTTTAAAAGTGAAAGGTAGTTATATTTAATTAAAGTTGATATGTGAAAGTAATATGCATTGTGTGTGAGATGTGATATTGGTAATATGTACTGTGTATGATATGGTTTATTTATATTGACACTCGGGCTTCGAGCCTAGCAGGCCTTATGCCGGTGAAATGTATCGGGCTTAATGCCTAGCAAGCCTTGTGCCGGTGAAGTGTATCGGGCTTATTGCCTAGCAGGCTAAATGCCGGTGATTAAATTTTAGACCTCAGGTCTAGCAGGCTTAGTGCCGGTGTGTATTCAGGCTTATTTGCCTAGCAGGCTTAATGCCGGTGGTTTATTATAATTAGAGGATACATGGATCACTAATAAAGTCGAATGCCAATATGGTAAGTAAGCTAAATGTTCAGGTAAGTATAAGCTTCATAGTTGCAAGGATTAAAGTAAGTTATTATATTACTATTCGAAGTGAGCAATATGTGATATAGTTGAAGTATTATTATAAGATTTTTTTAAAAAAAATGTGCTTTTGGTCTTATAAATAATGAGTAGGATAAATTGGAACTTAATCTTGGTTGTGCTTGAGATTCGGCTATATGTGTAAATGTTATATATGAGGGCAAATGGATATATTTGCATAAGTGTTTGATTGACTATTTGTGGTGAACTATATATTGTACTTACTTGATCTGATTATATGTGGACACATGTTACATATAAGTATATTCGGTGAGTTTGCACCATTAAGGTGACAAAAATATTTTGATAATGTCAAGGAAAAGTATGTAGTTTTTGGCATCAGTGAACCATATATGTGTTAAGCTTTAAAAATCTTATAGTATTAATTATGGCTTTGATAATGCTTGAATGGTTATTTCATTTAATACTTTTGCTTAAGGCTTACTAAGCTAGCAAGCTTACTTTGTGTGTGTGTTTGTTGTTCTGTCTTATAGATTTTAATCAAGCTACGAGCTCAGGGGATCGTCAGCAAAGTCATCCACACTGTCAATCTATTTTGGTACTCTTAAGTTTGGATTTTAAACTAAAGGCATGTATAGGCTAAACAATGTTTAGAATTAATACATTTTGTTATTGTATATGTTTACGGCCATGCGAAAATGGCTATATATTGTTTAAGTCTATATATAATCGGTCATGGCATATAAATGAGATGTGTTTGTCATGTTTTGTTATGGTAAGTGTTTAATTAGGTTTGGTGGTGAGTGAAACTCCTTTTGAAATAAATGTTAATGATATATGCGAATGGTAAGTGTGAAATGTTTGTCTTTTATAAAAGTTTCAGCATGAAGTAGTTATTTGTGGCTTAAGGTTATTATATTAAGTAGGTCGATATAGGTAGTTGTGGATTACATATTCAGTTATGAGGTGAAATATGAATGATGAATGTGTACTACTTTTAACTTAATATTTATGCTATGAACATGATTAAAAGATTTGAGTTGGTATGTATATGTCGAATAGGTATTTGGATGGTTTAAGGATGTAATTCGGTAGGTATGATAATTTATACAAAAGTTGAAATGATTTATATAGGTTATATTAACCGTTTATATATGAAATAAGTTAGTTAATTTGATGGCATTAAATCGAATATATATATATATGTATATGGTCTTAGGTTAGATGATAAAATTTTATGTTATGTATTTAGGTTGACATAATCGCATATAGTTCAAACATGTGTATATACATCTAATTTAAGCTTAAGTGTTTCGATCAAGAAAGGACATACAATTTGTTTTAGTTGGATGTGAGCATGTTATTATGGATGTATTAATTTTAGAGTTGTTGGAAAAATGAAAATGTACAATTCTGGCTTAGATGGATTAGGATATGTTGTTAATGTTTAAGTGTGTTATGGAAATACAAACTCGTATCTTATTAATAGTAGAAAAGGGATTGTTGTTCGTCTAGTTTATTAAAAGTTAATAGATAATATATTTGACTATGCTGAGTTGTGATTTCTATAGTAATGCCTCGTAACCCTAATCCGGCGACGGATATGGGTTTGGGGTGTTACATTTTATTGGTATTAGAGCTTACGGTTTAGTCGATTCTAGGACTACCGTAGCATGTGTGAGTCTAGCTATACATGCCTTTAATTATAATGCGATAGTGTGATGACTTCTGACATCTGAATTGTGTTTTTTTTTATATATAGTAAATGGATCCCGATAGAGCAGTAGCTGATGACGTTGAGAGCGTAGCGCCTGATCCCGTGCATGGGTCAGCGCCGGTAGACTCTCGACCTATCTCGAGTAGCCATGAGGGGGAGGCTAAGCAAGCCTTCTACCAGATGATGAACGAATGGTTCACCTAATATATACGGACTAATCCGGCTGTGCAACAACCTCCACCCCCGAATAATCCATCTTCGATACCTTCAGCACCTCCGATGATAGATCCGATGAGATCTAGTAGGCCTCCCATTGATAAAATTAGGAAAAGCGGGGCCGAAGAATTCAAAGCTAATGATGATGACGACACGGAACGAGCTGAACTATGGTTTGATAATACTATCCGTGTGCTCGACGAGCTATCATGTACTCCAGATGAATGCTTAAAGTGTGCTATATCCTTATTACGGGACACCGCATATCACTGGTGGAATACACTAGTATCGGTGGTTCTGAGAGAAAGTGACTTGGGAATTCTTTCAGACAGAGTTCCGTAAGAAATATATCAGTCAGAGATTTATTGATCAAAAACGAAAAGAATTTTTGGAATTGAAACAGGGTCGTATGACCGTGATTGAATATGAACGAAAATTTGTGAGATTGAGCCGATATGCTCGTGAATGTGTTTCAACTGAAGCTATTATGTGTAAAAGATTTGAGGACGGTTTGAATGAAGACATTAAGCTGCTGGTTGGCATACTTGAGATTAAAGAATCTGTGGTACTTGTTGAACGAGCTTGTAAAGCCAAAGAGCTTAGAAAAGAGAAAAGAAAAGCCGAGATTGAATCTAGAGACACTCGTAAAAGATCAACGAATAAGACCTTTCATTCGGTATCCAAGAAGTTCAAAGATGAATCCAGTCGACATAAAGCTACTTCAGACTTCTCTAGACGAGATCGACCTCCTGTGGGTTCCCGAGCTACTTCGATGGCCAGTGTTGGAAATGTTCAACAGGATCGGGTTGAGTGTAAGCATTGTGGGAAATGGCATTCCGGGAGTTGTAGATTTCGTGATCGGTCCTATTTTAAATGCGGATCGATGGATCACTTTATTAGAGAGTGCCCGATGTTAGTCGAGCAAAACACTATTCAAAATGTGAGACAAAGCAATGTGTCAGCACGAGGCAGACCACCCAGGCATTCGGGTAATGTAGGTGGCAGTCAGAAAGGAACAAAGGATACCGCAGTTCGATCAGAGGCTCGCGCACCTGCTAGAGCATATGCTATACGCACCTGGGAGGATGCTTCTTCCCCAAGTGTTATTACCGTTACTTTCACTCTTTATGATACTACTGTTGTTGCGTTAATTGATCCTGGTTCGACTCATTCTTACCTGTGTGAAACTTAGTATCCAGTAAGACTTTGCCTGTTGAGTCTACTGAGTTTGTAATTCGTGTATCAAACCCCTTGGGTCGATGTGCTCTGGTTGATAAAGTGTGTAAAAGTTTCCCGTTGATGATTCGGGATTCATGTTTCCCAGCTGATTTGATGTTGTTGCCTTTTGATGAGCTCGATATAATTTTGGGAATAAACTGGTTGACTTTGCACGATGCTGTTGTTAACTGCAATAGAAAGACCATTGAATTGAGATGTCAGAACGGTGAAATTATTCAGATTGAATCTAATGATCTGAATGGGTTACCAGCGGTAATATCTTCGATGCTAGCTCGGAAGTATATGAGAAAAGGGTATGAAGCTTACTTTTCTTATGTGCTTGATAATAAAGTGACTGAGAAGCAGACTGAATCTGTACCAGTTGTGTGCGAGTACTTAGATGTGTTTCCTGAA
This sequence comes from Gossypium australe, assembly GCA_005393395.2. Classification (NCBI taxonomy): domain Eukaryota; kingdom Viridiplantae; phylum Streptophyta; class Magnoliopsida; order Malvales; family Malvaceae; genus Gossypium; species Gossypium australe. Next base: position 63,545,896 of record CM016616.1, on the reverse strand, counting down.
GAACTATCGGGTTTACCACATGTTCAAGAAGTAGATTTTGGTATTGAGTTAGTACCGGGGACGACTTCGATTTTGATAGCTCCATATCGGATGGCGCCTACAGAATTAAAGGAGTTGAAAGCACAGTTGCAAGAGTTATCAGATAGGGGCTTTGCTCGACCGAGTTCCTCTCCTTGGGGAGCACCAGTTTTATTTGTGAAAAAGAAAGACAGGACGATGCGGATGTGCATTGATTACCGATAGCTCAATAAGGTAACTATAAAGAATAAATACCCGTTGCCACGGATTGACGACTTGTTTGACCAGTTGAAAGGGGCTTCAGTGTTTTCAAAGATAGATTTAAGGTCGGGTTATTATCAGTTGCGAGTCAGAGATTCCAATGTGCCAAAGACAGCTTTTCGAACGAGGTACGGACACTATGAGTTTTTGGTTATGCCTTTCGGACTTACTAATGCACCTGTTGTTTTTATGGATCTGATGAATCGGATTTTCAAACAGTTTTTGGATCAGTTTGTAGTAGTGTTTATAGATGATATTCTGATCTACTCCAGAGATGAAACCGAGCATGCTGAGCACCTAAGACTTGTGCTACAAACTTTGCGAGATAAACAGTTGTATGCAAAGTTTAGTAAATGTGAATTCTGGTTGAACGAAGTTAGCTTTCTGGGCCACGTTTTTTCAGCAGCAGGCATTCGGGTGGATCCGAATAAAGTATCGGCTATACTCGATTGGAAACCACCGAAGAATGTTTTCAAAATTCGAAGTTTTCTGGGACTTACTGGTTACTACAGACGATTTGTGAAAGGTTTTTCTATAATAGCTACCCCGTTGATAAAGCTATTACAGAAAGATGTTAAATTTGAATGGTCGAAAAAGTGTCAGAAAAGCTTCGATCAGTTGAAAACTCTTTTGACCAAAGCTCCAGTGTTAGTTCAATCGAGTAAAGAATTTGTTGTTTATAGTGATGCTTCTTTGAATGGTTTGGGTTGCGTTTTGATGCAGGAAGGCAAAGTCGTAGCCTACGCTTCGAGACAATTGAAGCCGCATGAAAGAAATTACCTGACACATGATTTGGAGCTAGCAGCTATTGTGTTCGCGTTGAAGATTTGGCGTCATTACCTATTCGGGGAGAAATGTCATGTCTATTCAGATCACAAAAGTTTGAAGTATCTGATGACTCAGAAAGATCTGAACCTGAGATAACGCAGATGGTTAGAGCTGTTGAAAGATTACGAATTAGTGATTGATTACCATCCGGGGAAAGCCAATGTTGTTGCAGATGCTCTAAGCCGAAAATCATTATTTGCTCTTCGTGCGTTGAACGCGCATATGGCTACTTCTGATGATGGTTCGATAGTAGCCGAATTAAAGGCAAGACCGTTGTTTATTCAACAAATTTGTGATGCCCAGAAAGTTGACAAAGATTTGTTAGCAAGACGAGTTCAGTGTGAAAGCAATGTTGAGTCAGAGTTTCGAATAGATGAGAATGACTGTTTGAAGTTCAAAGACCGAATGTGTGTTTCGAGGAATTTAGATTTGATTTAGATGATATTGAATGAAGCTCACAGTAGCCGATTGTCTGTACATCTGGGTAGCATGAAAATGTATAATGATTTGAAACAGTTTTATTGGTGGCCTGGTATGAAACGGGACATATCTAATTTTGCCTCGAATTGCTTAGTTTGTCAGCAAGTAAAGGCTGAACATCAAGTGCCTTCTGGGTTACTTCAACCGATCATGATACCTGAATGGAAGTGGGACAGAATTACTATGGATGTCGTATCCGGCTTGCCTATGACATCGAGCAAGAAAGATGCAATTTGGGTTATAGTGGATAAACTAACCAAATCAGCTCACTTTGTTCCAGTTCGTACGGACTATTCGCTCGATAAGCTTGTTGAGTTATATGTATCTCAAATTGTGAGATTACATGGTGTGCCAATTTCTATTGCTTCAGATAGAGACCCGAGATTCACATCGCGGTTCTAGAAGAAATTGCAAGATGCTTTAGGTACTAAACTAAACTTTAGCACTGCTTTTCATCCGCAGACAGATGGTCAATCTAAACGAACCATTCAGATACTTGAGGATATGTTGAGATGTTGCATCCTCGAGTTTGAAGGTACGTGGGAACGATACTTACCTTTGATTGAATTTATCTAGTATCAAAATGGCACCCTACGAAGCTTTGTACGGTCGTAAATGTCGTACACCTTTGTACTGGACTGAACTCAATGAAAACAAGATACACGGGTTGATATGATTAAAGAGACTAAACAGAAAGTGGCTGTGATCCGTGATAGTTTGAAAGCTGCATCCGATCGACAAAAGTCATATGCAGATTTGAAACTTAAAGACATTGAGTTTCAGGTCGGAGATCGAGTATTTTTGAAAGTTTCTCCATGGAAGAAAGTACTTCAATTTGGACGTAAAGGCAAATTAAGTCCGAGATTCATCGGACCGTTTGAGATCATCGAACGTGTCGGGCCTGTTGCTTATAGATTAAGGTTGCCCTCTGAACTAGAAAAGATACACAATGTATTTCATGTTTCGATGCTTCGTAGATATAGATCAGATCCGTCCCATGTGATTGCCCCGTCTGAGATTGAAATTCGACCTGATATGACATACGACGAAGAACTGATCCGTATCTTAGCTCGTGAAGTGAAAGAGTTGAGAAACAAGAAAATTCTGTTAGTAAAAATATTATGGAATCGTCATGGAATAGAAGAGGCTACGTGGGAGCCTGAGGATTCAATGAGACAACAATATCCGACTCTGTTTAACGGTAAGATTTTCGGGGACGAAAATCCCTAAGGGGGGAGAGTTGTAACAGTCTGAATGTGACCCTAATCGGAACGGTGGTTTCGGGACCACGAATTCGAGTCTGAAAAATATTTAAATATTATTTTCTATGTTTATTATATGTGAATTATTATGTGTGAAAGTTTCGTATGAAAATTTGATTGTTTGTGTGCTTAATTTAATAAAAGGATTAAATCGCGTAAGTGGTAAAAGTGGCCAATTATTCAATTAAGTGGTCAAATCGATTTGTCTACTTTTGTATGTGGCCTTATGATGAAGATTAACCATTTAGAAACTTAGTGGACGGCATTGTTATTTAAGTGATCACTAATATGTTTTTTTATTTATATTATAAGTTAATATTTATATTATATTATATGTTAAAGTTATAAAACATCATAAAATAAAGGAAACATGCATTACCTCTTTCCTCGGCCGAATATGGGATAAGAAAACACCATAGTTGAAGCTCAAGGTTTCGGCAATAAGAAAGCTTGATTCTGGTATGTACTATGTTTAGTTTTCGATAATTTTTACGTTTTTGAGATCATTGCTTCGAATACTTCAAGACCCATGCTTAAATTTTTAATTTTGATGAATATTTTGAAATGTGCCATTGATCAGTTCATGAGTTTTATGCTGATAGTTGATAAATTATGAAAGATATATGTTAGATTAATATGTTTTGTATTGAGATTTTTGGTGGTTTTGAGTAAATAGGGCTAAATTGAGAAAATAAATTTTTAAGGGATTAAAATGAAAAATAAATTAAATGCATGGACTTATATAGCTATGTGGAAGATTCGGCCTAGCTATATTGTTGGGAGATTTTGCATATTTTGTATTTTGTGCAAATAGGACTAAATTGTAAAAATGTGAAACATTAGGGGCAAAATGGTAATTTGCCCATTTAGGTGTTTTTGAATTAAATTGAAATGAAATGTGTTTGAATGAGCTTAAATTGAATATGTTTAGATCAAGAACAAAGAAACACGGACTTGGATCGGGGAAAGGCGAAAGTTAACGAATAGCCGATTCTTGTCGTCCAACGATACTCGAGGTAAGTCTTTAAGAAAATTAATATAGTTAATATTGGTTACAACCTTGATTATATTTTGAATTATGAATTTATAAGTGTGAAATAGGCTAAAGCCGAATATGATAAGTTATTTTTAAAAGTGAAAGGTAGTTATATTTAATTAAAGTTGATATGTGAAAGTAATATGCATTGTGTGTGAGATGTGATATTGGTAATATGTACTGTGTATGAAATGGTTTATTTATATTGATACTCGAGCTTCGAGCCTAGCAGGCCTTGTGCCGGTGAAATGTATTGGGCTTAATGCCTAGCAGGCCTTGTGCCGGTGAAGTGTATCGGGCTTATTGCCTAGCAGGCTAAATGCCGGTGATTAAATTTCAGACCTCAGGTCTAGCAGGCTTAGTGTCGGTGTGTATTCAGGCTTATTTGCCTAGCAGGCTTAATGCCGGTGATTTATTATAATTAGAGGATACATGGATCACTAATAAAATGGAATGCCAATATGGTAAGTAAGCTAAATGTTCAGGTAAGTATAAGCTTCATAGTTGCAAGGATTAAAGTAAGTTATTATATTACTATTCGAAGTGAGCAATATGTGATATAGTTGAAGTATTATTATAAGATTTTTTTAAAAAAAAAAATGTGCTTTCGGTCTTATAAATAATGAGTAGGATAAATTGGAACTTAATCTTCGTTGTGCTTGAGATTCAGCTATATGTGTAATTGTTATATATGAGGGCAAATGGATATATTTGCATAAGTGTTTGATTGATTATTTGTGGTTAACTGTATATTGTACTTACTTGATTTGATTATATGTGGACACATGTTACAAATAAGTATATTCGGTGAGTTTCCACCATTAAGGTGAGACAAAAATATTTTGATAATGTCAAGGAAAAGTAAGTAGTTTTTGGCATCAGTGAACCATATATGTGTTAAGCTTTAAAAATCTTATAGTATTAATTATGGCTTTGATAATGCTTGAATGATTATTTGATTTAATACTTTTGCTTAAGGCTTACTAAGCTAGCAAGCTTACTCTGTGTGTGTGTGTTCGTTGTTCTGTCTTATAGATTTTGATCAAGCTACAAGCTCAGGGGATCATCAGCAATGTCATCCACACTATCAATCTATTTTGGTACTCTTGAGTTTGGATTTTAAACTAAAGGCATGTATAGGCTAAACAATGTTTAGAATTAATACATTTTGTTATTGTATATGTTTACGGCCATGCGAAAATGGCTAAATATGATGTTTAAGTCTATATATAATCGGTCATGGCATATAAATGAGATGTGTTTGTCATGTTTTGTTATGGTAAGTGTTTAATTAGGTTTGGTGGTGAGTGAAACTCCTTTTAAAATAAATGTTAATGATATATGCGAATGGTAAGTGTGAAATGTTTGTCTTTTATAAAAGTTTCAGCATGAAGTAGTTATTTGTGGCTTAAGGTTATTATATTAAGTAGGTCGATATAGGTAGTTGTGGATTACATATTCGGTTATGAGGTGAAATATGAATGATGAATGTGTACTACTTTTAACTTGATATTTATGCTATGAACATGATTAAAAGATTTGAGTTGGTATGTATATGTCGAATAGGTATTTGGATGGTTTGAGGATGTGATTCGGTAGGTATGATAATTTATACAAAAGTTGAAATGATTTATATAGGTTATATTAACCGTTTATATATGAAATAAGTTAGTTAATTTGATGGTATTAAATCGAATATATATATATATATGTATGTGGTCTTAGGTTAGATGATAAAATTTTATGTTATGTATTTAGGTTGACATAATCGCATATGGTTCAAACATGTGTATATACATCTAATTTAAGTGTTTCGATTAAGAAAGGACATACAATTTGTTTTAGTTGGATGTGAGCATGTTATTATGGATGTATTAATTTTAGAGTTGTTGGAAAAATGCAAATGTACAATTCTGGCTTAGATGGATTAAGATATGTTGTTAATGTTTAAGTGTGTTATGGAAATACAAACTCGTATCTTATTAATAGTAGAAAAGGGATTTTTGTTCGTCTAGTTTATTAAAAGTTAATAGATAATATATTTGACTATGTTGAGTTGTGATTTGTATAGTAATATCTCGTAACCCTAATCCGGCGACGGATACGGGTTAGGGGTGTTACAATGTTGTGGCACACCAGGTCCTGTGTCGCGACATTGAGGGCAGTATGCCTAATTTCAGGGTGTCTTCAAGGGTATCTTGCGACATCCTCAGGCCATATCGTGATGTTGAAGGCAGTCTTGGAATTTTTCTATTTTTCTCCCTATGTTGTGACATCAAATGCTTCGTGTTGCAACCTAACGACTTATATCGAGTTAGTACACCTTCTAATGTTCTCCTACACAGTCACAAAGTATATTAGCAAACCTATAGGTCGTATTCAGCCCCTAAAGTTAATAAAAGACTCAAATTACACATTTTATTAAACTTAACTAAACTTACGGAAATGTAATTAAAACTTAAAAAATGCTTATGTTCAAAATCCTAAAGTGCGAAAATTAGTTTAATCTACTACACCAAATTAAAGCAGATCAAGTACCTACCCTGGGGAAAACGTGTTCTACGCTTATTTGAAGGGGATTTCATCAATAGTAGTCTTTGTATATATATATTCTTTTGAGAGGTACTTTTTTTATTCTAAGAAGGAATAAGATATGTATTGTTTGGTAATATCTAGAGTTCGTTAATGAGTGAATTGACAGTTGATGCATTAAGTATAGAAGTCAGTGTATAGGTATATATATGATAATATGAAGTATTCGCCAAAGACAGAGATGTAGCTCGAAATTTTTAAGATGAGGAGTTCAACTAGAATGGTTTCAAGGTATCTTGTATTAAAACTCACTAAGTTCACATGAACTTACAAAGTGTTTGTTCGTGTTTTAGGTCACGCTATGAGAATGAGTATGCCAGGAGGGACCAAGCCAGGGAAACGACGAGTTGGGTTATTATGCATACAAAGGACACTTTAGGAGACGTACTTTGTTATTCTAAGAAGGAATAAGATATGTATTGTTTGGTAAGATCTGAAGTTAGCCAAGGAGTGAATTCAGAGTTGATACATTAACTATGAGAACTGATACACCTTAGGAGTAGGATGTATAGTTCATTACGCAAAGAAGAGTCTGCCCTTAACAAACTTTTATGTTGTAATGTCTTATATTATTTCTAAGAGTGTTGTATTCTTCAATGTTTTCTTTATTTCTTTTATTCAAAAAACATTTGATTAAATACTAAGAAATATGTTGAGAAAGGATTATACGCTGATTGTTTACAATTTATGCTAAGTGTTTATATGTCGTACCATCTAATATCATGATCTGGTGATTCGGATCGGTTAAAGGGCGTTTCAATTTCTACATCAAATTTCAACATTTCTTTCTCTTTTCTTCTTAGTTCACGATTGGTTTTGGAAATATAGAGGAGTAGCATTGTTTTTATTCTTTGGTTTAGTCTATATTGTTCCAACAAAGTAAAGTGTTTTCTAACCTTAAATGATTATTTTAAACATTGAAACTTGATTTTTGATTTTTTTCTCTATTTTTCTTTCATGTTGACCATTTTTCAAATTAATGAGAGAAAGTTTGATTCATTTATTTCTTGTTTCTTTTGAACATAAATATGGTTAAGAATGAGTTTATAATGGAGTGTGATAACTAAGAATCAAGTTAGATTGAAGTTTGGTTAAGGTTTTCTTAAGATGCCATTGTTGAGTGCTTAAGGTGCGTTAGAGAAAGAAATTGTTTGAGTTAATCTAGTGTTAGAGGCTTAGAGCTTTAGATTGTCAATTTTTGCTAAAAATGCAACTCTTGCTTAGTTTTAGGTGATTTTCTACTTAATTATGTTTTCCTAATTAAGTTTTATATGTTTCAATTCTTATTTGTAGCAAAAGATGTGGCCAAGTCCTTAAGGGCTAAAGGGAAAGAAAAAGTTACTATGGCTTTATGGATATTGATTTGTGCTAGATTAATTCAATTTCATAGTATAAGTTTATTATGTGATATAGATTAGGTTATCACTAATCTTGTTATGGTCGAACAATATGTATTTAAATGTTATGCTTTATCAGTGATTTAATTATGAATAAAATGATACTATGTGAATGTGTAATCATGTGTGCAATGGATAAATCAATGCTATGTTTAAATTATATGTGATGATTCATGATGAGTAATGATAATAATCAATGTTCTTGAGACATGTCTTAACACTAAATTTCCTATTAAACAATATTGGAAATAGTTCGGATATAGTTAGCATGCCATAAAATTTGACTTCTATTATAGGAAACATTTGGCACTTGTGTTGGTTTTACTGGGAACTTGTGCGCTTATTTACATATTGAGACTTGTTTGTGTTATTGTGGTGTGTTAAGGGAGTGTGTTTACACATTAGAGATTTTACGTCTGTTTGGTGTTTATGCACATCATTGTAGAGTGTAAGAGATTAATTTATGTATCCATTCTTGATTCTATATTTGGTTAAGAGGGGTTGTAATTTTAATATAAATTTTGGTTAAAAAGATTATATGGATGTGTGAATTATGAAAGGTTGTATCAATATGAAGCTATGATGACATTATGAAATGATGGTTTCAATTTGAGGGGTTGTCTTAAACGACTATTAACAAAATTTTTCAGATGTTGTTAAATGTTGATATATTAGTGAAGCATGTATAATTGATCAATAACATGTTGTTAATCAAAATACTTTGTTACTTAATATTTTTATATTATGATTTTGGTTATGTTAGCAAAACTAAGCTTTTCAATGCTCAGCGTGTGGATTGTTTGTTTCCATGCATAGGTGTTTTGTGATCTCCTAAGTTTTTGTCGAGTTTCCTCGACATCCAAAGGCTTATTCCTCAACTCCTTACTAGAGTTCTTGATGTCTCTTTGATGTCTTAGTAATAAGTGGCATGTACCTAGGTTCTTAGGTAACTTTCATGTCTTCAAATACTGAATTTTGAGTACTTTTTATTATGGCTTAATGATACCTTAAGTGTTGCAATTTACTTTCCAAATGGAATTTTGATCTAATATGTTATATGCCATAAAATTGCATGTTTTGAATTAGTTATGACATGTTAAATGTGTATGGAATAGTTTGGTTACATGAAGAGCATGTTTAGGTGCATTTAGAAGGCCAATGGCATGATACTAAATATAATTTTTCTACATTTCTAGGCTAGTGTCTAGAGACATCAATAACATGTCTTGATACCTCAAGAACAAAAACTTGAAATTCTTGGATTTCTAGGTACATGGCGTCCTTGTCTCAAGACATAAAACATCAAAGCTAAATTAGTGATCCTTTAGCCTAGGGTCTCAAGACGTAAGGCTTTATCTTGAGACATAGGGGTTAATGTCTCGAGACATAGTCCAATTAAGTGAAACGCCACAACATTTGAATGTTTAATTGTGGAATTTTGAAGTAATTAAGTCTCTGTGTTTGTGGTTATGTGTAACACCCCATACCCGGGTCTGAGGCTAAGACCGGATATGAGACATTACTATGCTTGAACTTTCTTAACATATACTTACAGGCTATAAAATTTCGTTCTGAATTTAAAACTCCTCTTTCTTAGTCTAATCATACATTTCTTGGGCCTACGAGGCCTTACACAAATATCTGAAAACTTTTGGAACTTAATCAAAAACATTTCTTTAAACTAGGGTTCACACGCCCATGTGACTTGGAACACGCCCGTGTACCTTTAGACACGCCCATGTCTTCCAACCATGGGCGACACTGGCTATATTCACACGGCCTTGACACGCCCGTGGGCTTAGACCGTGTGCTAATCCTTGATATACTGACTTAACCACATGGTCTGCCGCACACGCCCATGTTCTAACTGTGTGTCATACACGGCTCAAACGAACGGCCGTGGGATTTGCCCATGGCCTATCCTGACTTAAAAATAATAAGGTGCAGGGTACGCACGGCTTAGACACACGCCCGCGTGTCTAACCGTGTGGGCACTTAGAGGCTATTTACCACGCCAACTTCCACCCTGAAAATTCAAGACCAATTCAAGTTCAATTCAATACATTTCATGAACAATACTACATGCTTCATTAATCTAAATAAATATACATACTTAGTCAAATTTTTGGCCAATCACCTAGCCATATACAAAAGAATAATAACTTGATAGCCTATACATTGGCCCTTCTTAAAATATATTCTCAAAGTGAATGCTTCCTATACATGCCATACTTAGTAAAATAACTTGGCTATACCCAAAATAGCGATTGATAGTGTGCTACGAGCTCCAACTCCAACGATCCACAAGTTAGCTTGGCGGGACTACATAGAAAGAAAGAATTAAAGACGTAAGCATTTAGCTTAGTAAGTTTGCATGTAAAGCACGTATCAATATACTTGCTTAATATAAACCATTTGACATAACAATGGTATCATAAATTTCAGCTATAGAGCTTACTTACTCATACTGATTCTTACATGTCTCATGATACTTACTATTCTCATACTTGTAAGGTAAACAAGGTACCTGTATCACTTGATCACTTTGATCAGCATACTTTAATATAAATAATCATGATCTCTAATTCATCATTCATAACATAAATAATACTCAATTTCAACTAGATAATAGCTTTGCTTACTTAGCTTTCTTGTTATCTCATTTTAACTTTACTCATTTGCCCGATCAATTTCTGCGAATAACCGAGGATACTAAATCTCTTCCCACATAACTTGATGCCAAAGCCATATCCTAGATACGGTCTTACATGGAATATCTCATCTTGGTTTCGAGGCCATGTCTTGAGATGGACTTATACGAAGTCTTTCTCGTGGGTTCCCTTGGGAATTTACCATTGCCATGTTTTGACATGGTCTTACTTGGTATCTTTACTTATGAACTAGTCAATGCCGAGCCTTGGCTGGGGCTTACATGAAATCTTTCTTGTTCTCACCAATGCCATGCCTTGGCTAGGACTTACATGGGATCTCTTTCTCTTGATAGCTTTTCAATACCAAGACTTGTCTTGGACTTACATGACAACTTTTCAATACCAAGGCTTGCCTTGGACTTACATGACATCTTTGCTTGGAGACTCACCAATGCCATGCCTTGGCTTGGGCTTATATGGGTCTTAATCTCATAATAACTCTTCAATGCAAAGACTCGTCTTGGACTTACATGACATCTTTGCTTGATTGCCGATGCCATGCCTTGGCTTGGTCTTATACGGACTTTCTTATCTCATGTGGTAGATCGAGTATCCTGGGAAATTCAACTTCAATCGGGACTTTCTCATGCTTATTTTCATAAATTTCTTTATTTAACATAACATTAAACATTCCATGATAATAGTGTACATTATACTAAGCAATTCAATGATAGAAATCATAAAGCTTAGAAGTCATACAAATTTACCTCAATATACAAAATGTATGTAGATATGCAATTTAGTCTTCGACTTTGTTCTTGCCTCGGTTTCGATCCGGGCTTCGTTTTTCTTGATCTATATTCATAAATAGATCATTTAATACTCATATTGACTAAATTGACTCTTTACTCATATTTTGGAAAAATTACTATTTTACCCCTAAACTTTCTCATATTTGCACTTTTGCCCAAAGCTCGTAAAATGATTCTCATTCAACTTTCTTAAACTTCATGCTCATCTGATTCATTTTCTCTACTATAACAATATCAAAATCTCTCTATTTCTACTATGTATACTCAATCTCATAACTTTCACAAACTAGTCCCTATATTCATTTCATGAAATTCACTTAGAAAAAAATGTTTATCCAACATCAAACTCTCATAAACTTCCATAAAACGTCATTTAACAAGCATATCATTCATGGATAGATTTTTGAACATGCATCTTAGCTCATTTTATAGCTAAAAATAGCTAATTCATAATACGAGAACTTCAAAAAATACAAAGAATATTAAAAACGAGGTTAAGATGAACTTAATAGCAAGCTTGAAAAAAATGAAGAACCCTAGCTATGGAGTCTCCAAATTTTCGGCAATGGGAGGAAGAAGATGAATAGATTTTTGTCATCTTCTTCCTATTTTAATCATTTATTAGACAAATGACCAAAATGACCTTCTCTTTAAAAATTTCTATTTTACTAACTCATGTCCAATTTTGTCCAAAAATTATAATTTGGGCAATTTGCTATTTAAGGACTTCTAATTATTATTCTAAAGCTATTTCATAAAAAAAAATTCTAGAAACTCATATTTTGCAACTTTTGCAATTTAGTCCTATTAGACAATTCAACCTCAATTTAACAAAATTGCTTCATGAAACTTTTACACTAGCATGCAAACATGGCATAAACCTTAAAAACTCATATATTCACCTCAGATTCGTGGCCTCGCACCACTATTCCGACTAGGCCCTAAATCGGGCTGTTACAATTCTCCCCCTTAGGGATTTTCGTCCTCAAAAATCTTACCAGCAAAAAGGTTTGGATACTGGTTTCTCATACTCTCTTCTGGTTCCCATGTAGCTTCTTCTACTCCATGTCTTTGCCACAATACTTTCACTAGGGCAATACTTTTATTTCTCAGCTGCTTGACTTCCCGAGCTAAAATCTTGACTGGTTCTTCACCATAAGTCATGTCGGGATGAATCTCTATCTCTGACGGGGTAATTACATGTGAAGGATCTAATCGGTAGCGTCTCAACATTGACACGTGAAACACATCATGTATCTTTTCTAGCTCTGTAGGCAAATCCAAACGGTAAGCTACCTGCCCAACTTTCTCGGTAATCCCCTAAGGTCTAATGAAACGTGGACTCAACTTGCCTTTCCAGCCAAATCTGAGAACTTTTCTCCATGGTGACACTTTCAAGAAAACTTTATCCCCGACTTGATACTCTATCTCTTTTCTTTTTAAATTCGAGTAGGATTTTTGTCTGTCTGGTGCAGCTTTTAAACATTCCCTATCACTTTCACTTTCTCTTTAGCTTCTCTAACCAAATCAACCCCGTGAATTTGGTTTTCCTTGAGTTCAGTACAAAACAAAGGCATTCTGCACTTACGCCCATATAGAGCCTCATATGGCGCCATCTTTAAGCTCGACTAGAAACTATTATTATAAGCAAATCCTACCAGTGGGAGAAACTTTTCCCAACTGCCTTGAAATTCTAAAATACAACATCTGAGCATATCCTCGAGTACTTGAATTAACCTCTCTGACTGACCGTCAGTTTGAGGATGAAAAGCTGTGCTAAAACTCAATTTTGTACCCAAGGCTTCTTGTAGCTTCTTACAAAATCTAGAGGTGAATCTCAGATCTCTATCCGATATGATCGATAAGGGAACTCCGTGAAGCCTTACTATTTCTGAAACATACAAGTTTGCCAACTTGTCGAGTGAGTAATCTACTCGTACAGGTATAAAATGGGTTGACTTCGTGAGTCTATCAACTACAACCCATATAGCATCCTTCTTACTTGGTGACAACGGTAAACTTGTTACAAAATCCATGGTGATACGGTCCCATTTCCATTTGGGTACCATAATTGGTTGGAGCAAACCCGAAGGTACTTGGTGTTCAGCCTTTACTTGCTGACAAATGAAGCATCTTGAAACAAACTCTGAAATATCTTTCTTCATTTTTGGCCACCAATACTGTTGCTTCAAGTCATTATACATCTTAGTACTACTCGGATGTATAGATAAACACCTGTTATGTGACTCGTGCAAAATTCTCTGAATAAGCTCCTATTTTCTCGGTACATAAATTTTATCTCTAAACATCAAGTATCCATCAGAATTAATCTGAAAGTCGAATTCAACATCTGACTCGCACTAAGCTCTCTTGACTTGCAATTCGCCATCTTCATTCTGAGCCTCAAAGATCTCTTGAAGAAACATTGGTCTAGCTCTCAACTCAGCTAAAATAGAACCATCGCCGGATAAAGATATCCTTGAATTCAATGCTCTTAAAGCAATTAGGGACATTCTGCTTAAACCATCTGCGACCACATTCGCCTTTCCTGGATGGTAGTCAATGACCAACTCATAGTCTTTTATCAACTCTAACCATCTTCGTTGCCTTAAGTTCAACTCTTTCTGCATCACCAAGTATTTCAGACTTTTGTGATCCGTAAAAATCGACATCTTTCACCATATAAATGGTGTCTCAAAATCTTCAAAGCGAAGACTATGGCAGCCAAATCTAAATAATGCGTCGGATAATTCTTCTCATAAGGCTTCAACTGTCTAGAGGCATAAGCAATGACTTTGCCTCCCTGTATGAGTAAACAACCTAATCCATTTAAGAATGCGTCACTGTAAATCACAAATTCTTTCCCTATCTCGGGTTGTACTAAAACTAGAGCTTCTGTCAACATTGCTTTCAACTTCTCGAAACTTTACTGGCATTATTCTGACCACTCAAACTTCACATTTTTCTGTAACAATTTAGTCATCGGGGTTGCAATCATGGAAAACCCCTTGACGAATCGTCTGTAATAGCCGGCTAGGCCTAGAAAACTTCTAATTTCAGAGATGTTCTTCGGTGGCTTCCAGTCCATTATAGCTAAAATCTTACTTGGATCTACTCGGACTCCATCTCTCGAGACAATATGTCCCAGAAATCCTACTTCCTTGAGCCAAAATTCACTTTTACTGAACTTGGAATACAACTGATTCTCTCGTAGAATCTGTAAGACTGCCCGTAGATGCTTAGCATGCTCATTCTCATTTCAGGAATAAATCAGTATGTCGTCAATAAAAATGACTACAAACTTGTCGAGATATGGTCTAAAGATGCGGTTCATTAAATCCATGAATATCGCAGGAGCATTGGTCAACCCAAAGGGCATGACTAAAAATTCATAATGCCCATACCTTGTTCGAAAAGTGGTCTTCAATACATCTGAATCCTTTACTCTCAACTGGTAGTACCCTAATCTCAAGTCTATTTTGGAGAACACGTTAGCTCCTTTCAATTGATCGAACAAATCAGCAATGGGTACTTGTTCTTTACTGTCACTTTATTAAGTTGACGGTAATCTATGCACAATCTCATGGTGCCATCTTTCTTTTTCACAAATAAAACCGGAGCACCCTATGGTGAACAACTTGATCTTGCAAAGCCTTTATCTATCAACTCTTGCAACTGTAACTTCAACTCTTTCAACTCTATTGGAGCCATTCTGTAAGGAGTAATAGATATCGGTACAGTACCGGGAGCTAACTCAATACTGAACTCAACCACTCTAACTAGTGGTAGTCCTGGCAATTCCTCGGGAAAAACATCCAGGTACTCACATACTATCGGCACTGACTCAATCTTTAACTCTGTTTCTCTATCATTCATCACAAAGGCCAGATATGCCTCATACCTTTTTCTTATGTATCTATGTGCTGTCATATGAGAAATCATTACCGGCGATTCACCTCGTTCATTCTGATTCTATATGGAGTCCCCATTCTCACATCTCATCTCAATGTATTTCTTCCCACAATTAATTATTACATCATGGGCAGTCAACCAATCCATACCAAGAATGAGGTCAAACTCATCAAATGGTAACAACATAAGATTTGCTTTAAAGCAATGACCTCTAATCATTAATGGACAATCTTTACATACTTTATCAACTAACACACTCTTGCCTAAAAGATTAGACACCTTAATCATAAATTCTGTAGAATCTGTAGGCATACTCAAATCAGGTACTAATTTCATACAAATGTAAGAGTGTGTGGATATGGGATCTATTAAAGCAATAACATTGATATCATGAAGAGAAAAGGTACCTGTAATAACATCAGGAGAAGATGCCTCTTCGCGAGCGCGAATGGTATAAGTCCTTGTAGACGCTCTACCCTCGGGTCTCACGACCTGCTCTCGAGGGGTACCTCTTCCACTTGTCCCACTTCCCGGGTTTCTCTGCGGTCTTCCTCGGACCATACTCCCGGATCTCGGGTTCTGAGTTCTCTCTTCTTTCATCATTTCGGGACAATCTTTTATGTAATGGTCTTGGGAACCACATCTAAAACATACGTTTTCATGCGCTTAGCATTCTCCAGGATGACGTCTGCCACACTGTAGGCATTCAGGTCTATCAGATCAAATATTCCCTACACTTGCAACTGAAGTAGTCTATGCTTAATTTCCCGAATACTGCTTCCTATTATCCTTCCTTGAAAATCCAGTGGAAGTAGTCGATCGAGTAGGGAAATCTCTTGACTTCTTGGATGAAGATTGGAATGACTTATTCCACTGTCTCTTTTTAGAGTCACGAGACTCCATTTCAAACTTTCTCTTCTCTTTTACTAGTTCCTTAGCTTTACAAGCTCTCTCTACTAGCACAACAAATTCCTTTAGTTCTAGAACATCAACAAACAATTTGATGTCCTCATTTAACCCGTCTTCAAATCTTTTACTCATGGTGGCCTCAGTGGATACGCATTCGCGAGCGTACTTGCTGAGTCATACAAACTCACGTTCATAATCAGTCACTGACATCTTGCCTTGTTTCAGTTCTAGGAATTCCTTCCTTTTCTGGTCCACAAATCTTTGACTGATATACTTTTTCTTGAACTCTTCTTGGAAAACTTTCCATGTGACCTTTTCCCTCGGTACTACCAACACAAGGGTGTTCCACCATTGATAAGCAGAATCTCTTAAAAGAGAGACTACACACTTCATGCATTCATCAGACGTGCATGACAACTCATTAAATACCCTGATGGTATTTTCTAACCAGAATTTTACCTTCTCTGGATCATCATCTTTTCTAGCCCACAATTCTTCTGCCCCTTGTTTCCTGATCCTATCAACTGGGGGTTTGTCTCCTCGTACCACCTCTACTACTTGAGGGGCTGCAGGGATAGGTTGTGGAACAGGCAGGGGTGGAGGGGGTTGTGCATTCGGGTTCGTACGAACGAACTCTGTATACCACGTATTCATCATATGGAGGAAGGCTTCTATAGCCTCTTCTCCTCCTCCTTGACTCACCGTAATGGGTCTATTCTCATTCTCATTCGGCACCGTCCCTTCTGTGGGAGCTGGCGCGTTACTTTCTACATCATCCGCCACAGCTCTTTCGGGATCCATTTACTATATGTATAAACATAATTTAAGTCGTCAGAAGTCATCACATGTATAGCTAGACTCGTGTTCATGCTACGTTAGTCCTAGAAACGACTAAACCGTAGCTCTGATACCACTAAATGTAACACCCCATACCCGGGTCTGAGGATAAGACCAGATATGAGACATTATTATGCTTGAACTTTCTTAACATACATTTACGGGCTGTAAAATTTCATTCCGAATTTAAAAATCCTCTTTCTTAGACTAATCATACATTTCTTGGGCCTAAGAGGCCTTACACAAATATCTGAAAACTTTCAGAACTTAATCAAAAACTTTTCTTTAAACTAGGGTTCACACGCCCATGTGACTTGGAACACGCCCGTGTACCTTTAGACACACCCACGTCTTCCAACCGTGGGCGACACTGACTATATTCACACGGCCTTGACACGCCCGTGGGCTTAGACCGTGTGCTAATCCTTGATATACTGACTTAACCACATGGTCTGGGGCACACGCCCATGTTCTAACTATGTGTCATACACGACTCAAACAAACGGCCGTGGGATTTTCCCATGGCCTATCCTGACTTAAAAATAATAAGTTGCAGGGTACACACGGCTTAGACACACACCCGTGTGCCTAACCGTGTGGGCATTTAGAGGCTATTTACCAAGTCAACTTCCACCCTAAAAATTCAAGACCAATTCAAGTTCAATTCAATGCATTTCATGAACAATACTACATGCTTCATTGATCTAAATAAACATACATACTTAGTCAAATTTTTGGCCAATCACCTAGCCATATACAAAAGAATAATAACTTGATAGCCTATACATTGGCCCTTCTTAAAACATATTCTCAAAATGAATGCTTTCTATACATGCAATACTTAGTAAAATAACTTGGCTATACCCAAAATAGCGATTGATAGTGTGCTACGAGCTCCGACTCCAACGATCCACAAGTTAGCTTGGCGGGACTACATAGAAAGAAAAAAATTAAAGACGTAAGCATTTAGCTTAGCAAGTTTGCATGTAAAGCACGTATCAATATACTTGTTTAATATAAACCATTTGACATAACAATGGTATCATAAATTTCATCTACTTACTCATAATGATTCTTACATGTCTCATGATACTTACTATTCTCATACTTGTAAGGTAAACAAGGTATCTGTATCACTTGATCACTTTGATCAGCATACTTTAATATAAATAATCATGATCTCTAATTCATCATTCATAACATAAATAATACTCAATTTCAACTAGATAATAGCTTTGCTTACTTAGCTTTCTTGTTATCTCATTTTAACTTTACTCATTTGCCCGATCAATTTCTGCGAATAACTGAGGACACTAAATCTCGTCCCACATAACTTGATGCCAAAGCCATATCCTAGATACGTTTTTACATGGAATATCTCATCTTGGTTTCGAGGCCATGTCTTGACATGGACTTATACGAAGTCTTTCTCGTGGGTTCCCTTGGGAATTTACCATTGCCATGTCTTGACATGGTCTTACTTGGTATCATTACTTATGAACTGGTCAATGCCGAGCCTTGGCTGGGGCTTACATGAAATCTTTCTTGTTCTCACCAACGCCATGCCTTGGCTTGGACTTACATGGGATCTCTTTCTCTTGATAGCTTTTCAATGCCAAGACTTGTCTTGGACTTACATGATAACTTTTCAATGCCAAGGCTTGCCTTGGACTTACATGACATCTTCACTTGGAGACTCACCAATGCCATGCCTTGGCTTGGGCTTATATGGGTCTTAATCTCATAATAACTCTTCAATTCCAAGACTTGTCTTGGACTTACATGACATCTTTGCTTGATTGCCAATGGCATGCCTTGGCTTGGTCTTATACGAACTTTCTTATCTCATGTGGTAGATCGAGTATCTTGGAAAATTCAACTTCAATCGGGACTTTCTCATGCTTATTCTCATAAACTTCTTTGTTTAACATAACATGAAACATTCCATGATAATTGTAACACCCCTATCCCGTAACCGTCGCCGGAATAGGTAAGGGGTATTACTGGACTTGTAACACAGTTTGGAATAGTAAAATTTTTAACTTTTATCAAACATCATCTCAATTCAATAATATCACGCATTCATATTCATAGTATGCTTAAAACAAGCATATAAAATTCTAATTATACAACGGGGAATAATTTAATAACATATAAAAGATATTGGAAAACTTACGAAATAGGGTCACACGGTCAAGTCACACGCTCGTGTGCTCTGATCGTGTAGCACAAAACAGGCTTAGTTTAAGCCATTTTCACAGCTCTTATGACATGTACCTACAAGCATCATTTGCATAACATTATATATATATATATCATCTATACCAAAATGCCATTTAACAAAACTATCACAAGATGAATACATCATATAACACTTCTATATCAAATCAACCATTTTCACTCAAGCCATATCACATAGCTTGATCAAAATACAACAGATCATATCTCATTCATATACACAAGTGACCATATAATTCAACTTATTAACTAGCCTATACATGCCATATTACCCAAATTTCAAAGAGTTCAAAAATACCAATTGCTTCCTGGATAGTGTGATGAAATCTTCGATGACTTCCAACCTGGGTGAGCATTCAAATCACTGTAGAATATAGAGAATAGATAGAGTAAGCTAATAAGCTTAGTAAACTCGTATAATTATCAGCACTATATAAAAGACTTAACATTAAGCTTGTAACATTAAGCTTGTCATTTTAAGCAATAAGTTTGCTTAAAAACCAGCCTCATCTAATTCGATATTTATTTCCTTAACAGTCATGTAATTCATGCGTAATTTATCACATCTACTCACAAGTCTTATAAATTCATCAATGTCACTTGCTTGTCAAGTGTACCATGTATACCTGTACTGATTTGTATCATCATCTCTATTCTCGCAGCAGCATCTTTACAGTTGAACCCTTGAGACCAACATTGAAAACCCTTTATCTTACATACTAAGTGCCATATATATATATATATATATATATAACTAAACCATTTATATCACATATCACCAATACAATATCAATATCATAGAATTCACATAACATTGGGTCGATTTATTTCATTACGAATATATTTATATATAGTTTATCTATTAAATTTTCTTAATTACACTTCAAACCGTATAAATCTCAATTTGATGCATATAATACATAGTTATTTTATCAACAATCAAGACTTACCTTACTAAGCATATACGATACAATATCACATAGCTGCTCCTTTTATTTCGCTTAATCTTTCCAAAAATTGATATTCCTGATGAGTTAATAAACCTGTGTACTCAATGCCGAACTCTGTAACGTATCACACACTTAGTGTCTTTACTAATAATAACTCGCACACTTAGTGCCAATTTCTCGTAATGTATCGCACACTTAGTGCCGTTACTAATAATAACTCGCACACTTAGTGCATATTGACCGATATCGCACACTTAGTGCTCCGTATCAAAATTCCTCATCAACTCTTCACTCCAACTTATTCCATATCCGTACATGCATTATAACATGCATTATTTTCCCACCAAATCAACATCACATTCGGTTATTTATTAACATATAGATTTATCTCATAATCGGCTATGTTCATATTTCAAATTCATACCACACTTAACTATTTCATCAACATGTCTATGAATTATATATTTTTTTACCTCCCTTTCTAATTCGAATATTCCCATTCGGCACTATATTATAGCAAATATTTAACTCCATTAGAATTTACATACAACCTTTTAATAAAGATCAATTCAGCTCAATTACTTAAAACTTACTACATGGTATCGTATGTTGATATATATAATCATATCATTTTACTCATCCAATTTGTACATCTATCATGCAACCTTCTTTACCATTAACAATCACACAACTTTACGATCAATAATATTAACCCTATAGGTTTAATACTCACCTCGTGTATCCGTCGACTATTCGTCTATTTTCCGATTTTCCTCGATCAAAATCTTGAATTTGTTTGTCTTGATCTTAATCCCTTAGAAAACCATGGCCGAATGTTAAAGCTTCCAAACCCCTTTCTTTGTTTTGCTATTCGGTTCAAGAAGATGAAAAACATAATAAAAATATAATATGGCTTTATTTTATTAAACATTATTCCATAATTTACTAAAATACCCATGTTTAATAACCATATAAATTATGTAATTCAATGTCCACTACCGTCCACTCAAATATACAATGGTATAATTACCATGCAAGGACTCCCATTTATAAAGCCATTATCAAATAAGTCATTTTACTAGTGGCACACATAGTTTTCGTTTTACGCGATTTAATCCTTTTTACCGAATTAACTATTTAATCGGTAAAATTTCTTTACGAAAATTTCACACAGTAATACTACCACACTGTAAGCATTATTAAAATAATAAAAATAATATTTTAACTCGATTAAGTGGTCCCGAAACCACTCGTTCCAATTAGGGTCTAAACTGGGCTGTTACAATAATAATGTACATTATACTAAGCAATTCAATGATAGAAATCATAAAGCTTAGAAGTCATACAAACTTACCTCAATATACAAAATGTATGTAGATATGCAATTTAGTCCTCGACTTTGTTCTTGCCTCGGTTTTGATCCGGGCTTCGTTTTTCTTAATCTATAATCATAAATAGATCATTTAATACCCACATTGACTAAATTGACTCTTTACTCATATTTTGGAAAAATTACTATTTTGCCCCTAAACTTTCTCATATTTGCAATTTTGCCCCAAAGCTCGTAAAGTGATTCTCATTCAACTTTCTTAAACTTCATGCTCATCTGATTCATTTTCTCTACTATAACAATATCAAAATCTCTCTATTTCTACTATGTATGCTCAATCTAATAACTTTCACAAACTAGTCCCTATATTCATTTCATGAAATTCACTTAGAAAAAAAAAGTTTATCTAACATCAAACTCTCATAAACTTCCATAAAACACCATTTAACAAGCATATCATTCATGGATAGATTTTTGAACATGCATCTTAGCTCATTTTATAGCTAAAAATAGCTAATTCATAATACGAGAACTTTAAAAAATACGAAGAATATTAAAAACGGGGCTAAGATGAACTTACTAGCAAGCTTGAAAAAAAATGAAGAACCCTAGCTATGGAGTCTCCAAATTTTCGACAATGGGAGGAAGAAGATGAATAGATTTTTATCATCTTTTTCCTATTTTAGTCATTTATTAGACAAATGACCAAAATGCCCTTCTCTTTAAAAATTTCTATTTTACTAACTCATGTCCAATTTTGTCCAAAAATTATAATTTGGGAAATTTGCTATTTAAGGACTTCTAATTATTATTCTAAAGCTATTTCATAAAAAAATTTCTAGAAACTTATATTTTGCAACTTTTTCAATTTAGTCATATTGGACCATTCAACCTCAATTTAACAAAATTGCTTCATGAAACTTTTACACTAGCATGCAAACATGGCATAAACCTTAAAAACTCATATATTCACCTCGGATTCATGGCCTCGCACCACTATTCTGACTAGGCCCTAAATCGGGCTGTTACATTATGTGCTCTGTTTATATGTTTGAGGTTAGGAGTTCGAGTCGCGCCTAAAGAAAGTTTTTGCTATTTTATTCTAAACTAACTTCTATCCTTGACTTGTTGGCTTAAGCTCAATTCTGTGTAAATTTGTGTTAAGAGTGAGCCTGCTGGTTCAATGGTTAGGTATTTGTTCCCTTACTGGTCTTGTGTTTGAGTCATGATGTACGCGGTATGTAAATATTTTTGTTAATTGTCAGAATTCTGATCGATAGTTTTATCATTCTTCTTTCCTTCACCTTTTCATTTACTTTCTTTTTCCTTTTTCTCTTTTTTTGTTCTTTTATTTTTCTTCTCTTCTTTTCTATTTCCTCTTCGATGTAGGCTTAGATTCATACTTTTTATTTGCTACTATTATCGAGTAAGTTCGTTTATGTTAATTTGTAAGTTCAGTTGTTCAATTTCTAAAATCGTTGTTGATTGTTGGCACTGTGGCAAAAAAATTGACTTCTTGCTTAAACTGTTTGAATCTTTTGTTTATAAGTTCGATTGTTGTTATTTATGAGAGGGTATCGAAGATAACAATCCCTCTAACATCCTAGATTCGTGATTGCGGTGGTGCGGAGGTAATTACTACGCGATTTAGGATTTTCTTGTGTCAAAAGGTTTCGACGGGGTTAGTTGTGTGATAATCTTAGTGTTGTTTCGAATTATCGCTTAATTGCTTATGGATTGTTTGTTATAGGTTTCAAGAATCTTCTAAGTTGTTCCAGCTTCGAAACTTCTTCAGGTGTGTACCGAAAATCTGAGTTTTTAAGAATACTGGACGTCAAAAAATATGGTTGTCGATGCCACACGGCCGTGTATTAGGCTGTGTGCTAGGGTGTGTGGTAGGCCATGTAACTCACTCTTCACCAGGTAAGAGCCAAACAAGCAAGGGACACGGGCGTGTGTCTAGACGGTGTGTGGCCTTAATAGTGCAGGGTTCACACAGGCCAAGGACACGGGCATGTGTCCAGGCCATATAGCTCTCTGTTTGCAAAATAATGATCACACAGGCGGAGGACACGACCGTGTGTTAGGCCGTGTGAGACACACGGGCAAGCACAGTAGCATGTGCAGGCTATGTGGGGCCATACGGGCCAGTTACTTAGGCTGCGTGAGACCACACGAACGTGTGGGCCAGTGTATGAAATTTTGCCAATATCCCGAGCATCACTCGAACTGAATACAAGCCTTCTGTGAGGCTGTTTGAACTAAATTAAACTGTATAAACTGATATTCTGTGATCTGAACCCTGTGTACTGATTATCAGCATGTATTATGTTTGATTAATGTTAATGGAATTGATTTACTGTAGTTGAGTATGAGCGGTATTTGAGTATTCACATAAAACTCTATATTAACTGTCATGTGAAGTCTGCATATACATCGGGTTGGAATTGAATCAAGAGGAAGTTTTTTGTTCTGAAATAATGGATAACTCACTGGTATATGTGTTCTGATCTGGCAACTAGACTACATTCTCTGAAACATGTCAGATCGACACTATGTGGTGTGTAGGGTAAGAAAGGTCATAAACCCTATTTGGTGTGTTAGGTGGATCAGAGATGGTGTGTAGCGGCTGGTTTTAAGTAATTGCATCTGTTCTGTTCTACAACTGACTACAGTCTAAAATTTTATCTGTCTATGATTTTGATCTATAATCGATTGAAGTGTTTCCTGATTCTGAATCAACATCTGCACTTGGATATCTTAGTTTTACTGATACCCTATTGAATATGTAAATAGTTGGTTCCTTTCTGATATATTAATTCAATTATTCTTGAATGGATTTCAAGTAAACCACATGCTTGAACGAGTCAGCAAATGGAGGTAGTCATCCAAACCAGGAACGTGAACATAGTTGGATGACTATTTGTATAGTTTACCCTTGTTTCTAATACGTGGATAGTTTATGTTACAAAAATAGTAATTCAATCGGACAGTTTGGAGGTAGTTAAAGCTATACATGGTAGTGTCTCGAAGATGTCAAACTCTGCTCTGATTGGAAAGATACACCACATATTGTCCCAAGAAAGTCAATGGACTTTACGATACATTCTTAGGGAGGAGAATCAAAGTGCTGATTATTTAGCCAAATTGGCTTTTGAAAGAAAAGAGGATTTGTAGCTGGATGAGGCTCCTCTAGAAGACACTTTAGCATTTCTTAAAATAGACAAAGAAAAATTTTTGTATCTTTCATTCTTTTCATGTAATTTAGTCCTGTAATGTTTTTCTTTCACCCAAAAAAAATGTTTACTAATCAAGCTTTTTGAAATTGACCAAAAAATAACCTTTAAAAATGAAAAATATGTAACACCCCAAATCCGGCCCAAACACCACGACCGGATCTGGCATGTCACTAAGAAGATTTAGTAAAACATATCGCATTTTTGGAAAACATTTGTCGAGTTTAAACATCTATATCGGAAAACTTAATGATTTGATAATTTATAAAAGATATACATTTTATATGTTGCCTTTATGAATTAGAAACCAAAATTTAGTACATGCCCTAGTTTATATTTTTCGCCGAAATTAAGTGTCCAATAATAGTAAAAAAAACCCCAAAAGAAAGCCTAGAGTATAAGGCTAGTGGCCCATGGCCTTATTACAATAAAATATAAAACCCAAAATATTTTAAAATATTGAAGGAAAATTTAAATAAATGGCGTCCTTGCTGTAACAAATCGAACTCTTGCATGGCCACTTTGCGCTCCCCTCCAGCCCGGTCCGATGCACTAAGTGCTACCTAAAAAAATGTTAAATAATAGGGTGAGTCACAGGACTCAGTGTGCAACCCTCGCGCACCATCAGACTGGGCCTTAGCCCCACAGAACAGATAACAAAATATAATATATCAGGAATTAATATCAGGAATTATGCAAAGCCCAACCCAATCCTAGGTTTCCATCCGCTACACACCACCCTTACCTGCCAATCACACCATGGGGATTTCTACAATCAACCCACACCGCTACACACCATCGATGGCAGTCATGCTGCAATTAGCTGCTCATCGTCAGATCATGGCAATAGCCACTACAACAGATCATGGAAAAAGAAACCACTACAACAGATCATGGCAAAAGCCACTACAACAGAACACTTCCCCTTTCACCAATCACCCAACCCCGTGCAATCACAGAAACTGGCGTACATGTTTATCATATCAAATCAACAGAACCATTCACTTTAGAATGACAGAGATCACTAATCAAGTGATTCGCCTTTACCCTCCTCGGGTTTTCAACAGCCATACCGGAATTTAGGCATTTAACAGAATATAACAGATTTACAAACATATACTAATAGGCAATCCAAATGGTGTGAGAATGTTACACACCTGATAACACGTAGTACTACTTTCTATGTCGATACCCTCACTAATTAGATCTACTACCCTTTGTCTACAACTTTGCTCAAAAGCCAGAATAACGCGAAGATAAGGCCTCTCCTATATTCGGCCAATGGTTAGTGTTTTACACGAATTATACGTTTAAATTAACAGATCTCCTTACCTTGAAATCCTGAAAGTAATATGATCCGAGTGCTACTAAACTCTGGCTTAGAAATCTAAGCGACTGAATCCACTTTAAATCCCGGAATGTCGCAAATGAGAGAAAACACCCGATTAGTTAACCATATAGCCATTCGGCTAAGATCTCTAAAAGCCGGAAAAAGATTGAAATCTCATGAATCGACACTTACCTTTAGTTTTCTTCAAGATTCGGCCCAAGCAGACACCACAGAAGGAATTCGGCAAGCACAGGAGATGAGATCTAGGGATTTCGGCTTTAAAGAAAATCCCGGAAGAGATGAACAAGAGGGAGATTTCGGCTACAAGAACAAACAAGAGTGTAGTTTCGGGTTTTAGTGAATGGGAGAAGAATAACAATGGAGATCAGAAGATTCGGCTAAAAGGAAATTTTCAAAGAAAGAAGAAAGGGTGAGGGAGGTGGTGATTTTCGACTTTTGGAAGAGAAAAGATGAAGAAAGAAAACAAAAGAGGTGGCCCTCAAATTTTCGGCACACCTTTAGCCTATACTCAACCGATTTTCCCCCCTCTCCTGTGTTTGATTTTCGTCCAACAATAGCCTTTCTGATAGATCCTCATCCTATCCCTTGCCCCTATCAAAACACCCATCCAAAAGAGGCTTAATTATCTCCAACTCTTCCCTCCTTTATCAGCTTTAATTATCCACATATTAAAACAATAAAAGTCCTATAATTTAGCCTTGTTGCCGTCCCCCCTAGCTCCTCTATAAGTGTCGAATTTGGCCCAAAAACATGGGCTCCAAGTGGCCAAAACTTGAGCCCCTCCATCCACTAGTGACGCCACCCCCTGCTCCTTTGTAACGCCACCAACCTTTGGGCCATAAGCCCATTTTGTCATTTAAAATACAGAACTACCCTTTAAAGTGCTAAAGTGTCTACACAAAAATTTAGTCAAGGCCTCAGCCCATTCTTGAGCCCAATCTGGACCCCTAACCCTCAATTTAATATTTTAAGCATACATTACATAAAATGCACAGGTCCAATAATTTGGGATTTTACAGTTCTACCCCCTTAAAATAAATTTCGGCCTTAAAATTTACCTGATCAGAAAAGATGGGGATACTGCTGTCGCATAACATCCTCTGGCTCCCATGTCGCTTCCTCCGCGCCGTGGTTCCGCCACAAAACCTTGACCAAAGGGACGGACTTCCTCCTCAACACCTTTACGTCTCGATCCATGATTTGCACTGGCTCCTCCTCAAAGGACAAGTCTAGCCTTACTTCAATTTTTTCCACTGGCCCAATGTGCGATGGGTCAGAACGATAACGTCTTAACATTGAGACATGAAACACATCATGTATCCGCTCCAACTCTGGAGGCAACTCCAGTCGATACGCCACTGGGCCCACACGTTCTAGTACCCGATAAGGTCCAATAAACCGGGGACTTAGCTTGCCTTTTCGACCAAACCTCATTACCTTCTTCCACGGTGACACTTTCAAAAAGACTTGATCTCCCACTGCAAATTCCAACTCCTTCCGCTTAAGATCCGCATAAGATTTCTGCCGATCAGATGCTTCCTTCAACCGAGCCCGAATTAATCTAACTTTCTCTTTCGTCTCCGACACTAGTTCTAGACCCAACACCTGACGCTACCCAATTCTGTCCAACAAGTAGGAGTACGACATCTCCGTCCATATAACGCTTCATAAGGCGCCATCTGAATACTAGATTGATAGCTGTTATTGTGCGCAAATTCCGCCAAGGGTAAGTACTCCTCCCAACTACCCCTAAAATTGATGATGCAACCCCTTCGCATATCCTCCAAAATCTGTATTACCCTCTCAAACTGACCATCAGTCTACGGATGAAAAGCGGTACTAAAGTCTAACCTTGTTCCCATTGCCTGATGCAGAGCCTTCTAGAATCGTGACGTGAATCTAGGGTCTCTATCTGATATGATCGACATAGGTACACCATGCAGTCTCACAACCTCAGCCACGTACAGCTTGGCCAACCTTTGCAGAGAATAATCAACACGAACCGATATGAAGTGAGCAGACTTCGTCAATCGATCAACAATCACCCAAATCGAATCCTTCTTAGTGGGCGTAAGAGCTAACCCACTAACAAAATCCATCGTGATTCTTTCCCATTTCCACTGCGAAATCTTTACCGGCTGCAACAACTCCGAAGGCATTTGGTGTTCCGCTTTCACCTGCTGGCACGTCAAACACTTACTCACGAATTCCGTTATCTCTCACTTCAGACCTGGCCACCAGAATTGTTCTGCAAATCCCGATACATCTTAACCCCTCTAGGATGCATAGCGTAAAGGCTACTATGCGCCTCCTGAAGAATCATCTGCCTTAACTCCACATCCTTTGGCATACAAACTCTCTTACGAAAACACAGGACTCCATCACCATTCAAACTATAGTCTTCTCCTTCACCACTTCGTAGTTGCCGGAGTCGAGCACTCAAGACATCGTCTAGAAGCTGCTTTTTTTTTTATCTGACTAGTCCACACTGGTCTCACTTGGAGTTCAGCTACCAAACTACCATCCTCATAGAGACTGAGATGAGCGAACATCGCCCTTAAATCCGCTATCGCCTTCCGACTCAACGCATCCGCCACCACGTTAGCCTTGCCCAGATGATATTCGATCGAGCAGTCATAGTCCTTCAAAAGTTCAATCCACCTATGTTGTCTTAGATTCAGCTCCTTCCGGTTAAGAAGATACTTCAGACTCCTATGGTCGGTGTAAATAACAGACTTTTCCCCAAACAGGTAATGTCTCTAGATCTTCAGAGCGAACACTACCGCAGCCAATTCTAAATCATGTGTGGGGCAGTTCAACTCATGCAGTCTTAATTGTCGAGACGCATAGGCAACCACCTTTCCATCTTGCATCAACACACATCCTAAACTCGTGTGTGACGCATCACAGTAGACGGTAAACTCTTTTCCCGCCTCTGGCTGAATTAACACTGGCGCTTCCGTCAAGATTCTCTTCAGCTTCTCAAAGCTCTCCTGCTGTTTGTCGGTCCATACAAACGATACTCCCTTCCTCAACAACTTAGTTAAAGGTGTCGCTATCAATGAGAACCCTTCAACAAACCTTCTGTAGTACCCGGCCAATCCCAAGAAACTTCGAACTTCTGCCACAGACTTCGGCGGTTTCCAATCCAATATGGCTTCTATCTTCCGAGAGTCCACTCTAATCCCCTCTGCGGCAACTACATGCCCTAAGAAAGTCACTTCCTTCAGCCAGAACTCACACTTACTGAATTTTACGTACAACTGCTTCTCCCTCAGAATTTGCAACACCACACGAAGATGTGCATCATGCTCCTCCTTGGACTTGGAGTAAACCAGGATATCGTCGATGAACACCACGACAAACCAATCCAGATACGATTGAAATACCCGGTTCATCATATCCATAAATGCCGCTGGCGAATTCGTCAACTCGAACGGCATCACCAAAAATTTGTAATGACCGTACCGAGTCCGAAACGCCGTCTTATGAATGTCTCCTTCCTTTACCCTTAACTGATGATATCCCGACCTTAAGTCAATCTTAGAAAAGACCGAAGCTCCTTTGAGCTGATCGAACAGATCGACGATTCTCGACAGCGGGTACTTGTTCTTAATCGTTAACTTATTCAGTTGACGGTAGTCCACACACATCCGCATGGACCCGTCCTTCTTCTTCATGAATAGGACCGGCGCTCCCCACGGAGACACACTTGGTCGAATAAAACCTCGATCCAACAGTTCCTGAATCTGAGTTTTGAGCTCCACCAGCTCCTTCGGTGCCATTCGGTAAGGAGCAATGGACACCGGCGCCGTACCTGGAAGTAGCTCTATTCCAAACTCCACTTCACGATCTGGGGGTAATCCTGGCAGCTCCTAAGGGAAAACATCCGCAAAATCCTTTACTGTTCTTACCCTATCGATAGTCACCTCCTTAGCGTCCAAAAGCACTGATAAAAGCTAGAAATGCATTACATCCTTTCTGCATCATCTTAACCACCTTCAATGCAGATACTACGTTGGACAAATAATCCCTTCTTTCTCCTAGCACAACCACCTCCCTGCCTTCCGGGGTACTCAACACCATACGCTTTGTCTCACAATCCAACTTAGCACGATGCTTAGTCAACCAATCCATTCCCAAAATGAGGTCAAACTCCCCAAATGGTAATTCCATTAAGTCAGCCGCGAACACTACGCCTTGAGTCTCTAAAGGTACGTTCCTAAACAGTTTGTCCATTACCCTAGATTGTCCTAAAGGACTAACCACAGTTATCTTTCTAGTAGTTGTTTCAGAGTCTATACTTAGGGTCTCAGATACCGAACATGCAACATAGGAGTGGGTTGACCCAATATCAATCAAGGCAACAAAAGGGTTATCAGCAATAAGAAATGTACCGATTATAACGTCCGGTGCGTCACCATCCTCCCGTCGACGAGCTGCATAAACTAGACCAGGCTGCCTTGCGTCTACATTACCTGCACCCCTACCAGGTGCTCCACGACCACGACCAGATCCATTTCCTTCTCTACCTGGGCCACGACCCCTCGGTACTGGCTGACCACCTCTCCCAGCCTAATCAGAACCTCGTCCCGCGGGCTATGCCTGATTCACCTGGGGACAGTCCTTAATCATATGCTCCGTGGATCCACACCTGAAGCATCCACCGGTTCTCCTTCTACACTCCCCATAATGTACCTTTCCGTACAAGTTACACGACCAATTCTGACTCCCAGTAGCAGGTGTCGGCGCACGAGCTGGCCCATCAGACCTAGGCCTTTTCTGAAAATTTCCAGATGATCCCGACGGCCCAAAATTCCTCTTATTCCTATTCCTATTCCTATCATTATCCTTATTCTGTTTCTCAGTCCGCTTAACCTCCTCAGATATCTTATCTTTCTCAACCAAAATCGCAACGTCCCTTTCCCGCTGCGATGCTACTAATACCCTCAGCTCATCCATTAGTCCATCCTCGAACCATACGCAACGCTCATAATCAGTCGCCACAATCCCTCGAGCGTAACGGCTCAACCGCAGAAATTCCGCCTCGTATTCAGATACAGACTTACTTCCCTGCACCAAATTCAGAAATACCTTCCTCTGGCCGTCCACATAGCTGGCCCTAACATACTTTCCCTGAAACGATTCCTTAAAGTAATCCCAGTCAATCCGGTCTGCGGCAGTACCCTCCTTTATCGTGAGCCACCACTGATAAGCCTCGTCTCGAAGAAGAGACACGACCCCCTTTAGCTTCTCCTCTATAGTGAAGTCAAGGTCATCCATTATACGCTTACTTGCCTCTAACCAATACTTAGCTGTATTAGGGGCTACGCCAGAAACACCCCTAAACATCTCCGCTCCGTTGGCTCGGAGTCATTCCGACACAGATTTCTAAACTTTGTCAAGGACCCGCAACATCGCCTGAAATTCTCCCTCCACAGTTGGCGGATCTGGCATCTCGTTTCCTAACTCGTGGCCAGACCCTACTGGCTCTGGCACGGTCATCCTACCCCTACCACGACCACGCGGCAAACGTCCTCGACCCCTTGTACTCATTCTTCCGATTGCCGTTTATATGATTAGAATTTTTTATGAATTATTAACTCTTCCCACTGATTATCCACGAACAATCTTATGAAAAGTAGTTTCAAGAGTGATTCTTTCGAATTCGAACCTATCTACAGTTTCAATCTCAAGTTTACCTCCTAATTCTAGAAACCACATACATTCACACCTCAACATACATATCACATCCATGAAGTCACATTCACCACATAAGGGTATTTTTGTCATTTCACTACCCAGGGGTTTTTCCGTAATTTCATCCTACAGGGTTTCTTTGTAATAAAGTATCTTGGAGATTTTTGAAATAAAGGTATATATATATTTTTAAAATAGGGGTATTTTGGAGAATTTGATTTCAAAAGAACAATAGTGGCATTCAGATGTTTGTGGTTTTTGGTTGTTGTTGTGTGTTGTGTGTTATTGTGTGTTGTGTGTTGTTGTTTGTTGTGTTTTTTTAAAAAAAAAACAAAAATTCCGTTGACTTTGTAAATCGGGGTATTTCCGTAAATCTGGGGGTATATCTGCAAATCATGGGTATCTTGGTAATTTTCAAAATAAGGGTATTTTGGTAATTTCGTGAAGCAAGGTGTTTTGGAAATTTTGCAACCCGTGGTATTTTGGTAATTTTTTTATAAACCAGGGGTATTTCGATAATTTTGCAAATTTTGATAATTTTCCAAATCAATGGCGTTTTGAAGATCTTCAAATCAATGATGTTTTGGTAATTTTTCCAAATCAAGGGCGTTTTGGTAAATTGTTTTACAAAACTAGGGTGGCTAGTCCCTTTCGGGTTTTAGTTAGAAACTTTTGGCCCGTTAACAAGTCCTCACGGTTAAGGTGAACAGTCACTACGTACCAGGTAGGATTCCAGCGAAGAGGAGGTGAGTCACTAGGATTGCTTAAGTACCAGGCTCTTCCGGATCCAATCCTAGACATGCGCATGCCTGTTGCCACACCCTAACCCAGCGACTTGCTCACGGGTTTGTTTAGTTGGCTTAAGTCTTATGAGATTTAAGAAGTTGTTTAAGCTAAGCCTAGAGTCTATCAAGTTCTAATTTAAAAAGTCTACATCCCATAAAGCCCATCAAGCCCACATACATATATAACACACAGTGAGTTCAGAATACTTACCTGGCAGACTTGGGCCGGAGACGCAATTTCCATGCCGAGAGAACCATCCTGTATTATTTATAAACATGCATGTTTCAAAACCCATCTTTTAGAAAATGTTTTGAGCCCAAAACCCCACAGTCGAGTTTTAAACCGAGCTCTGATACCAATTTGTAACACCCCAAACTTGGCCCAAACACCACGACCGGATCTGGCATGTCACTAAGAAGATTTAGTAAAACATGTCGCATTTTCGAAAAACATTTGTCGAGTTTAAACATTTATACTGGAAAACTTAATGATTTGATAATTTATAAAAGATATACATTTTATATGTTGCCTTTATGAATTAGAAACCAAAATTTAGTACATGCCCTAGTTTATATTTTTCACCGAAATTAAGTGTCCAATAATAGTAAAAAAACCCCAAAAGAAAGCCCAGAGTATAAGGCTAGTGGCCCATGGCCTTATTACAATAAAATATAAAACCCAAAATAATTTAACATATTGAATGAAAATTTAAATAAATGGCGTCCTTGTTGTAACAAATCTAACTCTTGCATGGCCACCTTGCGCTCCCCTCCAGCCCGGTCCGATGCACTAAGTGCTACCTGAAAAAAATGTTAAATAATAGGGTGAGTCACAGGACTCTGTGTGCAACCCTCGCGCACCATTAGACTGGGCCTTAGCCCCACAGAACAGATAAAAAAATATAATATATCAGGAATTAATATCAGGAATTATGCAAAGCCCAACCCAATCCTAGGTTTCCATCCGCTACACACCACCCTTACCTGCCAATCACACCATTGGGGATTTCTACAACCAACCCACACCGCTACACACCATCGATGGCAGTCATGCTGCAGTTAGCTGCTCATCGTCAGATCATGGCAATAGCCACTACAACAGATCATGGCAAAAGCCACTACAACAGAACACTTCCCCTTTCATCCATCACCCAACCCCTGCAATCACAGAAACCGTCGTACATGTTTATCATATCAAATCAACAGAACCATTCACTTTAGAATGACAAAGATCACTAACCTGGTGATTCGCCTTTACCCTCCTCGAGTTTTCAACAGCAATGCCGGAATTTCGGCATTTAACAGAATATAACAGATTTATAAACATATCCTAACAGGGAATCCAAATGGTGTGAGAATGTTACACACCTGATAACACGTAGTACTACTCTCTATGTCGATACCCTCACTAATCAGATCTACTGCCCTTTGTCTACAACTTTGCTCAAAAGCCGGAAGAACGCGAAGATAAGGCCTCTCCTATATTCGGCCAAGGGTTAGTGTTTTACTCGGATTATACGTTTAAATTAACAGATCTCCTTACCTTGAATTCCCGAAAGTAATACGATCCGAGTGCTACTAAACTCTGGCTTAGAAATCTAAGCGATTGAATCCCCTTCAAATCTCGGAATGCCGCAAATGAGAGAAAACACCCGATTAGTTAACCATATAGCCATTCGGCTAAGATCTCTAAAAGCCGGAAAAAGATTGAAATCTCGCGAATCGACACTTACCTTTAGTTTTCTTCAAGATTCGGCCCAAGCAGACACCACAGAAGGAATTCGGCAATCACAGGAGATGAGATCTAGGGCTTTCGGCTTTAAAGAAAATCCCGGAAGAGATGAACAAGAGGGAGATTTCGGCTACAAGAACAAACAAGAGTGTAGTTTCGGTTTTTAGTGAATGGGAGAAGAATAACAATAGAGATCAGAAGATTCGGCTAAAAGGAAATTTTCAAAGAAAGAAGAAAGGGTGAGGGAGGTGGTGATTTTCAGCTTTTGGAAGAGAAAAGATGAAGAAAGAAAACAAAAGAGATGGCCCTCAAATTTTCGGCACACCTTTAGCCTATACTCAACCGATTTCCCGCCCTCTCCTGTGTTTGATTTTTAGCCAACACTAGCCTTCCTGATAGATCCTCATCCTATCGCTTACCCCTATCAAAACACCCATCCAAAATAGGCTTAATTATCTCCAACTCTTCCCTCCTTTATCAGCTTTAATTATCCACATATTAAAACAATAAAAATCCTATAATTTAGCCTTGTTGCCGTCCCCCCCCAGCTCCTCTATAAGTGTCGAATTTGGCCCAAAAACATGGGCCCCAAGTGGCCAAAACTTGAGCCCCTCCATCCACTAGTGACGCCACCCTCCTGCTCCTTTGTAACGCCACCAACCTTTGGGCCATAAGCCCATTTTGTCATTTAAAACACAGAACTACCCTTTAAAGTGCTAGAGTGTCTACACAAAAAATTAGTCAAGGCCTCAGCCCATTCTTGAGCCCAATCTGGACCCCTAACCCTCAATTTAATATTTTAAGCATACATTACATAAAATGCACAGGTCCAATAATTTGGGATGTTACAAAAAAATAGGGCTTCACTTAGTTTTAGGAAGCAAATATTATGTTTGTTTTTATTTTTTATTTTTTTAAAATGAAAATATTAAAGAAAATTTGTTTGGTTAAAAAATTCTGGAAATAATTTTTGAAAAATGAAAATAAGGTTGAGCATTTGGTCGAATTGACTCGAAACAAGTGAAAATATTTCGAGTTAATTAAGTTCATGAGTCTTATTTTATCATTCTAACTTGATTTACATATTTTAATAAATTCGAGTGAAATAAAACTCAAGCCGAATCGAGTTGGATTGAATAAATTTATTCGAATTAAAATAAAATAAAAAATAAACTAATCATTTTAAGATTTTATTACAACATGACTAAATTCCAAGTGAAGAAACATAAATACCATATATAGTTAAAAAAATCTTTTAAAATACAATAAATAGCAAAACAAAATAATTAATATGATAAATTTGATTTGATAATTTACTTATTTAATGCCTCAAATTTATCATTTTGTAATTTTTTAAATATTATAATTTATCATGTATATATATATATATTGATTTCTTAATATTTTTAATTTTTTAATTCTTATATATATTGATATAATTCTGGGAAAATATTTTATAAATATTTTGAATTTTTGAAGATTATTTTGAATTTTTTATATTTTTTAGAGGGACCAATTTGCACATTTTCAAAGCTATCAAGCACCCAAGGGATATTTACCTCAATATTTTATTCGAGTTATTTGAAGTATTCAAGTTGTAAAATTCAACTTGACTCAAACTTGAGAAATGAAATTATTTATTCGAGTTGATTCAAAAAAATGAATAACTCAAAACTCGAATTTTTATTTTATTTTTTCAAATCGAATTGAGTTTTGGTCACCTCTAAATAAAAGTATGTGAAAATTAAAAATTATAAAAAGTATATTTTCATTATTCTCACTAAAAATATTCTGTAAAACTAAAAAAATTGAAACAAAGCTTTTAACTTTAAATTTAATTAATAAATTGGTCATGGTTCAAGCTCATTTAACCACAAAAATTCTTTTTTTTTTCAACCATTTTTAAATATTAAAATCTTCGAATCCATATAAATATAGTAATTTATATATATTTTTGTTTTTCTATTATAAGGAAGTAGTGTACTAAACATGTTTACATAAATTATTATTATTTAAAAAACACTTTTTAATTTTTGAAAAATAGAAAATGAAACTATTTCTTTGAAAACGAAAATAGAATTTATTTTTAGAAACCAAACGGTTTTCATTTTCATATTTTATTTTTAAAAAAATGGAATTCATGTTTGATAAATAAAAATAAAAATTTGTCTGCTAAAACATTCTATGTGCCTATTTCCTATAATAGAAACATGAGGAATAATTTTTTTTAAAAAATTAAATTTGGACCAGAGTATAAATTTAATATAAAAAACTATTGAAAAAAAGTATTTTTGTGCTGATATGAGTTTTAACTCAAGCTAATTCAGTTAAAATTAAAACATTTATTTTCATCATTTTTAATCTTATAAAATATATTTAGAAAAAATAATAAAAAATATTTTTATTATTTTTAAAAATTATTCAATAAATTTAACTTTTTTGAATGATATTTAAGAAAAGAGTATTCTAGAGCAATTTATAGAAGCAGAGGAACTCTTCCTGTTGGACGAAATAATAAAAGAATACTTGGAAACACATCTATAAAAGCTTCGTATAGGAATCCAAAAAGAAATGATCCAATTGATCAAGCTGCACAACACGAGCATCGTATTCATACGATTTTGCACTTCTTGACCAATCTAATTTGTTTCGTTATTCTAAGTGGTTATTCTATTTTGGGAAATGAAGATCTTTTTAACTCTTGGGTTCAAGAATTCCTATATAATTTAAACGACACAATAAAAACTTTTTCTATTATTTTATTAATAGATTTATGTATAGGATTTCATTTGCCCCACCGTTAGGAACTAATGATCGGCTCTATCTACAAAGATTTTAGATTTGTTCATAATGATCAAATTATATCTAGTATTATTTCTACCTTTCCAATCATTCTAAATATATTTTTAAATATTGAATCTTTCGTTATTTAAATCGTATATCTCTATTACTTGTGAATATTTTTGGACTAAAGCTTTAATCTCTTATGTTTTGAAATAACATAAATTGATATTTGCAAAGCTCAAAAACCTATTTTTAAAAAATTTAATTTTCCTGTACCAAAAATAATTTATTTTCACTTGCAATAAAGAGCGCAATGACTGCGTAGGAGTCAGCTCTATGATTAACACAGAGCAAATATGAAAATAAAATTCCATTAAAAAATATATATTCCATCAAAAAATATTTATCTGAATCGCAATCATAAGGCAGAACATATTCAATATATCAGTGGGGACGATGATCTCAGCAAGGCAAAGCCAAGTTCATTGATGGAGTCTTATCAATTTTATATTGACTAATGCTTGGGTCATTGCTTCCCACTTGTAAAACTTCCTTTAGTAGAAATTATGGGATAAGGTTTTATAACTGACGAGTGATTATAAAAACCATTACATTATTACAATATATTTTATATATTATCATGTATCGCGTAAATTATAATATATATTATTCACATAATATCAAATTTAGTTCTAAACATTTATATCTTTTATCAATTTGGCTCTTATTCCTTTTTTTTAACTAAATTTAACCTCAACTTTTTAAAAAAAGTCAAATTTGACCACCAACTTTTTAAAAAATAGTAGAAATAATTTTTTTAATGAGGATACTAACTAAAATTGTAACACCCCTTACCCGAGACCGTTGTCGGAGTCGAGCACGAGGCATTACTAGACTTAACTTACTAGTTCTGGGCATAAAAATTGAAACTGTCCGTCTGCGTCATGTTCACTAAATTAATTATAACTTGAGTTACGAAACTCAAAATCTAGATCCGTAAATTTTCCTTGAAACTAGACTCATATATCTTCTTACTATAATTTTTTCAGAATTTTTGGTGTGGCCAATTAGTACAGTTTATTAGTTAAAGTCTCCCCTATTACACAGTTTGACAGTTCTGACCTCTCTTCACTAAAAATCAATTATCTCATAATATACAACTCTTTTTCCTACACCGTTTTCTTTATATAAAAATAGACTCAATAATATTTAATTCTATATCTCATGCACAACCTAATTCAATTTCTACTATTTTTGGTGATTTTGCAAAATCACGTCACTGCTGCTGTCCAACTATTCCCCTGCATATAATTACATAATTTCTTTAAAATAACTATCAACTAGGCATTTCATAACATCCAAAACATGTTCTTAATTAACCATTTTAATGGCTAATCATTACCAAGCATTTACAAGTCCATAATAAGCCATATCATAAGGTCACACACATAAAATGGCTAAGTCCCTATACATGCCATAACTTAAGACGTTCGAGTCACAAAATACCAATATAATCCTTTGATAGTGTGTAACGATCTCCGACGTCCTTTCGATCCTCGAGTTGGCTTGTAATACTAAAAAAAAATAAAGAATGGGAGTAAGCATAAAGCTTAGTAAGTTTACATGTAAATAGATAACAACATTCTTAATGAATTATCTTATTCTTTTCTTATCAAGATCACTTAAGCTTTTAACTCAATATACTCAAACTTGTATTCTTACCTTGCCTTTTAACATGAATTTATCTTACCTTACCTTTTTAACATGAATTTATCTTACCTTACCTTTTTAGCTTGAACTTGTCTTACCTTTACTTTGGTTTACTCTTGGAATATTCCCGTTGAACCACTTGGAATACTAAGGATACGCGGGTACCTTTCCTTATGAAACTTAACCATTGCCATGTCTTGACATGGTCTTACGTGGTATCCTTGCTTTATGAACTCACCAATGCCATGCCTTGGCATGGTCTTACATGGGACCTTTGCCTTATAAATTCACCAATGTCATGCCTTGGCATGGTCTTACATGGGACCTTTGCCTTATAGTAACTTATCAATGCCATGTCTTGACATGGTCTTACATGATTTCCTTAAACCCTAATGTCATGACATTTGTATCCTACACATTCCTAAGGTTCAACCGGAACTTTCTGCGATAGCTTTTCCGTCAATTCATACTTGAGTCTTTAAATAATAAATTTACAGAATAAATATGTAAATGCTGGAATTTAATAATATTAAATGTAAAATCATAGAATATTGCATTTATTTACTGCAAACTTACCTCGAAACAAAATCGATAAACTATATCGATTTAGTCCACTATCTTTTTCTTTCCCCGATCTAACTCTGGATTTCGTTCTTCTTGATCTATAATAGCAAATTTAGCTTATTTAATACTCACATTTATCAAAACAGTCCTTAACTCTAACTTTGGAAAAATTACAATTTTGCCCCTAAACTTTTACATATTTCCGATTTTGCCCCTAGGCTCGAAAATTAAACTTCAGCCCTTATTCTTATGTTTTCTAACATGCTGAACATTTTTCCCTTCTATAGCAACTTCAAATTCTTACTATAACACATACTTATGAACAATAACAACTTTTACTAATTAGCTCGTTTTTACCGAAAATCACTTAATAAAAATCTTTCCTCTACTCATAAATATGCAAAATCTACCATCAATCATCAAAAATCACAAGTTCTCAAAAATGGCATAATTCAAAATATTCACCAAAATAAAAAATTCAAGCATGGGTTTTGTAGATCTCATAGCAACGATCTCAAAAACGTAAAAATTATCAAAAACTGAACTCAATTACTAACCTTAATATAGCATGAAATGGCCGAATGGTTTGAAGCTAAGTTTCTTCTTCTTTCTGTTTGTTTCATGAAGAAAGTGATGAAAATAAAGCCACTTTCTCATGTTTCTATTATTATAACTAATAGATTATAAAATACATATAACATAAACTTTCAACTAATGTTTTTAATATAATAAAAACACATAATTGCATTTCATCATTCAATGCCGTCCACCACCTTTTATTATTGAAAAATTGCAACATAAAACCTCCATATTAAAAGAACATCCACTATTTGGTCCTTCTAAGAATAACCACTAAGTTTTCATTTTACGCGATTAAGCCCTTTTATTAAATTAAGCACACTAACAATAAAATTAATTCACGAAACTTTCACACATGTAAATTCACATATTATAAGCACTGAAAATAATATTAAAATATTTTACTGACTCGGATTTGTGGTTTCGCAACCACTATTCCGTTTAGGCCCTATTTCGGGATGTTACATTTCTCCCCCCTTTAGGGATTTTCGTCCCCGAAAATCTTACCTGTAAAGAGATTTGGGTACTGTTTTCGCATAGTCTCTTCGGGCTCCCATGTAGCCTCTTCTATTCCATGCCTATTCCATAATACTTTCACAAGTGCAATACTTTTTTTCCTTAATTGCTTAACCTCTCGAGCTAGAATTTTTATTGGTTCCTCCCCGTAAGTCATATCTGGCTGAATCTCAACCTCTGTTTGCGAAATCACATGCGATGGATCTGAACGATAACGACGTAGCATAGACACATGAAACACATTATGAATCTTCTCTAACTCAGTTGGCAAAGCCAATCGATATGCCAATGGTCCAATTCTCTCGATCACCTCAAACGGTCCAATAAAACGGGGACTTAATTTGCCTTTCTTGCCAAATCTGAGAACTTTCTTCCACGGGGATACTTTCAAGAATACCTTATCACCAACTTGAAATTCAATGTCTTTTCTTTTCAAATCTGCATAGGATTTCTGTCTATCTGAAGCTGTTTTCAAGCAATCTCTGATGACTTTTACTTTTTCTTCTGTTTCTTTGACTAGAACAACCCCATAAATCTGATTTTCCTTAAGCTCTGTCCAATACAAGGGTGTGCGACATTTACGTCCATACAAAGCTTCATAAGGTGCCATCTTCAAACTCGATTGATAACTATTATTATAAGCAAACCCTATTAATGGTAAATATTTCTCCCAACTACCTTGAAATTCTAATACACAACATCTAAGCATATCTTCAAGTACCTGAATAACTCTCTCTGATTGACCATCAGTCTGAGGATGGAAAGCTGTACTAAAACTCAACTTTGTACCTAAAGCTTCCTGCAATTTCTTCCAAAACCGTGAGGTAAATCTCAGATCCCTATCTGAGATAATCGATAACGGTACTCCATGTAGTCTCACAATCTCTGTAATATATAACTCGGCCAACTTGTCAAGTGAATAATCCATACGAACTGGGATAAAATGAGCCGACTTTGTTAACTTATCAATCACAACCCATACTGCATCTTTCTTTCTCGGTGTCGAAGGCAATTCTGTCACAAAATCCATAGTAACTCGATCCCATTTCCACTCGGGAACTAATACAGGCTGCAATAAACCTGAAGGTACCTGATGTTCAGCCTTTACCTGCTGACAGATCAAGCATCTAGAAACAAACTCTGATATATCTCTTTTCATTCCTGTCCACCAATACATTTTCTTCAAATCATTATACATCTTTGTAATACCTGGGTGAATAGACAAAGAACTGCTATGTGCTTCCTGTAAGATTTTCCTAATAAGCTCATCATTCTTTGGTACACATACTCTGTCTCTGAACAACAAACAATCGTCAGAACCGATCTGAAAATCAGACTCTACACCTGACTCGCACTGAACTCTTTTGGCTTGCAACTCACTGTCATCCTTCTGAGCTTCACAAATTTCTTTAAGAAACGTCGATTTAGCTCTCAACTCAGCTAAAATAGAACCATCATCTGATAATGCCAAACTAGTGTGCAAAGCTCTTAATGCAAATAACGATTTTCTACTCAAAGCATCAGCAACAACATTTGCCTTACCCGGGTGATAATCGATCACTAGCTCATAATCTTTAATCAACTCTAGCCATCTTCTTTGCCTCAAGTTCAGATCTTTCTGAGTCATCAAGTACTTCAAACTTTTGTGATCAGTGAATATTCGGCATTTCTCACCATATAAATGATGTCTCCAGATTTTCAATGCAAATACAATAGCAGCTAGCTCTAAATCATGTGTCGGATAGTTTTTCTCATGTAGCTTTAACTGTCTAGAGGCATAAGCAATTACCCTTCCTTCCTGCATAAGTACACAGCCTAGTCCATTCAAGGATGCATCACTGTAAATCACAAACTCTTTACCCGGTTCTGGCTGTACTAAAACAGGAGCTTTAGTCAACAATACTTTTAACTTGTCGAAACTCTGTTGACACTTCTCAGTCCATTCAAACTTGACAGCTTTCTGTAACAATCTTGTCAATGGAGTAGCTATCTTGGAAAATCCCTCTACAAATCTTCTATAATAACCGGCAAGACCAAGAAAACTTCTGACCTCTGATACATTTCTAGGAGGCTTCCAATTAACAATTGCTGAAATCTTACTCGGATCAACTCTAATACCTTCACCTGAGACAATATGTCCAAGAAAACAAACTTCCTGTAACCAGAACTCACTTTTGCTAAACTTGGCATAAAGCTGATTATCTCTCAAAATCTGTAAAACTGTTCTCAAATACTCTGCATGCTCAGTCTCATCATGAGAATAAATCAAAATGTCATCAATGAACACGACTACAAACTTGTCCAAATAAGGTCTAAAAATTCGGTTCATTAAATCCATGAAAATAGCAAGAGCATTAGTTAAGCCAAATGGCATCACAAGAAACTCATAGTGACCATACCTAGTTCGAAAAGTAGTCTTTGGAACATCTGACTCTTTAACTCGCAACTGATAGTATCCGGATCTCAAATCTATCTTAGAGAACAGAGTGGCTCCCTTCAATTGATCAAAAAAATCATCTATTCTAGGTAATGGATATTTGTTCTTGATGGTTACCTTGTTAAGCTATCGATAGTCTATGCACAATCTTATGGAACCGTCCTTCTTTTTCACAAATAACACTGGCGCGCCCCATGGTGAATAACTAGGTCTTACAAAGCCTTTATCAGTTAATTCCTGTAACTGAGCTTTCAATTCTTTCAATTCTATTGAAGCCATTCTATAAGGAGCAATAGAAATAGGTGTGGTACCTGGAATCAATTCAATACCAAACTCAACTTCTCTGATAGGAGGCAAACCTGGTAGTTCTTCCGGAAACATATCAGGGAACTCATTTGCCACAGGCACTGATTCAATTTTCAACTCTGGATCTTTAGTATTCAACACAAAAGCAAGATAAGCTTCACATCCTTTCCTTAAACATTTCTGAGCAGACATAACAGATATCATGGAAATTGAACTATCTGACTCATCTGAATTAACCCGAAGGAACTCACCATTTTCACATTTCAACTCAATGAATCTTTTTCCACAATTCACTATCACATCATGTGCAGTTAACCAATCCATACCAAGAATCACATCAAACTCATCAAATGGCAATAGCATGAGATCAGCCGGAAAACAGTAACCTCTAATCATCAAAGGGCATTTTTTACATACTTTGTTTACTAACACATGCCGACCTAATGGGTTCGATACTTTAATCACAAATTCTGTAAACTCTATCGGCATGTTCATACTAGGCATTAATTTCATGCAAAAATAGGAATGGGTTGACCCCGGATCAATCAATGCAATAACATTAACATCATGAAGAGAAAATGTACCCGTAATTACGTCGGGG
This sequence comes from Gossypium australe, assembly GCA_005393395.2. Taxonomy (NCBI): domain Eukaryota; kingdom Viridiplantae; phylum Streptophyta; class Magnoliopsida; order Malvales; family Malvaceae; genus Gossypium; species Gossypium australe. The sequence goes on along the minus strand of CM016616.1, from coordinate 63,502,082 downwards.
GAAGATGCCTCTTCACGAGCACGGGTAGCATAAGTCCTTGTGGGTGCTCTAACATCTGATCTTGTTGTTGTATCTCTAAATGTATCTCTACCTGTCCCTACTCCTGAATTTCTCTGAGATCTGCCTCTAACGGGGGCATTACCTGATCTTGCACTCGGTATTACTTCTTTTTTAACCATCTCGGGACACTCCCGAATGAAATGATCCGGTGCACCACATCGGAAACAACCAGTCTTAGTTGCTCGACATTGACCTGGATGGCGTCGACCACATTGAGGACACTCGGGCCTATCAGGCTGAATACTGCCAACACTCGCAATCGAAGTGGTTTGAGCTTTTGAATCTATAAATCTTCCACCTCTGTTTCGACTAGAATACCCGGTTGAAAAATTAGGTCTCGTAGAAAACTCTCTAGGCCTCTTGGATGTAGACTGAAATGACTTGCTCATCTGTCTTTTCTTCGTGTCTTGCATCTCAATTTCAGCTTTACCCTTTCTTTTTAACAACTCTTCTGCCTTACAGGCTCGTTCAACTAAAACAGCAAACTCTTTTATCTCTAAAACACCAACTGACAGTCGGATATCATCATTGAGCCCATCCTCAAATCTTTTGCACATGATAGCCTCTGTAGACATAGACTCTCGAGCATAATTGCTGAGTCGGATAAATTCACGTTCATAGTCGATCACAGTCATCTTACCCTGTTTTAACTCAAGGAACTCTTTTCTTTTCTGGTCAATAAACCTCTGACTAATGTACTTCTTACGGAACTCCTCTTGAAAGAAATCCTAAGTAACTCTTTCTTTCGGTACTACTGACACAAGTGTCTTCCACCACTGGTAGGCCGAATCTCTAAGAAGTGACACCACACATTTAATACATTCTTCCGATGTGCAGGATAACTCATCAAAGACTCTGATAGTGTTCTCGAGTCAAAATTCAGCTTTCTCTGCATCATCATCATTGGTAGCCCGAAACTCTTCAGCCCCTTGTTTTCTGATCTTGTTAACGGGTGGTTTCTCTCTTCTAACTGTATTTATAACTGGGGGAGCTAGGTGGGTGGTCTGTGGCTCATGAGGGGGTGGAGGTCTAACGGCCGGGTTCGTACGAACGAACTCAGCAAACCATTCATTCATAGCTTGGAAGAAGGCTTCTCGAGCCCCTCCTCCCTGACTAACTGTAACGGGCCTTTCACGACTATCTGATGGCACCGTCCCTTCAGTGGGAGCGGGCGCATTACTCTCTACATCATCTGCACCATCTCGTTCGGGATCCATAACTATAAAAGAAAAACATTTTTAAAATTGTCAGGAGTCGTCACACTATCAAAATATAAGTATGGCATGTATAGTTAGACTCTTACTCATACTGAATATTCCGAGAACCGACTAAACTCTGGCTCTGATACTAATAAATGTAACACCCCTTACCCGAGACCGTTGTTGGAGTCGAGCACGAGGCATTACTAGACTTAACTTACTAGTTCTGGGCATAAAAATTGAAACTGTCCGTCTGCGTCATGTTCCCTAAATTAATTATAACTTGAGATACGAAACTCGAAATCTAGATCCGTAAATTTTCCTTAAAACTAGACTCATATATCTTCTTACTATAATTTTTTCAGAATTTTTGGTGTGGCCAATTAGTACAGTTTATTAGTTAAAGTCTCCCCTATTACACAGTTTGACAGTTCTGATCTCTCTTCACTAAAAATCAATTATCACATAATATACAACTCTTTTTCCTACACAGTTTTCTTTACATGAAAATAAACTCAATAAGCTTTAATTCTATATCTTATGCACAACCTAATTCAATTTCTACTATTTTTGGTGATTTTTCAAAATCACGTCACTGCTGCTGTCCAACTATTCCCCTGCATATAATTACATAATTTCTTTAAAATAACTATCAACTAGGCATTTCATAACATCCAAAACATGTTCTTAATTAACCATTTTAACGGCTAATCATTACCAAGCATTTACAAGTCCATAATAAGCCATATCATAAGGTCACACACATAAAATGGCTAAGTCCCTATACATGCCATAATTTAAGACATTCGAGTCACAAAATACCAATATAATCCTTTGATAGTGTGTAACGATCTCCGACATCCTTTCGATCCTCGAGTTGGCTTGTAATACTAAAAAAAAATAAAGAATGAGAGTAAGCATAAAGCTTAGTAAGTTTACATGTAAATAGATAACAACATTCTTAATGAATTATCTTATTCTTTTCTTATCAAGATCACTTAAGCTTTTAACTCAATATACTCAAACTTGTATTCTTACCTTGCCTTTTAACATGAATTTATCTCACGTTACCTTTTTAACATGAATTTATCTTACCTCACCTTTTTAGCTTGAACTTGTCTTACCTTTACTTTTTAGCTTGAACTTGTCTTACCTTACCTTTTTAGCTTGAACTTGTCTTACCTTACCTTTTTAGCTTGAACTTGTCTTACCTTTACTTTGGTTTACTCTTGGAATATTCCCGTTGAACCACTTGGAATACTAAGGATATGCGGGTACCTTTCCTTATGGAACTTAACCATTGCCATGTCTTGACATGGTCTTACATGGTATCCTTGCTTTATGAACTCACCAATGCCATGCCTTGGCATGGTCTTACATGGGACCTTTGCCTTATAAATTCACCAATGCCATGCCTTGGCATGGTCTTACATGGGACCTTTGCCTTATAGTAACTTATCAATGCCATGTCTTGACATGGTCTTACATGATTTCCTTAAACCCTAATGTCATGACATTTGTATCCTACACATTCCTAAGGTTCAACCGGAACTTTCTGCGATAGCTTTTCCGTCAATTCATACTTGAGTCTTTAAATAATAAATTTACAGAATAAATATGTAAATGATGGAATTTAATAATATTAAATGTAAAATAATAGAATATTGCATTTATTTACTGCAAACTTACCTCGAAACAAAATCGATAAACTATATCGATTTAGTCCACTATCTTTTTCTTTCCCCGATCTAACTCTGGATTTCGTTCTTCTTGATCTATAATAGCAAATTTAGCTTATTTAATACTCACATTTATCAAAACAGTCCTTAACTCTAACTTTGGAAAAATTACAATTTTGCCCCTAAACTTTTACATATTTCTGATTTTGCCCCTAGGCTCGAAAATTAAACTTCAGCCCTTATTCTTATGTTTTCTAACATGCTGAACATTTTTCCCTTCTATAGCAACTTCAAATTCTTACTATAACACATACTTATGAACAATAACAACTTTTACTAATTAGCTCGTTTTTACCGAAAATCACTTAATAAAAATCATTCCTCTACTCATAAACATGCAAAATCTACCATCAATCATCAAAAATCACAAGTTCTCAACAATGGCATAATTCAAAATATTCACCAAAATAAAAATTCAAGCATGGGTTTTGTAGATCTCATAGCAACGATCTCAAAAACGTAAAAATTATCAAAAACCGAACTCAATTACTAACCTTAATATAGCATGAAATGGCCGAATGGTTTGAAGCTAAGTTTCTTCTTCTTTCTGTTTGTTTCGTGAAGAAAGTGATGAAAATAAAGCCACTTTCTCATGTTTCTATTATTATAACTAATAGATTATAAAATACATATAACATAAACTTTCAACTAATGTTTTTAATATAATAAAACCACATAATTGCATTTCATCATTCAATGCCATCCACCACCTTTTATTATTGGAAAATTGCAACATAAAACCTCCATATTAAAAGAACATCCACTATTTGGTCCTTCTAAAAATAACCACTAAATTTTCATTTTACGCGATTAAGCCCTTTTATTAAATTAAGCACACTAACAATAAAATTAATTCACGAAACTTTCACACATGTAAATTCACATATTATAAGCACTGAAAATAATATTAAAATATTTTACTGACTCGGATTTGTGGTTTCGCAACCACTATTCCGTTTAGGCCCTATTTCAGGATGTTACAAAAATTTTAAATTTTTATATACGACAGCTTACATGACAGTCCATGTGCACTTCATGCTACTTTTTTTTTTTAAATTCTTTATAAGATTTTTATGTAACACCCTAAAACATATAGGGTTAGATGAAATAAATAACAAAGAAATGACTTTGGCTTAATGGTTAAGTAGTTAAGACACTTTCTAGAAGTTTTAGTTTCTATTCATATCTTTTTCAATTTTTTTCTTTTTATTTTTAGCAAATTAGGATGAAAATCACTCTAAAATAAATATTATTTAGAGTAAAAATGGAATACGGGTTATTCACATTTCATTTGATGGTCAGAGGTGAATTGAAAGCTAATCAGTGGTAATTCTAAAGATTCCTCGGGGAAAAAATAAAGATGTCTCCTACGTTACCCATAATATGTGGAAGTATCGACGTAATTTCATAGAGTCATTCAGTCGGAATGCTACATGAGGAACATAAGCTAGATGGCGGAACGGAAAGACCTAGGATGTAGAAGATCATAACATGAGTGGTTTGACATATTTGGATTCATATATATCCACTCATGTGGTACTTCATTGTACAATATATATAAGAATTTTACGAATCCATCTATATAGATATCATCATCTACATCCAGAAAGTCGTATGCTTTGGAAGAAGCTTATACAGTTTGGGAAGGGGTTTTGATTGATCGATCAAAAAGAAGAATCTACTTCAACCGATATGCCCTTAGGCATGGCCATACATAACATAGAAATCACACTTTGAAGGGGTGAACAATTAGCTAGAGCAGCGGGTGCTGCTGTGAAACTGATTGCAAATGAGAGGAAATCGGCCACATTAAAATTACCTTCTAGGGAGGTCCCAATGGTTAGACACACCAACTCCCTCTAGATTACTCATGTTTGAGCCAAAAAATTCCCATTTCCCTTTTTTATTTTCGACAGCAGGGTAAATTGTCATCCAGCCCCCTTAAAGTTTGAAAACCTTAGGTATATAACCCCTTTTCCTAATTACAATTGAGTTATTTCTTTCTTTTCCAAATCAAAATAAAATTTTGTTTTTATCTACCCTATTTCTTCTACCTTTTCCTGTTCATCTTCTTTTTTATAAATATTTTCTCTTCATTGCTGTGAATTGATATTGTTTATTCCGAATTTATGCCAACTTTCGTTAACTTGTTTTCCTACCAGAATCATAATCGTCGCTAAAACCCCCCAATCTTTGCCAAGAAGCGATACGTACGCATCAAATATCAAAGTTTGATCTTGAATATTTATAGATTTTTCTATCTAACGACAATCTTGCAATCAATTAAACTATCTTTCTCGATCTTTCATCGAATCTTTCAATAATCTTGACAGATCTTGAAATCTGTTATTAATTTTTGTGTGAATATTGTTTGAAGGACCCGTTTTAAGTACCTCAGATCAGATTTGAATGTTAGGAATGTCGCTCGAGATCCCAGTGATAGGTGTGTGTTCTTTTACAAGCGAATCGGGGCAAACCATGACTTGGATTAGGGCCACATGGGTGTGTGGACCACACGGTCGTCTCACACGGCCATGTCCTCCCTAAAACCCTAGGATATTTGATGCTCACATGACTTAGAACCCTCCACACAGCTTGCCACACGATCGTGTCACCCATATACCTTGATTTTGTAATTTTCACACAGTCTTAGTCTATTATATAGCCTGACCACATGACCGTGTAACCCCTCTACACGGTCTATTGCATCCCACACGACTTGAGCAGATGGTATTATGCCCCTATTTTTTAGATTTTACATTTTTACCAAGAATTTTATGTTTTGTTCAATTTAGTCCCTGAATGGTTCCTGAACTATTTTTAGTGTTTTATTTTATTCAATTGAGTCCTTGATGATATGAATAATGTTACAATTCATACTATGATTGACTGAATTATTAATACCTGCATGCATGCATGAATTGTGAATAATGTATATATATGCCTATAGTTTTTGTAATTGTGATTAAACGTACAACATGCCTTATTCTTACCGTTAATTCGAATCAATGATAAGCATGTTTTGTTGTTGTAGTGATTAAATAATAGCATATTTATCACTGCCACATTGTTCAGTTGAAAGCACATTACTCAATTCCACTTTATTTGTTATAAACATGCCATATTGCATTGCATGGGGAGGGACATTTTGAAAAGATGGAAGTTCTGGTAGATCGATAATTTGCAACTTTGGTGGTTTACCACAAACTATCCGACAGCTTTTATCTGCAATCATATTGTGTATTCACAACCATTTGGCACCGTATTAACCTGCAACATTAGTGGTTCACCCACCCATCTAGCAGCTCTTATATGTGTAATACCCAATTTCTGCCCGGGCCCAATACATGTTAAAGGCCCAAATAAAGTCAAAAATAAAATAACAGAGATAGTCCTTTTATTAACAGCCCATACCCAGGCCCATTTAGCCAAAAAAAATAAAACCAAATTAAAAACTCAAAATAACATTAAAATGTCCAATGTCCATTTACACCATCCAGCCCAATTGTCAAACCAAAGCCTGACCCATTAATACAAGTAACGGCCCGAAACTTATCAACCCAATAACCCAAAGCCCAAAACAAGCCCAAATCCGCAAAGCCCAATCAACCCAACAAGCCCAAAACCTAAAAAAATTAAGCTGGTAGCCAAAACCCTAGGTCTCTTGGCGCCGTCGACCCTTCATCTGCCACTGGCCACTGACCTTTGGCCTCCCTCCGTGGACACCACGCGCCGTGTCTCTGTAGCACACCACGCGCGCCTCGATCGGTGCCCTCTGCCACGGCCCATCACCCCACGAGCGCACCACACTGACTGTTCCCACCAACGCCTCGCCCATCACCTGCAAGCAGCACCAGAAGCAGAAACAGAGGACGAGATATGGAGCAAATAATAGAATAAGAAAGCGATTGTAATCTTTCGGCTATAAAGCCGTGAAAAATCGATGTGACAGGGGCCCTCTTTTTTTTAAAAAAAAAAACACAAAGAAATCAAAAAGGAACCGAAACTTCAAGGTTGTCTTCGTCTTTCATTCTCCTTTTACTGTTATCTGTGATTTTTGATCCCTTTTTGTGATTTCGAAAGCTATATAACGAAAAAGAGAAGGGGTCTTACCTGAACCCCGTAGATCTGTCGTCGGAGGGCCTTTTCGTGGCAATCTTTGATGTCGAAAAAGGGGAACCTGGGCCCTCTCCTTCGTTAACGACGGCGTATCAGAGGCTCGGCCCACAAGAGACTCGATTTGGGGGGGGAACCACCGGCCACTGATACGGTGGCGGCACGGTGGTGTAACAGGGGTCTAGGGGAACCCGATCGTCGGGTTTAGGGAAAGAGAATGGCTGAAGTTTTTTTTTCATTTTTTGAAGAGGGGGGTCTGTAAACGATTAGAAAAGGGAAATTTTGGGTTTTTGAAAGAAACAGGAAACGGCGTCGTTTCGCCTTACGGTCACCAGCGTCAAAACGGCGCCGTTTAGGGTGATCCGACCCGATCTGATCCGCTCCCCCTAGGGTCCGCGCGTTTTGTTTCAGAGGGGCTAATTTCGATTTTAGCCCCTCCGCTATTCCACCTCTTTGCAATCGGTTTTCGGTTTCTTTAAAGTTTGACCCTGAAAGTTGTTTTGATTTAGATCTGGTCCCTCTATCGCCGTGCGTTTTGGATGGAGGGGTTATTGCCCAATTTAGCCCCTCCCTCCTTTCATGCAATTCAATCCGATCCTTTGTTTTAGTATTTGTATTTATTATTACTATTATTCACACATTTCGCATCATCATTTTTATTATTATTATCATACTATTGTTATTATGTTCTTATTATATGCTCAGTATATCACTATATTCATATTACTATTATATTGTATATATTTGTTTCTTTTGCATTACTTCACTATCATTATATTATTATAGTATCATCTTTGTCGTGCTATATTACTATTCTTATTATTATTATTATTATTATTACCACTATATATTATTATGTTGTAAATATTATTATTATTGATATTATTAATAGTTACTATTGTTAGTATTATAAGCTATGTATATTATTATTGTCTATCACTATGTCACTACCATTATCACTATACTATTATATTATCATTATCGCTATTATATTTATATTATATTGTATATGTTTTCATTACTCCGTTTATTATTATTACTATGTTGTTATTTCAGTATTTTGCTATTACTATTACTGTATTACTACATCACATATATATTTTGTATTGCTTTCACTTTTTTTCATTATCACTATCATTACTATTATTATTATTGAGGGTATTCATATCATGATATTTATTTTCCTCATCGTTACTAACTCTATCATTTTGATATCGTTCTGTTTTTCTTTATATCTCTTGCTTTGTTATTATTTTTACCTTTGAATTTTATGTCTTTATTTTTGTTTCGATATTTTGTGATTATTTTTAGTCACGTCATTTATGTAAATCGACCGTTTTGAGATAGTCTTGGATTCAAGAATTTAAAATATCGTGTCCTAAAGTATTGAACGTGATATTTTATTATCTTGGAACAAGAAGAGCTTGATTTTTAATTCAAAAACTATGGGATAATCTCCGATTCGAAGATTTAAACTATCGTGTCCTAAAGTATTGGATGTGATATTTTAATCCCTCGAAAACGAGAAAATCTTGATTTGCAATTCCGGAAAACTATGAGATGATCTTAGGATCGAAGATTCAAACTATCGTGTCCTAAAGTATTGGATGTGACACTTTATTTCTTCGAAATGGGAAAATCTCGATTTAATTCAAGAAAACATGAATATCTCCAAAAGCGGTCAGATTTTTAAATTCCTTCAAAATTTTCAAACTTTCGACGTTGGGGCATCAGTTAATCAATTTGGTACCAATTTTGGGCGTGACGAGGGTGCTAACCCTTCCTCGCACGTAACCGACTCCCGAACCTACTTTTCAAATTTTCGTAGACCAAAAACATTGTTTTAGTAGATCAAAACGTTTTATTAAAACAAAGGTGCTCCGATCGCACCAAATAAAGATCGGTGGCGACTCCCGTTTTTATTTTCAAAACCCAAGTTCGATTCTCGCCTTTTCAAAAAGGGTGGTTACGACAGCTTGGCGACTCCACTGGGGACCCAAAAGAGAGTCAGGCCGTAAATTGATTGATTCTTGTCCCTTTGATCGAAATTTGGAAAATTGTTGTGAAAAATTGTGTTTCTCTTTGATGCATTTGCTTGTGCTATAATGTCGAGTCTCGTGAAATACTTTGGCATTGCATTGCATGACCATTGCGGTCACACCCTTAAGTGGGAGTGAGAAGCTACTCTTTCGTGAGGTCTTCACCTCCGTGCAAGATAGTGGATTGCTTTCGGAACACATCCGTACCTATGTCTTCGTGAGGTTTTCATCTCCGTGCAGCCATAGGGAAATGTGTTCCCCTGAACTGAACTTGGTCCATATGAGCCTATAGTGGGTGAGGATCGAGGAATCAGCTGGTTCAGGTACCTTTACTCTAGAACCAAACCCCATATAGCAAGCCATAAGAACCACCCTAGATAGAGCCATACCGAACTTTAGTGGTCACCCGATTAAGTTTTGCATTTGCTGCTTATTGATAATGACTTGCTTTATCTTCATCTCCTCGCATAGCATATGCATCAAAAGAATATTGATTCCCATTCGATTTCTGAATAGGTAGCTTATCATGGAAAAGGGGTTTTTTGATAGAGTGGAAGACAATGCGGCCATCCGGATATGGGCTGAGACAATACAGCGAGAGAAGGGGGATAGCCTTACGGAGGGATATATATCAGAGTTGTGGGATTATACACGCATCAGTGTGACTCAAAATAATCTTCGAGAAATAAAAGAAATATGGGATCAGTGGGATGACAAGATCAAGCGGTTATTCTACCATCATTATGGCGACTTGCCTTATCTGCTTGACATCAAGATAGACCAACACTTGTTCCGAGCAATGACCCAGTTTTGGAATCCCGCGTACGAGTGTTTTACTTTTGGGAAAGTCGACTTGGTTCCTACCATAGAGGAGTACACGGCCTTAATCCGCTGCCCGAGAATCCAAAATAATAAGGCTTATTTGAGAGCCGTTAATGTCCCTACGTTTATAAAAAAGTTGATGAATATTACGGGAATGAACGAACAGTGGGTCACGGCCCGAACAAAACAAAAGGGAGATTGTAAATGTATCCCTTGGAAGAGTCTAAGGGATTTGATCATAACACATCCTGAGGAGAAAAAGAAGGTTGATGTTTTAGCTTTGAGCATTTACGGATTGGTCATCTTCCCCAAAGCTTTAGGACATGTGGACGAGGCAGTGTCTGATTTATTCGACAAACTGGACAGAGGGATTACACCTATTCCGGCAATCCTCGCCGAAACCTTTAGGTCCCTAAGCGCGTGCCGAAGGGCGGGCGAAGGGAGATTCATCGGTTGCGCCCAACTCTTATTAGCATGGTTTCACGGGCATTTTTGGAAAATGGGGAAGGTATCGTGTCTAATTTACACCGAGGACTATTCTCCGTTGAAGAACGCGGTAACTACGCCTAGACGAGATGACATTACGGAAGAAAGATGGATGATGATTTTACGGAACCTGCAAGAGAAAGATGTGGAGTGGAGAGCTCCTTGGATGATTCCCGATGAAATCTTATATAAATGTGGAGACCTCGATTATGTCCCTGTACTCGGGATATGGGGAGCGGCCGGGTACACTCCACTCCTCGTGCTGAGACAGTACGGGTCGAGACAATTCATACCACCAACACAAGGGTTAGCCCAGTGCGAGTTTGAATATAAAGGGGAGAATTACAAGAGGAGAGTTCGTGAGATATCGAATGCCTGGGGCCAACTTCATAGAATGAAAAGGTTCGACGCTAACCCCATGACGACCCCTGAGTATGACCAATGGCGAAGTCAAAGAATCAATGATAACCTCCCCACATCAGACCAAGAAGATACCCGATCACTAGAAGAGCACCTACGGGTGACCCCTTCCGAGCTGGAAATCATCAAACAAGACTTCGAAGAAAGGAATCGAGGATTAAGAAAAAGGATAGAACAACTTGAGGAGGAGAAGATGCAGCTAGGTTTGGATGTCGATATTCAGAAACTAGAAGCCGAGAAGTGGAGGAAAGGAAAAACTAAAGCCGAAGAAGATTTAGATGATTTAAAGAACGACTACAAGAAGCTACGAAGGTCGATGAGAACTGCGGGACTCGGGAAAACGTCGGAGCAATGGCGTCAAGAAGTCAAAGAAGAAAAGAACAAAGCGAGCCATTGGAAAAAGGAACTCCGAGATACCCATGAGCGGGAAGATGCCCTAAAACAGAATTTGATAGAAAGCCAAAATGAGAAGGAGAAATTAAAAGTGCGGGTGTCGGAATTGGAAAGAACACTGTATCAATATCGTGGCCGTAATTCCATAGTTGAACTAAAAGCCAGTCAGAGTAAAATTGAAGAAATGAGAGTAAGAATGGAAGAGCTAGAATCTACCTTACATAGTTATGAGCTGCGGGAAGAACTCCTTGAAGCCAATGAGGAGCAATGGAAGCGACAGCTGCATCACTCTCAGAGCCAAATCAGAAATCGGGATTACGTCATGAGAGAAGCTGTGACTCAAATACGAGGGGTGGCGGATCACTTGCAAACTATGGCGGTTCAAGCTGACGTATTAGGTCTGATGTACGAGTTCAAATCGGCGAGGGGTCAAGAGTTAGCTTGGCTTCTTGAGGAAGTCAAGGCGTTAAGCGCTAGGGCCCGGCCTTTCACGTAATCCATTTTATGTAAAGAAACTTGTTTTCTAAGAAAAGCTATCCTAATGGAAATTGAATTGGAATCAACATTTTTGCATACATTTCATACATTTGCATTACATCGCATCATACACACCGAATCTCACAAAAGGACCCTAAAATTATGGCAGTTACCCTGGAACATCATTACGGTACGAGGGGAAAAACAAGAATAATGGATCAAAAAATGGAAAAACTAGAACAAATGCAGAAAGAAATCCAGGATCAAATAAAAGAACAAGCGCAACTACAAGAGCAGTTGGCCAAAACCCAGAAGGACATGATGGAGCAAATGCAAAAATCCCAGGACAAAATGGTGGACCAAATAAGGCAGTTACTGTCCAAAGAACGAGGCACTGCTACTAGTTCAGGGAACGGCAGTGATAACCTCGCCCTTCCCCCACCAGAGGCCCAAACACCACAAGATGCGCGTCCCCAAAGGGCGCCTGTCACTATTAGGCCACAATATCATGCTGAAACCGCAACACTGACACACCTCCCGACGGGTTCGGGCACTAACCCAGAAGAAAATCTGGTCAGTCTCGGTGTCCCAGATCTGGATGAGATGGCTGAAAAAGCAAAACAAGAACTGCCAAAATGGGTGGAGGAGAGATTCAAGGCTCTGGAAAACGCCGGTAAACGTCGAGGAATAAAGGCCAATGACTTAAGCTTAGTCCCCGACTTGGTGCTCCCATATAATTTTAAGATACCCGAGTTCGAAAGGTACAATGGGACGAGTTGCCCAGAGGCTCACATTACTATGTTCTGTAGAAGGATGGCGGGCTACACCAACAATGATCCACTGCTGATCCACTGTTTCCAGACAGCCTGATAGGAGCTGCAGCCAGATGGTACAACCAGTTGAGTCGTGCCGAAATCGGGTCATGGGATGATCTGGCTCAAGCATTCTTGGAGCAATACAGTCACGTAACGGACATAGCTCCTGATAGGATTACTCTGCAAAACATGGAAAAGAAAGGGAACGAAAGCTTTAGACAATATGCGCAGAGGTGGAGGGAGGTCGCCATCCAAGTCCAGCCACCGCTTATGGAGAAAGAGACCACCATGCTCTTCATCCGCACGTTGAAGGCCCCATTCCTCATGCACATGATAGGGAGTGCAACCCGGAGCTTCTCAGATATCATAACCACTGGAGAAATGATCGAGAATATTATAAAAAGTGGAGGGATCGAGACCGCGGAGAGTGCCAAAAAAATGCCCCCACGAAGGAAAGAAAGTGAGGTGAATAATGCAAGCATGGGACACCCGAGGTCAATCACCATAAATCAGCCAAAAGTAACGACCGCGGGGCAACAAGGGCTACCCAAGAAGGAACCCGGCACCTCAAGACAAGATCATGAGAAGCCCCAGTTCACACCGATTCCGATGACGTATAAAGAAATGTACCAAACCCTGTTCGATGCACATATCGTGTCCCCTTTTCATCTCAAACCTATGCAACCTCCTTACCCCAAGTGGTACGACACGAACGCCCAGTGTGAATATCACGCAGGAATCACGGGACACTCAATAGAGAACTGCCTGGCCTTCAAGAAATTGGTAGAGAAATTTATCGGCATGGGTGTGGTCGAGTTGGACGACATGCCAAATGCAGCAAACCCTTTACCTAATCACGCCAAGGGCGGAATTAACGCGATCAGCGAAAGTGTAGAAAAAAGGATCAAAACAAACATCGTAGAGGTCAAGACTCCCCTGAGACGGGTCTGGAAAGAAATGGTCAAACATGGATTGGTTGTTGCGGAAGAAAGTCAAGAAGAACTCACGAACTATTGCGAGTACCACCAAGAGTTGGGACATGAGATTCAGACCTGCGGAGAATTCAGAGCTCTAATACAGGACCTAATGAACAATAAAGAAGTCGAATTTTATGAGGAAGGCACAGAAGATAGAAGCATATGCGCATCAGAGTCAACAAGCTCAAGAGTTAACCTTCCGATGATCACTATTTCCCGTCCCAAAAATGATAAAACAGGGGCGCGGGTAGCACCGAGAGTAGTTATACGGAGGCCCGTAGCCGTTGAAGACAATAGGGAGGCTTCTCAGAATCATGGATGTGAGGTAGTAGTCTCCGTAAAGGAGAGTCCAGCCAGCAACGAGATAGGAACACGGGTGACGCCGAAGGTGATAATACGGAAGCCCGCTGCATTCGCCTACAAAGATAGCAAGGAAGTTCCCTGGAACTATGAGTGTAATGTAGAGGTTGCAAAGAGCTCGACTAATGTGACGAAGGAGGATTCAAATGAAGGCTTCCATACTCGAAGCGGGAAGCGCTACGACTTAGTAAAGGGGAAAGCTCCAATGGTGGAACCAGAGAAGAGGAGGCCAGCTGAACCCGAGCCGAAGATCAAGGAGCCTGTGACTGAGGAAGAGGCTAAAGAGTTCCTGAAATTTCTAAAACATAGTGAGCATTGTGTGGTAGAACAGCTACACAAACAGCCAGCGCGCATATCCGTATTGACCTTGCTCCAATGCTCAGAAGTACACAGGAACGCACTAATGAAAGTTTTAAATGAAACCTACGTCACTAGCGACATCTCGGTCAACAAGTTGGATCGACTAATCGGCCATATAAGCGCCGACAACTTCATTCATTTTAATGATGATGAAATACCCCCAGGGGGTAGAGGATCCACCAAGGCATTGCATCTTACCGCTAAATGTAAGGGGCACACATTGCCAGGGGTCTTGATAGACAACGGGTCTGCGCTAAACGTGCTACCCTTATCCACCCTCAACAGGTTACCGGTGGATAGTTCATACATGAAGGAATGCCAGAGTGTGGTAAGAGCCTTCGACGGGACTCAAAGAAAGGTCATGGGGAGAATTGAGGTGCCCTTACTGATTGGTCCAACTATTTACGAAATAGATTTTTTGGTCATGGACATCGAACCTTCCTACAACTGCCTATTAGGGAGACCGTGGATACATTCAGCCGGGGCGGTACCTTCATCCCTACATCAAAAGGTGAAGTTGATAGTGGATGGTCGACTAATAACGATAAAAGCTGAGGAGGACATCATCGCCACTGTGACTGGTGACATGCCTTACGTGGAGACAAACGATGAGGCAACAGAATGCTCGTTCCGATCTCTCGAGTTCGTGAACGCAACCTTTGTCATGGAAGGAAACAAGATCCTGGAGCCAAAAATCTCGAGGACCACAAAGATGGGTCTGAAAATGACCGTGGGAAAAGGCGCTTTACCGGGAAGGGGGCTTGGAAGATACCTTCAGGGGAGAATAGCGGCCCCAGTACTGAGAGAGAAACAAGATCACTTTGGCCTAGGATTTAGACCAGATGCAAGGCAAAAGAAGGAGGAGTTAGAAAAGAGACGGGAAAGAAGACTCACCCGTTTGAGCGGGAAAGAAACCAAGGGGGAACCCATGATAATCCCGCACATATCCAAGACCTTTGTGTCGGGAGGGGTAATCCACTCTGAGCAAGGGACACCGAAGGAAGAGGATATCGCGGCAATGTTAGGCAATGTCTATATTAGCGCCTTATCTGAGGAGGTAGTTGGCGGAGGAGTCTTGCCGAATATCCAGCCTTACGAATCGGAAGACATCTTGAACAATTGGACTGCGGAAGAAATCCCTGTAGTGTTTAGGGCCCCTTCAGAGTAATGTTCAGGACACACTTGTTGCTCCGAGCCTAAGAACAGCAAGATTTCTTTTGTGAAATAGGCGCATGTTTACGTATCGTTATATCAATAAAATGCATTTTTCGAAGCAAACATTTCCTCTTTTTCTTTTCCGGACATTTTTCAGCATTGCCATACATACAACTGTTCATCCACAAATTCATTCATTCCACCCGTATTTTCTTAAAACTGCAACAGGTCCCCGGATGTCAATGACTTGAGCAACGCTGCCTCGGATTCGGAATATCCTTTTGAGCAGGGTATGTGCCTAGGAGATCTACAAGATTTCGAAGATGACACGGACGATGACTTGTCTCCTGATTGGTTAAGAATGGAAGAGCAGGAGGAGAGACAGATTCGACCCCATAAGGAGGCAGTAGAGACTGTGATGTTAGAAGAAGGGAAAGCGGTAAACATTGGGACATGTATAGCCGGAGAAACGAGGCAGAATCTCATCAAATTGTTACAGGAATTCAAGGATGTCTTCGCATGGTCTTATGAAGATATGCCTGGTTTAAGCGCCGATATCGCGGTACATCGCTTGCCCGTAAGGAGCGATTGCAAGCCAGTTCAGCAAAAGCTCCGAAGAATGAGACCTGACATTGTGCTGAAAATAAAGGAAGAGGTCCAAAAGCAGTTCGACGCCGGATTCCTGCAAGAAATCAAATATTCAGAATGGGTAGCCAATATCGTGCCCGTCCCTAAAAAAGACGGAAAGGTGCGAATGTGCGTGGATTATAGGGATTTAAACAAAGCTAGCCCAAAGGATAACTTTCCTTTGCCTCATATTGACACGCTGGTCGACAATACGGCAGGTTTTTCACTATTCTCCTTCATGGATGGCTTTTCCGGATACAATCAGATAAAAATGCACCCTGAAGATATGGGAAAGACCACCTTCATAACACTGTGGGGCACCTTCTGTTACAAAGTAATGCCTTTTGGATTGAAAAACGCAGGGGCTACGTATCAAAGGGCCATGGTGACCTTGTTCCACGATATGATGCATACAGAGATTGAGGTTTATGTGGATGACATGATTGCGAAGTCTAGAACGGAGGAAGAACACATACAAGTCTTGCAGAAACTATTTCTGAGACTGAGAAAGTTCCAATTGAAACTCAATCCTACGAAATGTACCTTTGGAGCTAGATCTGGCAAGCTGTTGGGCTTCATAGTCAGCAAGAAGGGGATCGAAATCGACTCAGACAAGGTCCGGGCTATACAAGAACTACCTCCGCCGCGCACTCAGAAAGAGGTTCGAGGTTTCCTCGGCAGATTGAATTACATCGCCCGCTTTATCTCACAGCTAACTGAGAAATGCGATCCCATATTCCGTCTTTTGAAGAAGCATAACCCCGGCATATGGAATGACGAATGTCAAGAAGCTTTCGACAGGATCAAACACTACTTGGCGAACCCTCCAGTACTGTCGCCCCCACGCCCGGATAAGCCATTAATCCTATATCTAACAGTACTTGGCCATTCTATGGGATGCGTGCTAGGTCAACATGATGATACCGGAAGAAAAGAGAAGGCGATATACTATCTCAGTAAGAAATTCACTGAGTGTGAAATGAGGTACTCACCAATTGAAAAGCTGTGTTGCGCGTTAATTTGGACAACCAGAAGATTGAGACAATACATGCTGTATCACACGACCTGGTTAATCTCGAAGTTAGACCCCCTAAAGTACATGATGGAGGCGACCGCTTTGAATGGGAGGATGGCTAGATGGCAAATCTTACTGTCCGAATTTGATATTGTATATGTGAGCCAGAAAGCTATAAAAGGGAGCGCGATAGCCGACTTCCTAGCTAGCAGAGCTTTAGAAGACTACGAGCCATTGAACTTTGATTTCCCCAATGAGGATTTAATGTATGTGGCAGCTACGGAAGAGGACACGGCAAGGGATGACCTTTGGAAACTGAATTTCGATGGAGCATCAAATGCTATTGGAAACGGGATTGGGGCAGTCTTGGTATCCCCAAAAGGTGCTCACTATCCGTTCACAGTTAGGTTGGATTTCGATTGCACAAACAATATGGCAGAATACGAAGCTTGTATCATGGGACTCCACGCTGCTATAGAACGAAGAATTAAAACGCTGGAAGTATATGGAGATTCCGCATTAGTGATCTACCAACTAAGGGGCGAATGGGAAACAAGAGACCCCAAATTAATCAACTATCGAAGGATAGTCATGGGACTAATCGAGGAGTTCGACGATATCACCTTTAGTTATCTCCCACGAGAAGAAAACCAAATGGCAGATGCTCTGGCTACTTTAGCCTCCATGATTAAGGCGAGTAAGCAAGAAGATGTAAAGCCTATCCAGATGAGTATTTACGAGACCCCAGCTTATTGCTGCAACGTAGAAGAAGAGGAAAGCGACAATCACCCCTGGTACCGAGATATATTGCGATATGCGAAAAACCGCGAATACCCAGCTCACGCAACTGAGAACGAAAAAAGGACGCTCAGGAGATTGGCCCTCGAATATGTGGTAGATGGAGACATTTTGTACAGAAAAGGGAAAGACCAAGTATTGTTGAGATGCGTCGATGCTTTAGAAGCCAAGATGATCCTAGAGGAAGTCCATGAGGGCATTTGTGGAACACATGCTAACGGATTCACAATGGCCAGGCAAATAATGAGATTTGGATATTTCTGGTCCACCATGGAAGGAGACTGTATCAGTTATGCCAAGAGATGTCATAAATGCCAGATCTATGGAGACAAGATTCATGTGCCTCCATCTCCCCTACACGTTATGACTTCCCCATGGCCCTTTTCTATGTGGGGCATGGATGTTATCGGACCAATCTCACCGAAAGCGTCAAACGGACACCGGTTCGTCTTCGTGGTGATCGACTACTTCACGAAGTGGGTAGAAGCGGCTTCATACGCTAACGTCACCAAATCGGCGGTTGGTCGATTCTTAAAAAAGGAGATCATCTGTCGATATGGGATGCCCGAAAGGATCATATCAGATAATGCTTTGAATCTGAACAACAGTACAATAGCGGATGTTTGTCGTCAATTCAACATTAAACATCATAACTCGTCTCCATACCGTCCGAAAATGAATGGGGCAGTGGAAGCAGCAAATAAGAACATCAAAAAGATAGTGGGAAAGATGACAGAGACTTACAAGGACTGGCATGAGAAGCTACCATTTGCTCTTTATGCTTATCGAACATCCGTCAGAACCTCTACCGGGGCAACACCCTTCTCACTGGTCTACGGGATGGAGGCAGTCCTACCCATCGAGGTGGAGATACCCTCTCTTCGGGTTTTAACAGAAGTGAAGCTGGATGAAGCTGAGTGGATTCAGGCTCGATACGATCAGTTGAACCTGATCGAAGAAAAGAGGCTAAAGGCTATTCGTCACGGTCAGATGTATCAAAAGCGCATGATGCGAGCCTACAACAAAAGGATTCGGCCAAGAGAGTTTCACGAGGGAGACCTGGTATTGAAGAAGATCCTCCCCATACAAAAGGATTTCAGAGGGAAATGGATGCCGAATTGGGAAGGACCGTACGTGGTGAAAAAGGCTTTCTCCGGAGGCGCACTGATCCTAACGGAAATGGATGGGAAAAGCTTACCCAACCCTGTGAACTCGGATTCAGTCAAAAGATACTTCGCTTAAACAAGCTGAGACAAAAAACCACCAAGGACACCTTGATTTCCCAAAAAAAAAAAAAAAAAAAAAAAAAAAAAAAAAAGGGGAAAGGCCAAGGCGAAAACCCGCGAAGGGCGCTTTGAGACCAAAGGGAATTTGAGTCGAAAACCTAAAAAGGCGACTTCAATTGTGAAGAGAATCTCGCTGCTCTGGAATGGACAAAGATGAGGTATGCTGCGTCTCGAGGCATCAACAAAATACCCAAAGATCCCCTAAAGCACATATCGAACTCAAAACGATTTTCCAAAGTGCTAAGGCGGAGAAGTCTAAGTTGTAACGTCTGGGGCACCTAATTTCCATTCTGCCTGTCTTTGTAATTCGTAATTATTTTATTTCAATGAACTACTTCCTTGATTGCATTTGCTGGTTTGATTAAACCTGTTTTATTTTGGGGTTGCACTCCCAATCCCTCCTAGGCATTTTATAATGAAATAACAATTACGGAACTAATAATACTTTCATAAAAGGAGTCCTACATATTACTCTGAAAACCTCTGAATAATACAAGGCCTTGAAACAGGACCTTTGTTCAAAATCCACCTAAGATTCAGAAACGTTAGAAGAAGACAAATGTTACTCCCCTAAGGTGGTAGTGAGTAATATAAACTCTATGTTGCGGAAAGTACAAGGGAAGGAATAATGAAATCACAGCGGGGCAAGCTTGCTTCTTTAGTTCCCTACGTCTGCCACAAGTCATAATGCATTAGTGATAGAATCTTGCTGTGAGCAATGAGAACCTAAACCATAAAGGGGGTCCTTCTCACGCATTCATCCAGTCAGGAGCATTCGATTTACTTCGATTTACATCCTAGTTATTTTTACGCTGAGAAAAAATCGTCATTCACATAACATTCAGCATGCATATAGTTAGGAGCATTTGAGCCATCTCGATCATAGCATTCTTGTTATTTGCGTAAGCACAAGCATAGTCTACGTGGCAGGTCCTTCAAAAAGGGGCACCACCACGTCGAAATTCGGATTTTGCTCCAGCGGAGCGGTCTAAAGATCGAAGTCTTCCTGAGGGTAGCAGGGAAGCAAGTTGAAAGTTCAGACTTATCACCATTCGTTTTCGAAAAAGTTTCAGTAAGAAGACCCGAGTTGTAGGTCTCTTCTGGATCACTGTTCGTTTTCAAGAAATTTTCGGCAAGAAGACCCGAGTTGTAGGTCTCTTCTGGATCACTGTTCGTTTTCAAGAAATTTTCAGCGAGAAGACCCGAGTTGTAGGTCTCTTCTGGATCATTGTTCGTTTTCCAAGAGGTTTTCAGCAAGAAGACCCGAGTTGTAGGTCTCTTCTGGATCACTGTTCGTTTTCAAGAAATTTTCAGCGAGAAGACCCGAGTTGTAGGTCTCTTCTGGATCACTGTTCGTTTTCAAGAAATTCTCGGCAAGAAGACCCTAGTTGTAGGTCTCTTCTGGATCATTGTTCGTTTTCCAAGAGGTTTTCAGCAAGAAGACCCGAGTTGTAGGTCTCTTCTGGATCACTGTTCGTTTTCAAGAAATTTTCAGCGAGAAGACCCGAGTTGTAGGTCTCTTCTGGATCACTGTTCGTTTTCAAGAAATTTTCAGCGAGAAGACCCGAGTTGTAGGTCTCTTCTGGATCATTGTTCGTTTTCCAAGAGGTTTTCAGCAAGAAGACCCGAGTTGTAGGTCTCTTCTGGATCATTGTTCGTTTTCAAGAAGCTTCAGCGAGAAGACCCGAGTTGTAGGTCTCTTCTGGATCACTGTTCGTTTTCAAGAAATTTTCAGCGAGAAGACCCGAGTTGTAGGTCTCTTCTGAATTCCTATCCTTGTTCGTTTTTGAAAAGTTTCGGTGAGAAGATCAAAGTTGTGGATCCCTCTTTTCTGAATCTTTATCACCCCAAGCCCCCAGCAGAATGAATCGAAGAAAAGGGTTGCAGCAAAGTTCGGAGATATTGTAAAAGGACGCGAATCAAGAAGCCAAGGCTCAGTTAGGCCCGGGCAAAATTGGTTCTTTTATTGTCTTTGCTCTATTCTCGTTCCACGACAATGAGCAAAGAGGGGCAGCTGTAATACCCAATTTCTGCCCGGGCCCAATACATGTTAAAGGCCCAAATAAAGTCAAAAATAAAATAACAGAGATAGTCCTTTTATTAACAGCCCATACCCAGGCCCATTTAGCCAAAAAAAATAAAACCAAATTAAAAACTCAAAATAACATTAAAATGTCCAATGTCCATTTACACCATCCAGCCCAATTGTCAAACCAAAGCCTGACCCATTAATACAAGTAACGGCCCGAAACTTATCAACCCAATAACCCAAAGCCCAAAACAAGCCCAAATCCGCAAAGCCCAATCAACCCAACAAGCCCAAAACCTAAAAAAATTAAGCTGGTAGCCAAAACCCTAGGTCTCTTGGCGCCGTCGACCCTTCATCTGCCACTGGCCACTGACCTTTGGCCTCCCTCCGTGGACACCACGCGCCGTGTCTCTGTAGCACACCACGCGCGCCTCGATCGGTGCCCTCTGCCACGGCCCATCACCCCACGAGCGCACCACACTGACTGTTCCCACCAACGCCTCGCCCATCACCTGCAAGCAGCACCAGAAGCAGAAACAGAGGACGAGATATGGAGCAAATAATAGAATAAGAAAGCGATTGTAATCTTTCGGCTATAAAGCCGTGAAAAATCGATGTGACAGGGGCCCTCTTTTTTTTAAAAAAAAAAACACAAAGAAATCAAAAAGGAACCGAAACTTCAAGGTTGTCTTCGTCTTTCATTCTCCTTTTACTGTTATCTGTGATTTTTGATCCCTTTTTGTGATTTCGAAAGCTATATAACGAAAAAGAGAAGGGGTCTTACCTGAACCCCGTAGATCTGTCGTCGGAGGGACTTTTCGTGGCAATCTTTGATGTCGGAAAAGGGGAACCTGGGCCCTCTCCTTCGTTAACGACGGCGTATCAGAGGCTCGGCCCACAAGAGACTCGATTTGGGGGGGAACCACCAGCCACTGATACGGTGGCGGCACGGTGGTGTAACAGGGGTCTAGGGGAACCCGATCGTCGGGTTTAGGGAAAGAGAATGGCTGAAGTTTTTTTTTCATTTTTTGAAGAGGGGGGTCTGTAAACGATTAGAAAAGGGAAATTTTGGGTTTTTGAAAGAAACAGGAAACGGCGTCGTTTCGCCTTACGGTCACCAGCGTCAAAACGGCGCCGTTTAGGGTGATCCGACCCGATCTGATCCGCTCCCCCTAGGGTCCGCGCGTTTTGTTTCAGAGGGGCTAATTTCGATTTTAGCCCCTCCGCTATTCCACCTCTTTGCAATCGGTTTTCGGTTTCTTTAAAGTTTGACCCTGAAAGTTGTTTTGATTTAGATCTGGTCCCTCTATCGCCGTGCGTTTTGGATGGAGGGGTTATTGCCCAATTTAGCCCCTCCCTCCTTTCATGCAATTCAATCCGATCCTTTGTTTTAGTATTTTGTATTTATTATTACTATTATTCACACATTTCGCATCATCATTTTTATTATTATTATCATACTATTGTTATTATGTTCTTATTATATGCTCAGTATATCACTATATTCATATTACTATTATATTGTATATATTTGTTTCTTTTGCATTACTTCACTATCATTATATTATTATAGTATCATCTTTGTCGTGCTATATATTACTATTCTTATTATTATTATTATTATTATTACCACTATATATTATTATGTTGTAAATATTATTATTATTGATATTATTAATAGTTACTATTGTTAGTATTATAAGCTATGTATATTATTATTGTCTATCACTATGTCACTACCATTATCACTATACTATTATATTATCATTATCGCTATTATATTTATTATATTGTATATGTTTTCATTACTCCGTTTATTATTATTACTATGTTGTTATTTCAGTATTTTGCTATTACTATTACTGTATTACTACATCACATATATATTTTGTATTGCTTTCACTTTTTTTCATTATCACTATCATTACTATTATTATTATTGAGGGTATTCATATCATGATATTTATTTTCCTCATCGTTACTAACTCTATCATTTTGATATCGTTCTGTTTTTCTTTATATCTCTTGCTTTGTTATTATTTTTACCTTTGAATTTTATGTCTTTATTTTTGTTTCGATATTTTGTGATTATTTTTAGTCACGTCATTTATGTAAATCGACCGTTTTGAGATAGTCTTGGATTCAAGAATTTAAAATATCGTGTCCTAAAGTATTGAACGTGATATTTTATTATCTTGGAACAAGAAGAGCTTGATTTTTAATTCAAAAACTATGGGATAATCTCCGATTCGAAGATTTAAACTATCGTGTCCTAAAGTATTGGATGTGATATTTTAATCCCTCGAAAACGAGAAAATCTTGATTTGCAATTCCGGAAAACTATGAGATGATCTTAGGATCGAAGATTCAAACTATCGTGTCCTAAAGTATTGGATGTGACACTTTATTTCTTCGAAATGGGAAAATCTCGATTTAATTCAAGAAAACATGAATATCTCCAAAAGCGGTCAGATTTTTAAATTCCTTCAAAATTTTCAAACTTTCGACGTTGGGGCATCAGTTAATCAATTTGGTACCAATTTTGGGCGTGACGAGGGTGCTAACCCTTCCTCGCACGTAACCGACTCCCGAACCTACTTTTCAAATTTTCGTAGACCAAAAACATTGTTTTAGTAGATCAAAACGTTTTATTAAAACAAAGGTGCTCCGATCGCACCAAATAAAGATCGGTGGCGACTCCCGTTTTTATTTTCAAAACCCAAGTTCGATTCTCGCCTTTTCAAAAAGGGTGGTTACGACAATATGCAAATATGTTTTGCATTCACAACTATCTAGCAGCGTATTAACTTGCAACTTATGTGGTTTATCCATAACCCAGTGTGTAGGGATGAATGGGTTCTAGGGAACTCTTACTATGGTGTGTAATGGTGGGGTAAGATCTTTTTTGATAAACTGTGTTGAATTTAAAAAGTACGTGCAAACGATTCTGAGATTTCTGAAATGGTATAAATGTATATGCATATGTATTTTTGTATTATGTTGATATGATATTCCAATATTTCAAAACCGCTATTGTGAATTATTCTAGGTAATGTGATTTTGTTTGTTAGTTGGTTATACTGATTTTCTTGTGATGTAACTTATACTAAGCTTCATAGCTCACTCCTTTTTATTTTTCATCCTTTCAGATAACTACCAGATTAGGACGCGAGCACAACATCCGAAGGGTCTCGGCTCGATTTTTAATTATAAAATTATTTTAGGCTTATGATTTAATTTATTTTATTATTCGAGAATTGTAATATTTTATTTTGAACTGTGGTATGAGACATAGGATTTGGGTTTTATTTTACTACCTGCATGACATTTAATTTGACTTTAGGATATTGGAATGTGAATATTAATTAATTATGCATGAACTTAAGTTTATATTAAAAATACAAAGTATTATTACTTTTCCGATGCTAAATTATGATTAAGAATTTTGAACAATAAATAAGTCTGTAATTATCTAAGTTATCTACTAAACTAATCAAATGTTTTAAAATAACTGTTTTAGAAAATTTCGATAGCTTACTGGGTCATTTCAGTGGCTAATGTAATCTTTCGATTTCAGGCCTAACGTCTAGGTTGGGTTGGGGATGTTACATTTTATATATATTATTTTCATTTTCATTTTCATTTTCTTTATCATTTTTGAATTATTTGTTAACATGAAATATAAGACAAATGATGTTATATTAGCATGACGTGCACATGAACTAGCATGGGAGTTGCCAAGCCAACAATGTTAAAAATTGACGTTTTAGTCATCATTTCCATTAAAAAAAAGGAATTTATCTCTTTTTTGAAAGGTTAAGGGCTAAATTTATCTAAAAAAAAAGTACAAAGGTCAAATTGACAAAAAATGTAAATGTTGAGAGCTAAATTTATCATTATACATATATTATTTGATTATATAATTTCTTATGATCTACGTAATATATTTCTTAACAAAACAGTTCTCGTAAAATTTTTGGATTGTTTCATAAACATTACTCAATTACCATGTTTATTTCATATTTTGTAATATATTATGTTACTAGGAACGAAGTTAGAAAATTTGTTTGGGGATCGAAATTAAATTGTATATTTTTACGATAGTAAAAATTGAATTTCATCATTTTAATAGTCTATATTTTTATAAGTTTTAAAGGGTTAGATCAAATTTATAACATATTTGGGGGGCCAAAGTACAATTTTATCATTACTAATTTAAAATTTTATAAATTATAAAAGGATCTAAATAAAAAATAATTTTAAGGGTTTGGGCCTGCCAACAGGGGCGAAGCCAGGGGGCTGGCATAGGCCCCAGCCTCCCTAAAATGTAAAATTGCTATTTAGGCCCTTAGATTTTTTTAAAAAATTTTAAATTAGTAAAGGTAAAATTGCACTTTGGCTCCCTAAAATTATACAAATTCGATTTAATCTTTTACAAATTATAAAGATATAAACTATAAAAAATTAAAATTTTGTCCGTCTCCCCCTAAAAAATTGTTCTGGCTTCGCCCCTGCCTGCCAACCATTGTGTGTAACACAAATTACAGTAAGGATAATATTTAATGCATTGCTAATGTATGAATTTCATACACCATCAATAAATAATATTAAAACATTTCATCATTATATAAAATAAAAAATAGTAAATGACTTATAAATAAATATTGAAAAGTATATTAAACATAATTAAAATTTAATTATAAGTTTCTCATTGTATATCGATAATACTGATATAACTTCTTATTTTAGACTGGTTTAAAGTTCTAGATATTTATAGAATAAAAGACAACTCGATTCAATTTAAAGCTACAACCTTGATACATTATTTGTCATTGTTTAAATATCTTCGATAAAAACCCTACCAGGAAAGGAAACTCCATAAAAATTGCACTTATCACCCATAATAAAGTACTAACATCCAAACCACGTTGACCCAAATAGTTGGGAACAGATGGCAATAACGGAGAAATCTCAACATTTTCTAACTTCATAAAAATTCAATTTAAATATAAATAGTGAATTTCTTCTTTTCCGTACCTCTTAAACACCAAGATTCTAGAAATTTTTAAAATCAAATAGTTTTTTTTTTTCTGTAATAATCATAGAATGAAATAATAATTAATTTTTAATTATGATTAAATAAAAATTTTAATATTTAGATATAAATTCTTTATTACGTTTTGTTTTAAACAATGATGAAGTGTCTTAATATTATTTATTAACAATACATGAAACTCATATATTAATCATGCATGAAATATTATCTCCTTACAATATATTACCTAATTACACTTTTCTTTTACTACTTACTTAATATATATTAGAATAGCAAAAATCTTTCTAAGGTTTTAAGGTTATTTAAAAAAAACATTCTCTCATTATAATATTTATTATATATATTGTAATATATTGTGTAACAAGAATTACAATATATATTATCCTACTGTATCATTTCTTACGACCTACATAATATGTTTTCTAATTCAACAAGTCTCGTAATATTTCAAAAAAGTTGTCCCATTAGAGTATCTATTACATGTCTGGGAATAAATTGTGAACACAATTTGCAATTTATATTACACGATACACAATTTCTTATGACATAAAAAATATATTTTGTAAATTTTTTTAAAGGTTTTTGTGTTGTTACATATATATATATATATATATATATATATATATATATATTTGTTTAAAATATGCTACATGTCCCTAATTTTTTGTAAATTTAAAATTAGTTTTATTTCAAAAATAAGTCTATTTACTTTTTAGATATTAAAATTCAGGTGCAATTGTTAACATTGTTAAAATATTTTATTAAATATTTTGGTGTGACATTTTCAAGTAAATTTCAAGGACCAAATTTCTTAAAGGAAGGAAGAATTGTAACGATCTGACTTTTGCCGGTATAAAAAAATGCGGTTTCAGAACCCCATTTCCATAAATTGGATCCGTAAGTTTAAAATAAGAAGACTTATGTAGTTGATATGATAATATATTAAAGATCAGTTAAGTAATTTAATTGAGAAAATCATTAATTTAAGCTTAGGAAGTAAATTGTAAAAGTTCAATCGCTATTGAATTTTAATTTAGAAAATGCATAAGGACCTGGTTAGCAATTATCCAAGGAACTAAAATGGCTATTTAACCAATTTTAAATATGAGATAGTGGATGATGATGATAGCCATTAAAATGTTATAATTTTAATTAACGAATAGCCATTAAGTAAGAAAACCATTATTAATTAAAACTAATTAAGTAACTAATCCTAGTATGTATATTAGATGATAGTGGAAAGAATCAAGAAAACCCATCATCTTCTTCTTTGGTTGTCCAAGTGAAGAAGAAAAGAAGAGAACTTTCTTTTCATTTTCATTGCAAATTGATCTAAAATTAATAAGCTAAAGATAACGTCGGGTTGTCTCGAGAGAAAGGAAAGATGTGAGTTATAAACGAGTGATGAAAATACGATTTGTACTTTTATAATTCGAGTTCAATATATATTTACATACATGTTTCGTTACAAACTAGCTATTGAGGTAAGAATCCTATTTGTCTCATGATTCGGTAAGTATATAGTGATACAAAAAGTATGACTCGATTTGAGATATGTATGGAATAGATGAGTAGTATAAGAAAATATGATATGTTAACATGTATATGATGTGTAATTGGAATACTGATTACCCTGTTAACTATCTCGGGTAGAGTCGAGTATAGTTGGCATGCCATAGGATTAGATTTGTGTACGAGATTATACTTAAGTTTATACCAATGAGGCATAAAGCACGTATTATACTTCAGACGTTCAATGAGGTACGAAGCACACTTTACTTTGGTTATACCGATGAGCCGTGGAGCACAATTTTTACTTTAGGCGTTCTGATGAGGCACTTGGTGCCATATTGGTGTGATGGTTGGATGATCTGTGTATCCATCTTGAGTTCGTGTCTAGTTAATAGGGATTATAAAACTTGAACTTATTATGTGATATTTGATATGAAATGTGGGTTAAAATGATATGTCATGTATATATATGTAATGTGACAAATAAAGGTTTATACGAGTCTGAAGGTCGATATGGTTATGAACAAATCAATAGATTTGAGAAAGAATTGAGATAATGAAATGATTAAATGTTATGAAATGAAAATGAATGTGACTTACTATTAGAAAGCCTGATATGTTATCTCCATATGAAATTGTCAAATGAGATAATGCAATATTTTGGTTTTTGAGAAATGAATAGGTTAATTGAAATGGTTGAAATTAGATCATGTATTGATGAAATGTTATTGTTTTATTGACTTGAGTCAAGAAAGTACCACTGAGCTTTATCGCTTAACATACAGTTTGTTTATTCTGTGCATAGGTATTAGTAAACCTCGAGGTCCCGAGCGGTGAAGCAGCATCCAGACCGCAACTCTTGACTTAGCAATGTTTGTATAATTTCTTTATGTTTTCAATAAATGACATGTAGTTAAAGTCGAGTCTATTTTATATTACGAGTTGTCATTTTGGTATCTTGAATAGAAAAGGCTAAATTAAACATGAATTGGAGCTAAGTATATGTAAAGAATAGAAGTTTGAAATGTTATTTGCTTACCAAGTTAATGAAAGGGTGTTTAATCTTGAATAAATGTATATAAAAATATTGAAAAAACGGGTTTGAAAAATGCAGCGAAAAATAAGTTTAGGGAAAAAACCAAAGTTTAAATTGTTTTTTTTCCAAAAACAAGAACATGGTTGTGATATCTAAAGTAATAAAAACTTAATCAAAATTATATCTTTTTGATTTGTCTAGGATGAACGCTTTGATCGAATAGTCTTCTCCACTATCCTCAAGCTCATATCTGCCGAGTGTGGGCTCGCTTTGAATCAAAAAAATTTCCACAAGGTTACCAGTTGGATAATTTCGTAATTTCTCTAAACTTTTGGCGTCAAGTTGTATATGAAAATATATCTAGAAATTTTCTAAAATAATTTCTTTAGAGAATTTTCTCTCTACAACTTTCTCTTAAATTCAAGTGTATGAAAAATAATGACCTAAGGCTCTTTTTATATAAGGAGAGTTTAGAGAGTTCAACTATGATTAAATTTAATCAATTTAATATTAAATTAATATAATACTTATCAACAGAAATATTAGATTAAATTTAATATTAAGATAATCACTTTAATATTAAATTAATAAAATACTATGAAGAAAAATATTAAATTAAAAAATAATATTATTTTTGGAATAGTTATTTTGAAATCAAATTCTTCGGTAGAGTCCTAATAGGAGTGTATTCCTCCACTACTCAACACTCGAAGGACCACCCGCCAGCCACCGGAATGAAATCATAATTGTTGCTGGCATCGTCGTGTTCGATGGTGCCATCCTAGGTACGACACCCTCATAGCACCCCGAGCCAGTTCGACTGCTGCCAGTTCGGTCTGAGCCAATGACGACCCTGCCACTAGTTGGACTATCGGCCCGGTTTCACATGCCAGGCCTGATTACATGTTTATTTAATTATTCATTCATTTATTTAAATTTATTTATTTATTTATTATTCAAATACATAGAAAATAGTTACATGTTTACTATAATATGGGCACATTTCCAAACAATCTCCCACTTGCCCCAGTGAAGTAAATGTGTCATGTTTCGCATTCTCATATCCTTGATGTGTTTGTTAAAACTCCTAGTTTCAAGAGTTTTAGTAAACGGATCTGCAAGGTTATCTTTAGAAGCTACTTTGACCACATTTATTATTCCTACGCTAAACAGATATCTGGACGTGTGCAAAACATAACATACATAAGGCTTCCAACTGCTGAAGCATGTGGAACCTTACTCATATGCTCTTTTTCTTCTGCTGTCTTAAGACAGTCATCCAAAGAAAGATAAAAACCCGATGCATTCGGTTGAGCGCCTGGCTTCACATCAATCACTGTAAACTGTTCCAGTACCTTATTGATGTATGAAGCTTGTGATAATTCGATACCTAAGGATTCAAATTCCAAGAATATAACTAGTTTCACCTAAGTCCTTTATGCTAAATTACTGAGTTAACCACAGTTTAACCGAATACAAATTTCCTACATCATTTCCGATAAGTAGAATATCATCGACATACGGAACGAGGAAGACCACCTTTTTGTCCATTATAGACTCATAAACATAAGGGTCATTAACATTTTGCTCAAACCCAAAAGTCTTGATCATTTGATCAAATCTTTTATTCCATGAGCGGGACACCTACTTAGGTACATAAATGGATCTTAGAAATTTGCAAACTTTTTGCTCCTTTCCTTTGACAATATAGCCAATGGGTTAAGCCATGTAAATGGTCTCATCAAGATAGGCATTCCAGAATGTTGTCTTGACTTCCATTTGCCAGATCTCGTAATCGAGAGTAGTGTTAATGGATAAGGGTATGTGGATAGACTTGAACATGGCTATTGGAGAGAAGCTCTCATCGTAATTGATGCCTTATTTCTGTGTGTAGCCTTTCCCTACATGTAACACCCACTCCCGACACGATCTCTGGATCTGGGTGTGGTATGTCACAAAAAAAAAAAACATTCAGGTTAAACAAAAACACTTGAAATTTTTTGAAACAAGGTCTTCGCATAAACCACATTATGACAAAGATAAAACAATCAAAGTAGTAATACGCCAAGTAAAGAAATCTTTAGTTAAAAACATTTGGCGGAAGCCTTATATAAGTTGATAGATTATAGAAATCACAAGATGAATTATTTACCTTACAATAGTTTCAAATGCATCATTATTGATTAAAACAACATTCAAAACCATTTGGCGTATAAGTTGAAAAAACAATCTCATAAATTACAATTCCTTAGATTAAAATACATACTTCAAGAGTTCACAAAAGTTTTAAAATAACAATGTCTTGACCAAAAGTTGCAAATCATTATACAAGCTAATTATAAAGCAGATCTACACGCCACCCTTAAAAGGTCATTCATGATACAGAATTAAACTGGCTCACTATCAACAATTCTCTGGCATATTCTCTTCAACAGATTCTCTTCCTTTAATCAACATGCCTAAAAAGAAAAGGATAACAGAGTAAGTTCATACGAAATTAGTGAGTTACGTAAAGAAAACATAACTAACGTACAGTGATATTAATGATGAACAAGTTTTATTACTATAAGGTTACCCAACCTTTCTGATAGAATCAACTGCAATAATCATAATACGCCCAATGGCGTTCACAGAATACGGACAAACTCGATATGCCAACTTAACACGACACATGACAATAACTTTTACACAACCCATCCTTATGCCAGCCTTGTATCCAAAATTCAAAGTTAGCATCAAATTGATCAATCGCATTCATATGCACACACCCCTTAACTCCTCATATCATTTCTGTTTAGTCAAGCATGTTTTCCCGTGATCTACCTGTCCGGTTTGCAATATAGTTGCCCTACAGGAGGTATCACAAACATATCCCCCTTCTTCATTATCACATCTCACAAATCACATATCACATATTGAAACCTACGCATGCATTACTGTAAACACATAATTTCCTTTGATAACAACCTAAATGTTTACCAGAAATTACCTGTAATTCGGTGATAACAATGGTGTTATCTAAATGATCAAACCCTTCGCTACAGACCTTAGCTCAGAGTTTCTAAAGCTTCAATGAAAATGCAAGGAACATGAAGAAGTAGAAGCAAAACGTACAAACATGCTAGCCTGATGTCCTTATATAGAAGAGACACTCAGGGACAAAACTTAGTGGAAGTTAGAGGATCGTACGATCGCTCTAGAAATTTGAGAAGTATTAATTAAGTATCAACTCATCTTCAGTATCCTAGTCATGTTCTAACTAGATCTGAATTAAACTCTAACATCACTTTTTATGTCATCGCAACATATACTAACTACTAAGGCAAACCTATTGAGCTGCAAACTAACGAGTTTGTCCAAACATCTAGGGTTGGTGGATAACTTAACATAAGAGTCCGCCAAACCTTAGAGTTCACCAAATGACGAATCCCACCGAATACGCCACAGAAAATCAATTACTCCACTAATTTACTCGTTAACTACCTTTAGCGTAAATAACTACGTGCCAAATAGTAACTTGATAGTATATCCACTAGGTGAGCTGTTACAATTCTCCCCCATTTAGAAAATTTCGCCCTCGAAATTCTTACAGGTGAATAATTGAGGATATTTTTCTTTCATTGAATTCTCTTCTTCCGAGGTGGCTTCCTCTGTATTGTGATTCCTCCATAATACCTTTACCAAAGGAATTGCTTTGTTTATCATCTCTTTTACTTCTTTAGCTAGAATGAGAATAGGTTCTTCTTTATAGGACAAGTTTCGCTCTACTTGTAGTTCTTTAACTTGTACCACATGATCTAGATTAGATCGATATCTTCTTAACATGGAAACATGAAACACATTATGTATCTTTGGTAACTCTGAGGGCAACGCGAATCTATACGCCACTGAACTAACCTGCTCTAGAATCTCATATGGCCCTATAAAATGTGGAGTTAACTTCCCTTTTTGTCCGAACCTTATGATATTCTTCTAAGGAGAAACCTTCAGAAATACTTTGTCACCCACTTCAAACTAGATTTCTTTGCTTCTTAGATCGACATAAGCTTTTTGGAGATCTTGAGCTACCTTCAAATGAGTTCAAATGATTGAAACCTTCTCTTTTGTTTCTCGTACTAAATGAGGACCAACCATTTTCCTTTCACTAAGTTCCATCCAATAGGTGGGTGATTTGCACCTTCTTCCATACAAAGCTTCAAATGGTGACATTCTCAGACTGGCATGCTGGCTATCATTATACACAAATTCTAACAAAGGAAGATATCTTTCCCAATTCAGCCCAAAATCTATCACACAACTTTGAGCACATCTTTAAGAACTTGTATCACTCTTTCAGACTGCCCATCTGATTGAGGATGAAAGGCAGTACTGAATCGTAACTTTGTTCCCAATGATTCTTATAGCTGTCCCCAAAATCTCAATGTGAAACTTGGGTTTCGATCTGAAACTATGGATGTTGGAATTCCATGAAGGCATACAAATTCATAAACTACAACTCGACCAAATTTTTCAACGAGTAATTTGGGTGCAAAGGCAAGAAATGGACTGGCTTAGTAAGTCGATCAATAATTACCCAAACTGAGTTCTTCTTCGAAGGGCTGAGAGGAAAACCTGAAACAAAATCCATGGTGATCTTGTCCCATTTCCATTCAGGTATCTTTAAAGGTTACAATTTGCTTGAGGGAACCTGATGCTTTGCTTTAATCCACTGACATGTCAAACAACTTGAGACATACTCTGTTATTTCTTTCTTCATCCCAGGCTACTAATACAAACTTTTCAAATCACGATACATTTAGAACTTCCTGGATGTAGTGAGAAGGGTCCTTGATGAGATCCCCTCAGTAATTATTGCCTTAAACCATTTCCAGTTGGCACATACATCCTTCCCATGAATCGGAGTTCACCATCTTTCCCAAGCTGAAGCTTGTTGATTCGTTTGATGGTATACACTACTTATACACCTCACACTGCGCATCTTTCAACTATTATTCTAAAATATGAGATAGAAAAGTAGGTCGAACAATTAATTCTGCCAAAAGTGACCCATCATCAGCTAGATAAACATTGGCTCGAAGGGATGCCAAAGCTACAACAGTTTCCTACCATCTGCTACCATATTAGCCTCTCCAAGATGGCACTCAATTGCCACATCACAATCTTTCAAAATCTCCATCCAATGACGCTGGCGCAAATTCAAATCCTTTTGTGTCATCAGATACTTTACACTCTTATGGTCTGAAAACACACAACATTTCTTTCTACAAAGATAGTGTTTCCAGATCTTTAGCGTCAATACTACTGTTGCAAGCTCTAAGTACTTAGCACACATCAGCACACATCCTAACCCATTAAGAGATGCGTCCGTGAACACTGTATACTCCATGCCAGATTCTGGTTGGGCTAAGATATAAGCTTCAGTTAGAATGACTTTCAACTTATTGAAACTCTTTTGACATGCCTCTATCCATTCAAACTTCTCTTTCTTCTTTAACAAATGTGTAAGAGGTGTTGCCAACATGGCGAACCCTTTTACGAATCTTTTATAGTAACTCGCCAAACCTAAGAAGCTATGCACCTCAGTAACGTTCTTTGATAGATTCCAATCAAGTATGGATTTAAATTTATTAAGATCTACCTTAACGCCTTCAGTAAAAATAATATGACCAAGGAAACAAACTTCTCTTAACTAAAATTCACATTTGCTGAATTTGGTGTAAACTTGTTCTCACTCAAAGTTCTTAGCAAATCCCTTAGGTGTTCCTAGTGATTAACCACGGTTCTAGAGTACACTAATATATCATCAATGAAAACCATAATAAATTAATCCAAGTAAGGATGAAACACTCTATTCATCAAATCCATAGAGACTATTGGTGCATACGTTAATCCAAAGGGCATCACAAAAAAAAAAAACTAATAACGTCCATACCATGATTGAAATGCTATTTTTGAAACATCATCTCCTCTGATTTTCACATGGTAGTAGCTAGAACATAGATCAATTTTGGAGATCTTCAATTCGAGGTAGTTGATACTTGTTCTTCACAGTTACTTTGTTCAGCTGGCTGTAATCAATGCATAAACAAAGTGTTCCATCCTTCTTTTTCACAAATAGAATTGATGCACCCCAATATGAAACACTTATTCGAATAAACCCCTTATCCAACAGATCCTATAGTTGTGCTTTTAACTCTTTCAGCTCTAATGGAGCCATCCTACAAGGAGCATAGGAAATGGGCACAGTACTAGGCTCTAACTCAAGAAAAAATTCCACTTCTCTATCTGGCGACATACCTGGAAGTTCTCTTGGAAGTACATCAGAAAAAACCTTCACAATTAGAACTTGGCTGATATCCTTTCTTGGTTCAGACGAATCCATAATGTACGCCAGGTAAGCATCTTCACCCTTAACCAATAATCCTTCTAGCGGATACAACAAAAATTATTATACCCACCAAATTGGTCTGTACGCCAGGCATCAACACTTATTTGCCTTCTGCAGTTATCAAACATACACCTTTAGCTCGACAATCAACCACAACATTATGTTTGATCAACCAATCTAACATGAGAATAGCCTCCAACTCATGAAAGTTTAACAACAACAAATGTCAACAAATAGTTCTTAATTTCTCTATTAACCATCATACTTAACCAAGAGGGTTGGTTACTAATACATTTTTCTTAGAATAATCAACTTCAAGTCTCATACCTTCTATGACTTTTGTGCAGATTTACAAATGGTTTGCCCTCGGATCTATTAATACATGAATGATGTTTCCAAGAAAAGAAAAATTACTCGTTATAACCTCTGGCAAATCAGCATCCTCTTTAACTTTCATCACATATGCTTTGGTGAATACTCCAAAATTGTGTTTGGTGAAACTTTTTGTCGGAGGCCCCTGAATTGATCCTAACTTTGTTGCCACAGTTGATCTTTCTTCTTGCTGGAAATTTTGAGGCCCATGCGTAGATTGTTCTGATCTTACCTTAACCTCTGAGGGACAGTCTCTAAGCTGATGATATAGAGACCCAAATCCAAAACAAGCTCTAGTATGCCTCTAACATTCTCCTCTACGATTTCTTCTGTAGTGCTCGCAACCTGAATTCCTTGTTAGTCTAAATTTGCCCATACTTGTCATCGAGGTAGCTTGCCGACTACCTCCATCTTGCTTGAAACTCATAGGTTATGAATCTCTCCTTGACACCGAGAAGTTTCGATCGTTTGGTCTCTTGAAATTCGATGAGGGTAGTTGTAACATCCTAGATTAGGGGTTATGCGTTTGGAGCATAACTCAAGTGTTAGTAGGCTTTAAGCGTGTTTGGAGGAGTTTTAAGAGTTTTTGGAATTCTAGGATGGAAGAGAAAGCTTTGAAAAATTATTGGTTTTCAAGTTAAAAAGGGGAAGCTAGGTTAAGGAAGCCTTAAGAAAATTTGTGTTGGATTCATGACACAAAGAAACCAATTGGCAAGGTGGCAAGGGACGCTACCTTGGGGCTTGGAAGGTGCGTCACATGGAGTGCCAAGGGGAGGAGGTTCGAGCTGCAGAGATTGCACTTGGGAGCTTTTATTTTTTTGGCGTTAAAAGGGGAGTAAGGCCAGGAAGGTCTTAAGGGAAAAATCTTAGGCGTGTTTGGCATAAAACAGGCCTTAGTAAAGTGGTTGCAAGGCGCCACTTAAGGGCCTAGAAATGACGCCATAAGCCTAGTGCAGGTCTGGAGTTTGAGTCTTGTTGGCAGCAGGGAGGCGTGTTTTATTTTTGCTTTTGGCGTTAAGGGGGGGGAGCTAGGTGAAGGAGGCTTTAAAATAAATTGTGGCGAGTTTATGTCACAAAAAACGCCTTGGCAGAGTGGCTTGGGGCGTTATTGCAGCTTGCAGCAGTGAGGGCTCAGGTTCGAGCCTCGTGGACAGCAGTAGGTGGGATTTTATTTTGCTTTTGCGTCAAGGTAGGGAAGGGGAAGGTTATACGGCAATTGGACTTCTATTTGGATGAAGATTAAGCTTATTTTATCCTATTAATATTCGGCTAAGAGTAGGATAATTGTAGTTTTATTTATTTATTTTATTATAGGATAATTATGGTTTTATTTAGATTAAATGAGATTTTATTTTATTTTAGTTTAATAGATAGATAAGAGATAAGGTGTTGGATTAATTATTTTATTTGTTAAGAGATAAAATAGGAGTTTAAGTTGGGATTTGATAAGTGGGGAAGTGGTGGCCGATTGTTGGACTCTAGGAGCTTAAATTTTTGGTATAAATATGGTGCTAGTGTGTGCTAAATTTCCCCTTTCAAAACCTTTCTTTTTCATCTTGGTTATTGTCGAAATTTAGTACCTCTTTTCCCATTGGTGCCGTTTTTCCCTTGTGCAAAAGCCACTTGTGTTTCATTCCTCTTCTCTCTACCGAATTTCCCAGTGCAACTCCTCTTTTCTCTTCTCTTTTTGCCAAGCCGAAATACTCTGTGTTCTAGCCGAAACTTCTTCCAAAATTTAGTTAGTATCGATTCTTTCTAAGCCTCATATCCCTCTCTTTTATCTTTGAGTGAAGCCGATTATACAAAGTGCCACATAGCCGATTATTCTCTAAGCCTCAAAGCCGAATATCCCTGTTGTGACAAAGATAGGTGCTGTAGATTTCTTCAATAGAGGAGAGATTCGGGATTTTGGCCTATTGTCGATTTCTAGGAGGAAGATCTTCGGGATTTCAAGGATTTACGGTAAGTCATGTATTCGGCCAAAAGCCATTGATCATGTTTAAGTGATTAGAATCGGATCTAACATATGTGTATAGGGATTTCAACATCTCTATAGTCAAGTGGTGTTCGGGATTTAAGATTTGGAAGGTAAGTACATTCGGCCAAGGGCCTATTTCAGTATTTAGACTTGTTTCTTATTTGTTCAAACCGAAAACTAACCAAGCTAATGGATCTAGTGGTTAGCCGATTATAAAGAGGAAACACTACAAGTTTCGGGATTTGTTTAAGAAACAAATCGGCAACAAGGTAAGATTTTTGTCACCAAGATCCTTCGGGATTTAATCTCATAGCCGAATAGACTTTTGCTAAACATCAAAGTGATTGACCAAATGTAGGAATTGAGATCTAAAGTGTTAGATCGGGTTTCGGGTTCTCAGGAAAGCATTAAGCGAATCAGGTGTGTACCCTACCCTAAGTTTTAATATGTTCATGGCTATGTTTTAAATTAAATGTGTTATTAAGAATGTGAAAATATGGCTAAAGTACCATGCAATGGAACGGAGTACCCAGGTACGTTTCCTACTCCTACTAGGATTATGAATATATGTTATATGTAACATGTGGAAAAAATGATAAGAATGTGAATTAAGGCATGATGTGCATGATATGTGTGATATGGGGCATTCGGGTTATATGAAAGGGGAAGTGAATGTGGTGACCTAAGACCACGATATCTGAATGTGGTGACCTAAGACCACGATATCTAAATGTGGTGACCTAAGACCACGATATCTGAATGTGGTGACCTAAGACCACGAATTTTATAAGGGCGATGAGCACGTCGACTGCACCGACTGCCTTCGATGGTGTGTAGCGGATGGAGGGTTGACTTAGTAGTCCCCACGGTGTGCAGGTTGGTACGGGTGACGTGTAGCGGATGGCTATCTAGGTTTGGGTTCGGGTGGCATCATTTTAATGACATAAGGATATGTATGCTCTGAAATGTCTGAATTTGTTATGACTTAGTGTTGTGGTTACACATTGAGTCTGTTTGACTCACCCTGTTGGGGAATATTTTCTTCCAGGTGACGAGCAGTGATGGACCGGGTCGGCAGGAGCTTAAAGGTGGCCATGCACAGCAGGGAAAATTTTATTATTTGGACTTTTATTCTATTTGAGCATTTTAATTCATTTTTGGGAATTATTTGATGTAATAAGGCCATAGTTGAATTACTTCATCTTACTTTTATTTATTATGTTACAAATTTTTATCACTTAAAAGATTAAGTAAATTTATTTTAAAATAAACTCTAAGTGTTTTGTCACTAAAAGTAAAGGGTTTCTAATATAAGATAAACTTGTTTCCAACTCGAGCCCAACCCAAAACAATTTTTCTCTCAAACACATAGTTTTCCAAAGTAACAAAAGAATTTTGAACCGGTTTACATCGAGGAACATACCAGATCCGGTCAAGGCTCGTGGGCCGGGTTTGGGGTGTTTCAGTAGTGGACCAAAAAAATCTACGTTTCATTCTTTCTATCAAAAGCTTTACTCTTCTCGTGAACTATCATCTCCATCTTATAAGCGTTAGCTGTCATGGCTGCTAAACTCTGGCATTTAGATGCCACTACCAGGGCGTGAATTTCATCCCTTAGACTCTATTCAAACTTATCGCATAAGGCCTTCTCAGTCTAGAACATATCTTTTGCATAGCGGCTGAGTCTAACAAATTCTCGTTCATATTCCATCATTGACATCCATCCTAGCTTGAGATATAAGAACTCGTTCTTCATCTGCTCAACATATATCTGGTTCACACAATTTTCTAGAAATTTCTCTAAAAAGAATTCCCAATCAATCAATTCTTCAGAGGTCACACTAGTTAGCGTTTCCTACCATTGATTCACCTCCCCCTCTAAAAAAGACACTGCATACACGAGGCTATCCCCCAACGTGCACATTAACTCCTTCAATACTTTGTAGATGCATGATAACCATTGTTCAAACACTATGGGGTCATCACCTTTGTCTCTCATAAAGTCATTTACACCTTTTTTTCTTATTTCTCTTACCGAATCACCCTTGGTTTGGGTTGTAGTTGGCACTGGAGGTGTAGGGGGACAGGTCAGACTATTTCTGGTTGTAGTTGCTGAGGTTGTTAAGGTTGGGGGTGCTTGAGTTGTCCCCATGAACTAATCAATCATTTAAGTCATCATGGTGATGAAGACATTTCAAAAGGCATTGCTAGCTGCATCCATATTAGTTGTAAGAGTTTTCTCTTGAACTAGAGGTACATGGCTTTCAATCTCCTCTCTAGTTGCTTCTCTTGATCCTTCAGACATTTTCTTTAACAACTAAAATAAAACTAGAATTAGCTCAAATTACAGGGACTAAGCCACAGCTGTATCATGTAGGTGAGGCATGACACACCTTTCAATTTTCCAAGAACCAGCTCAACCTTTACTTTGATACCAAAACTTGTAACACCCACGTCTAACTCGATTTCTGGATTTGGGTATGGTATGTCACCAAAAAAAATTCAGGTTAAACAAAAACACTTGAAAATATTTTAAAGTACTGAGGTCTTGGCGGAAACCTCATTATGACAATGAGAAAACGATCAAATTAGTAGTACACCAAGTAAAAACATCTTTAGTTAAAAACATTTGGCAAAAGCCTTATATAAGTTGATAGATTATATAAATCACAAGATGAATTACTTACCTTACAATAGTTTCAAGTCTATCATGGGCGGTTAAAACAACATTCAAAACCATTTGGCGTATCAGTCAAAAAGACAGTCTCATAAACTACAATTTCTTAGAATAAAATACATACTTCAAGAGTTCACAAAAGTTTTTAAATAACAATGTCTTGACCAAAAGTTGTTATTAATTATACAAGCTGATTATAAAGAAGATGTACACACCACTCCCAAAAAGGTCATGTATGACACAAAATTAAATAGATGGCTCACTATCAACAGCTCTGTAACACCCCAAACCCAACCTAGAAGTTATGGCCAAATCTGGCGGTGTCACATTGGAGTGCTTTTTGGAAACCCTTTTTTTCCTTGTTGAAAAAAAAAACTCGTTTGGAGGTTGAAGCCTCTTCGTAGAACTCATGTTAAACCAGCATTTTGTTAATCAATTTAAAACATAATTACTTTTAAAACCTTATATGTTGTGGAAGCATTTTGAAAACATTGCGGAAACGTAGTGTTTTGAAGACAGTAATCATTTTGGAAATCGTATTCCACTTTTAGCAGTTAGAAAACATCATAAATAAATAAATATCAAGAATAATAAGTTAAAAATAGATAGGCCTTATTACAACCCAAATCAAACTATTTAAAAGTAAACAATCAAAACGGCAAGCTTAAGCAGTGTGTGGTCTTCTCTGAGTCCCTCGCAGCTCCAAATCCGTCTAAGGCTGACGATTACCTGTACAGTTAGACAGAAGGGTGAGTTTGTGAAAACTCAGTGTTTAATCCCTTATAATACAAACAGTCAGATATACGGTATGCAGAAATAGACTAGGCATGAGCCATCACAGACACAGTATCAGGTGGGTCTTAGCCCATAACAGAACCAGGTGGACCTAAGCCCATTACAGAATCAGTATCAGATGTAGATATGCAAACAGAAATCCAACCCAATCCAACCAATTCACCATGTGAGGATAAAATAGACCCACCCAGCCAACACACCAAGCTTAGCACCGGCTGCGGCACTAAGTCAACAGAACGACTCAGCGCCGTAGACAGAATGGCTAAAAGCCATAAATATCGCAGCATCGCTGCCGGTTAACAAAATGGCTAAAAGACATAAATATCGCAGCATCGCTGCCGATTAACAAAACGGCTAAAAGCCATAAATATCGTGTAATATCCTAAATATGGGCCTGCGCATTTTTATATGGTGCTTGATTAATTGGTAATTTAAGAATTTGAGGTTTGGGCTGAGGCCTTGATTAAATATTTGGATTAGTCACCCTAGGGTTTAAAAAAATAGTGTTTTGGGTAATTTAATTGATGTATTGGACTTGTGGCCCAGTAGCTAGGGGCACAGTAGAGGGGAGCTTAAGGTGGCATCACAAGCACTTGGGAAGGGCCCAAATTTGGCCGCTTGGAGCCCAAAAGATTGGGTCAAAAATTCGGCAGCCCAGGGGAGTTAGGTGGGACGGCACACTTGCTACAATTTAGGGGTTTTAATTCTTTTATTTTTTTTTTTTGATAAATAGGAAGATAATGAAGAGAAAGATTAGGGCTATTTTTGAGGAGCTAAGGGATTAAGATAATAGGTGGGATAAAAGCTATCAGAATACAGTAGAGTTGGCCAAAAATCCAACTCTGGGAGGGGGATTGATTTGCCGAAATTTGTTGGCCAGTGATCATCTTTTTCATTCTATTTTTTCTTCTTTCTTTCTCACCTATTCTCTGCTAGCCGAAATTTCTTTTCTCTTGTGAGCTTCTCTCCTTTTCTTTGCCTCAACTTCCTAGCTCTCCTCTCCTCAATATTTTCTTCCTAAAAGCCGAATTCTCCTTGCTCATATCTCTTCCTTCCATAGCCGAATCTTCAAGGTTGGTCTCTCTTTCCCGAAGGTGCACCATAGTCGATTACACCTTCCTAGTTTGGTAAGTTTTTGTGATGTATTTCTACCATATTTCTTTCTTTCTCATATTGTTCTTAAACCGAATTACCCCTCTAACATCTCGATTGATGATCACTCTCTGATCTTAGAAGTTGAATTCTTTCTTGCTGAGATCTATAGTGCCTATTTGTGAAAAGCCGAAGGTAGGAAGGTGACGT
This sequence comes from Gossypium australe, assembly GCA_005393395.2. Taxonomy (NCBI): domain Eukaryota; kingdom Viridiplantae; phylum Streptophyta; class Magnoliopsida; order Malvales; family Malvaceae; genus Gossypium; species Gossypium australe. The sequence continues at coordinate 63,459,793 of CM016616.1, read as the reverse complement.
TTTCTTAAAGGACTTTCAGGATTCGACAAATTAGGTAAGAGATCTATTAGTTTTAATGTGTAGGTTGAGATTTATTAACCTTGGCCGAATATTGAAGGGCTAAATCTTCGTGTGATTTTCTGGCTTTTGAGCAAGGCTTTACACTGAGGGAAGTAGATTTGGATATCAACTAAGGATAGTAGATTTCGCGATATCAGGTGTGTAATACTTCCCCACCATCTAGATCTGATTATTAATGTATGTTCATAAGTTTTATATGTTATGATAAATGCCGAAGTCTCAGTTTAATGATGGAAGCCAAAGAGGGTAAAAGCAAACCACCAGGTTAGTGAGTAATCTGATTAAATGCTATAAGTAAATTGCTTGTGTGTGATTGCATGGGTTGGGTTGATGACAGGAGGAAGTTATACGTTATACGTGTAGCGGTTTTTACCGTGATCTGTTGTAGCGGCTAATGCTGTGATCTGTTATAAGGGCTTCGGCCATGATATGTTGATGAGCAGCATGACTGCCATCTTGGCGTGTAGCGGTGTGGGTTGATTGTAGAAATCCCCAATGGTATGAACGGTTGGTACGGGGGCATGTAGCGGATGGAAACCTAGGCAAACGGGTTGGGCCTTGCATATTATTTGTTATTTATATAAATGAAATTATTAATCTGTTTTATGGGCCTAAGGCCCAAAATCTAGTGGTGCGTGAGGGTTGCACACTGAGTCTCGCGACTCACCCTTTTAATTAACATTTCAGGTGATACCTAGTGCTTCGGACCGGGCTGGAGAGGAACGCAAGGTGGCCATGCAGAAGAATATGTGGATTTGGCAAAAAGACCCAAGTTAATTATTTTATATAGTATTTTGATTAGTGGATTTTAAACTCCGATGTAATAAGGCCATGGGCCACTATTTTTATTTCCTTTTCTTATGGGTTTAAATTATTTTTGTTTTTAGTTATTGGAATCATTTATTTTACTTAAACTAAGGCATGTAATTAAGATTGGGTTTTATTTACAAAGGCATGTTTTATGTAAACTATATTTGGGTTTTTTTCGAAAATACAATATGTTTTACAAAATTTTTCTTAATGACATACCAGATCCGGTTGTAGCGTTTAGGCCGGGTTTGGGGTGTTACATATCGTAGCACCACTGTCGATTAATAGAACGGCTAAAAGCCATAAATATCGTAGCATCGTTGCCGGTTAACAGAACGACTAAAAGCCATAAATATCGTAGCATCACTGCCAGTTAACAGAAGGGCTAAAAGCCATAAATACCGCAGCATCGCTGTCGGTTAACAGAACGACTAAAAGCCATAAATATCGCAGCATCACTGTCGGTTAACAGAACGGCTAAAAGCCATAAATATCGCAGCATCGCTACCGGTTAACAGAACGACTAAAAGCCATAAATATAGCAGAAAAGCTGAAAGCCTTGTACAGAACGGCAATGGGCCGTACACTTCCTCCGTAATTTTGTCCTAACCCCAAGCAATATGTCGTGTATGTCATGCTCAATCATTACACGTGTATGCAAAATGACCATGCTCAGTAACAATCATTTAAACACGTAATAAAAGCATATCAGCTATACAACCACAGCTAAATTAGTCAACTCATTGTCTAAGTCGGTTATTTACACACAAGGGCAAAATAGTCATTTACCCTATAAGGATATTTCGATAATCCTACCCTTTAGAGGTATTTCGGTAATTTTACCCTATAGGGGTATTTCCGTAATTTTGTAATTTGGGGGTATTTCAGTAATTTTGCCAACCGAGGGTATTTCAGTAATTTTACAAACCAAGGGTATTTCGGTAATTTCACAAATTAGGGGTATTTCGATAATTTTGCAAGTTAGGGGTATTTTAGTAATTTTACAAATTGAGGGTATTTCGATAATTTCACAAATCGAGGTATTTCGGTAATTTTGCAACTCGAGGGTATTTCAGTAATCTTGCAAGTCAGGCTATTTCGGTAATTTCACAAACTGAAAGTATTTTGATAATTTCGCAAACCAAAGCATTCTAAACAAAGATAATGATGCGAATGGGCCTAAGGCCCATTCTCGGCCCAAATGGGCCCACACGCTCGTGTGGCCCATTTAGCCAAAATCTAGCCACAGATATGAGATTCACATAGGCCAGTCCAATATCTACTACACAATCATACAATTTATTCATACCGGCCTACGGGCCCATTGGCCCCACATGGCCCCTTTCGGCCCAAACAGCCTAAACCCTCAAGAACACTCATGATGGCCTCAACTATCGCGTCGAAGCTCCCACACGTGCGCTTGCACGCTCGTGTGGCTACCATCACCGTGTGATCGGCATTTCAGCATTTGCCGCTCTACAGCTAGAGTAGTGCAAAATACACACCTGAGAGGAATTTGAAGCTAATCCGTGCTCTGAACACTCCTATGCCCAAACGCCAACCATGGTATGTTACTCTCCTCATAGATCACTCTATTTAAAGCCAGCTTCTTGCCTACTCTCGTGCTAGCTTCCCGATGTGGGATCCCTCCTTCAGCAAAGTTTATTTACAACACAACCACCTGCCGTCCCAACTTAGCAAAATAAATATCCCTTTTTGCTTGCAATGGGATTCGAACCCTTGCCCTCTCCTATGCTCCAAACGCTACATGCCACCACGACACAAGCTCCTTTTGTGACTTAAAACATCGTAACTAAATATAAGCCTTTGGGCCAAAGTCTAAGTTCATTTAAAAAGAAATCAAAATGAATTGCAAGCGCCAAGACTTGAACCTCGGACCCCTTGCTTCCTCTATGGCGTCACTTCCTTATCTCCCATGTGGCGCCATTTGCCACTAGACCACAACTCCTTTTTGTGTCATTTTTCTCCACATTTTATTCTTGAAGCCTACTTACTAACTCTCAGTGTTTTATTCACCTAAAACCAAAATTTTCCTAAAGTCCAAGTTTGAACCTGGGACTTCATAGAAGCCCCCTAACCTTCCAAAATCACTCACCTAATAGGTCTAACTTGCATTAGTGCCGTTCTCTTGTTTTCAAAATTTTTAAATGCTCCGGTGCCCAAGGCCCAATAGGCCTAATTCTACTAGGCCCAAATTCGAGGCGTTATAATTCTACCCCCTTAAAGAAATTTCGTCCTCAAAATTTCCAACTATATAATAGTCGCGCAACACAGGTTAGACCACCACTCTACTGCTGCGTACGCTGATTTTAATATCCCTATTATATCTTAACTAGAACTTGGAACTCCCTACACATACTCAAAGCACCTAACCATTGAAGCAGACAGATATCTCACACACAACCACACATCTAACCACAGAAACAAACAGATATTTATCACACAAGCATACAATTTCTATATCCAAACATCACATCCAAACAAAAGACACACAGAATAAATACCAAAAATACAGTCTAATATCTAAAGAAACCACCGTATTTCTAACTCACTGAATTTAAATTTCTAAACAGAAAAAAGTATTCAAAAAACTTATGGATTCGGCGCCGGAGACTCGATGTACCACACTTTCAGAAAACGGTCAATACAATATTTCAGAACATCAAATCTTTTCAAGCATTTTTTATTTTCGAACCTTTTTGAAACAACACTTTCAGAAATTCAATTTTGTAAACCCAATCCACAGCCGAGTTTTGCAACCTGGCTTTGATACCATTAAATGTAACACCCCAAACCTGGCCTAGAAGTTATGGCCAAATCTGGCAGTGTCACATTGGAGTGCTTTTTGGAAACCCTTTTTTTCCTTGTTGAAAAGAAAAACTCATTTGGAGGTTGAAGCCTCTTCGTAGAACTCATGTTAAACCAGCATTTTGTATTTAAAACGTAATTACTTTTAAAATGTTATCTGTTGCGGAAGCATCTTGAAAATGTTGTGGAAACGTAGTGTTTTGAAGACAGTTATCGTTCTAGAAATCGTATTCCAATTTTAGTAGTTAGAAAACATCATAAATAAATAAATATCAAGAATAATAAGTTAAAAATAAAGAGGCATTATTACAACCCAAATCAAAATATTTAAAAGTAAACAATCAAAACAACAAGCATAAGCAGTGTGTGGTCTTCTCCGAGTCCCTCGCAGCTCCAAATTCGTCTATGGCTGACGATTACCTGTACAGTTAGACAGAAGGGTGAGTTTGCGAAAACTCAGTGTGTAATCCCTTATAATACAAACAGTCAGATATACAGTATGGAGAAACAGACTGGGCCTGAGCCCATCACAGACACAGTATCAGGTGGGTCTTAGCCCATAACAGAACTAGGTGGACCTAAGCCCATTACAAAATAAGTATTAGATGCAAATATGCAGACAGAAATCCAGCCCAATCCAACCAGTTCACCATGTGGGGATAAAATCGACCCACCCAGCCAACACACCAAGCTTAGCACCGGTTGCAACACTAAGTCAATAGAACGGCTCGGCGCCATAGACAGAACGGCTAAAAGCCATAAATATCGCAGCATCGCTGCCTGTTAACAGAACGGCTACAAGCCATAAATATCGCAGCATCGCTGCCGGTTAACAGAATGACTAAAAGCCATAAATATCGCAGCATTGCTGCCGGTTAACAGAACGGCTAAAAGCCATAAATACTGCAGCATCGCTGTCGGTTAACAGAATGGCTAAAAGCCATAAATATCATAGCATCGCTGCCGGTTAATAGAACAGCTAAAAGCCATAAATATCGCAGCATCGCTGTCGATTAATAGAACGACTAAAAGCCATAAATATTGCAGCATCGCTGCCGATTAACAGAACGGCTAAAAGCCATAAATATCGCAGCATCGCTACCGGTTAACAGAATGACTAAAAGCTATAAATATCGCAAAAAGGCTGAAAGCCTTATACAGAACGGCAATGCGCCGTACACTTCCTCGATAAATATGTCGTGTATGTCATGCTCAATTATTACACGTGTATGCAAAATGGCCATGCTCAGTAATGATCATTTAAACACGTAATAAAACCATATCAGTTATACAACCATAATCAAATTAGTCAACTCATAGTCTAAGTTAGTCATTTACACACAAGGGCAAAACAATCATTTACCCTATAATGGTATTTCGATAATCATACCCTTCAGGGGTATTTTGATAATTTTGCAATCTTGGGGTATTTCAGTAATTTTACAAGCCGAGGGTATTTTAATAATTTTGCAAACCAAGGGCATTTCGGTAATTTCACATATCAGGGGTATTTCAGTAATTTTGCAAGTTAAGGGTATTTCAGTAATTTTACAAATTGGGGGTATTTCGATAATTTCACAAACCAGGGTATTCTGGTAATTTTGCAAGTCGGAGGTATTTTAGTAATTTTGTAAACTGGGGGTATTTCGATAGTTTTGCAACTCGAGGGTATTTCGGTAATCTTGCAAGTCGTGGCTATTTCGATAATTTTGCAAACTGAGGGCATTTCAATAATTTCGCAAACCAAAGCATTCTAAACAAAGATAACGATGCAAATGGCCCTAGGGCCCATTCTCGGCCCAAATGGGCCCAAACGCTTGTGTGGCCCATTTAGCCGAAATCTAGCCACAAATATGAGATTCACATAGACCAGTCCAATATCTACTACACAATCATACAATTTATTTCTATGGGCCCACGGGCCCATTGGCCCCACATGGCCCCTTTCGGCCCAAACAGCCTAAACCCTTAAGAACACTCATGATGGCCTCAATTATCGCGTCGAAGCTCCCACACGTGCACTCGCACGCTCATGTGGTGACCATTGCCATGTGACCAGCATTTCGGCATTTGCCGCTCTACAGTTAGAGTAGTGCAAAATACACACCTGATAGGAATCTGAAGCTAATCCGTGCTTCGAACATTCCTATGCCCAAAAGCCAACTAAGGTTCACAGATCACTCTATTTAAAGCCAGCTTCTTGCCTACTCTCATGCTAGCTTCCCGATGTGGGATCCCTCCTTCAGGAGAGTTTAATTCCAACACAACCACCTGCCATCCCAACTTAGCAAAATAAATATCCCTTTTTGCTTGCAATGGGATTCGAACCCTTGCCCTCTCCTATGCTCTAGACGCTACATGCCACCACAGCACAAGCTCCTTTTGTGACTTAAAACATGCGCAACTAAATATAAGCCTATGGGCCAAAGTCTAAGTTCATTTAAAAAGAAATTAAAATGAATTGCAAGCGCCAAGACTTGAACCTTAGACCCCTTGCTTCCTCTATGGCGTCACTTCCTTGTCTCCCATGTGGCGCCATTTGCCACTAGACCACAACTCCTTTTTGTGTCATTTTTCTCCACATTTTATTCTTAAAGCCTACTTACTAACTTCCAGGGTTTTACTCACCTGAAACCAAAATTTTCCTAAAGCCCAAGTTTGAACCCGGGACTTCATAGAAGCCCCCTAACCTTCCAAAATCACTCACCTAATAGGTCCAACTTGCATTAGTGCCATTCTCTTGTTCTCAAAATTTTTAAACGCTCCCGTGCCCAAGGCCCAATAGGCCCAATAGGCCCAATTCGGGGCGTTACAAGTTCTCTAGCGTAGTCCCTTGAACAAAATCTCTTCATTTAATCGTCACGCCTAAGAAGGAAATGATAACATTGTAAGTTCATACAAACTTAGTGAGTTCCATAAGAAGAAACATAACTAACTTACAATGATATACCCAACTGTCTGAGAGAATCAACTGTAATAATCATAATATACCCAATAGCATTCACAAAATACGGACAGACTCGATACGCCAACTTAACACCACACATGGGCGATTACTATCTGCCAACTTAACCATAACTTTTACACAACCCATCCTTATGTCAACCTCGTACCAATAATTCAAAGTCAAAATCATATTGATCAGTCGTATTCATAAGCACACACCCTCTTAACTCTTCATATCCTTTCTGTTTAGTCAAGCATGTTTTCTCGTGATCTGCAAGTTTGGTTTGCAATATAGTTGCCCTACCGGAGGCATAAAAAACATATCCCCCTTCTTCATCATCACATATCACAAATCACATATCACATATTGATGGTATTGGCCCCTACAATAAAGAGGGTGTTTAACATCGAAACATAAATAGACCATACCCCCATTAATAACGTTGTTCGAACACCATAAGATCAAACACTACACATATGTTTTTAAGAAGGAAAACTTAGCTTACATAGTTTATACGACAGTAGAATTTACAACACATGGAGGTAAGAAGTAACTCACCAGACATTCTAGTACAGTAATATACTCAGCAGGTTCTTTGCCCTTTTAGCTTGGAAATTCGTTAGCTTTTTGAGCTAAAAGAGAGATAAATACATCAATCAGATAATTAAACTATTGAAACTTGACATGCATGCTTGAATCGGTAACATGCAACCCAATTCGTAGCATGTAACCCAGAAACAAGAAGTTTTCTTCCTCAAGAACAATTCTAAAACCTATGTATGCATTATTGTAAACATGTAATTTCCTCCGATAACGACATAAAGGTTTAACATAAATTACCAGTAATTTGTTGATAACAATATGGTTAGCTAAATGCTGGAACTCCTCGCTATAGACTCTAGCTAAGAATTTCTAAAGCTTCAATGAAAATGCAAGGAAGAAGCAAAAGCAAAACATACAAACATGCTAGCTTGATGTCATTATATAGAAGAGACGCCCAAGGACAAAGCTTAGTGGAAGTTAGAGGATCCTACGATTGCTCTAGAAATTTGAGAAGTATTAATTAAGTATCAAATCATCTACAGTATCCTATTTCAGTTCTAACTAGGTCTCAACTAAACTCTAACATCACTTATTACGTCATCGCAACATATACTAACTACGAAGGAAAACCTATCGAGCTGTGAACTAACGAGTTTAGCCAAACATCTGGGGTTGGCGGATAACTTAACAAAAGACTCCACCAAAACCTAGAGTTCACCAAAACTCAGAGTTCACCAAATGGCTAATCCACCGAATACGCCACACAAAATCAATTACTCCACTAATTTACTCATTAACTAACCTTAGCAGAAATAACTACACACCAAACAGTAACTTGATAATAAATCCGCCAAGCGGGCTGTTACACTACAAGTCTAGCTTTATGTGTTTTCACTTTCCTTTCATCATTTCTCCTATTCTTTTAGATCCACTTACACCCTATAGGTTTAATCTCAACTAGTAAGTCTACAAGTTCTCTCACTGTATTAGATTATATAGAATCCATCTCGGTATTCAGGGTCTGTTTATAGAGCTTGGAACCAACATTCTACATAGCCTCCTCGTAAGAGAGTGGGTCATCATCCTTGTGATTGGCTTCCATATTATAAATACTACCATAAAAAATGAAGAAGCCTGGTTGCTTAGATACTCTCCTACTACGATGGATTCCCCTATGTTTTTTGATTATTTGTAGGTCTTTCCATAAATTTCTCGAGAATTGAACATGCCGGTTATTCTACAACTCCCAAAAGTTCCTCGAGTACCAATTTGCTTCGAGGCTTGAATTTATCCATGTATCTTTCCTCAAGAAAAGTAGCATGAGTAGAAAATTTAATCATATGATCTTTTGGATTGTAGAATAATCCACCCTTAGTTCCTTTCGGATATCCTACAAATATGCATAATTTCGTCCGTGCATCCAACTTATCCAGAATGTGGGATGGATAACCTCATATTCTAAATTGATTTAGAGTGGGTTTCTTTCCATGCCACAATTCATAAGGTGTCTTACAAGCAGACTTGTTTGACACATCATTCACACTATAGCAAGTCGCCTATATCGCATATCACTAGAAAGAAGTAGGGCCTTATGAATAGCTTAACATTTAACGAACCATATCAAGCAAGGTTTTATTCCTTCTCTCAGCTACACCATTCTACTATGGAGTACCTACCGCAGTCAATTGGGATACAACCTTATTCTCTATGAGGTATCCTAAGAACTCGTCAGACAAGTATTCTCCACCTCGGTTAGAGCGAAGATTCATTATAGACAAATCTAATTGCTTTTCCAATTTTGCGTGAAACTCTCGAAATTTATCAAATGTTTTGCTATTGCGGTGCATTAGATACACATATCCATATCAAGAATAGTCGTAAATGAAAGTCACGTAATAATCGAACCTCCTCGGACGCTCATGCTCATGGGACCATCTACATTAGTGTGCACAAGTTCTAAGGGTAGGTTGGTTGTAACACCCAAAACCTAGCCTAGTTGTTAAAGTTGAATTAGGAAGGCTACAGTTGCCACCGGAATGACCCAAATTTTTTTTCATAATTTTCAAGCATACTTTCTAAACCATTTGCGTAAATCGTTCACAAGTAGTGAAAACAAAAATTTTAGAAATCGATGATCTCGATATCTTACATATTTGTAAAAGTTTGATTGCTATGCAAAATTTTCATAAATTCAATCATATTTCAAAATCATTCATTTATTTATTCAAAACAAAAGAATTTGGTTATTCATCATTATTCTAGAAAAAAACATGTTAACTTCATAAGTCAAATTATCTTTAGAAATCTCATTTGTAAACATCAGTAATTTTGAAAACTAAGTCTAATTTTATTAAAAACTGGTTGCTTAAAATTTCAGTGGAAAACTATAATATTGGCATAATTTTACAAAGATGGTAATGAAAAATGTTACTGAAACCATATTTTGTTACATATCAATATTTGATGTAAATTCGATAAAATATCAACAGAAAATTTTATTCCTCAAAAACTAAATTGTATTTTGTCTAAAACTCATTTTCATTGTAGAAGCGGAAAAGAGTGATTTTGTTAAGTTTTAAAAAAAAACCATATTTCATGCGTATTCTTGTCAAATGCTAATTTTAGGCAATTTTTTTTTTAAAAAAAAACTTAATATCATGCAATCAATTCATCCAATTTAAAATAAAAATCCCCAAAGTAATATCCCATGCCACAGTCCATACTCAAACTTATTACAGTCCCAAAATAACAAAATATAAAAAAACTTTAATTACTGAATCCTAATCTCGGGTTATGTGTAAAATAAAAAAAATAAAGGGGGTGAGCTTTTAAGCTCAGTGTGAGTCTTAACTCAGGTAATAAGTAGGAGTTCAGTATACAAATCAATTAACAATAAGCACTTACTTATCTTACAAAATAATCAATTTTCTTTCTGCAAATGATCATGACAATGCAATCTTTGTAAAACAATTATGCAAATTTTTATAAAACATCCTACCTATCACCGCTACACACCACAATCAAGTTCCCTAGAACTTATCCATACAAACACTCCAATTTGTGAACAGTGTCACAATAATGTATATAAACTGCCACTTAATAAAATTGTGACAAGCCATCAGTTTTGCAGATAAACTGCCACTTTATAATATTGTGGATAAGCCACTACTTTTGTAGATAAAACTACCACTTCTTCCTCCTTTCACATATCCCACCCCATGCATGTGATATGGCCACAAAACCACTTTTTCACTTTAAATATCAATTTTCACTTTGTCATGTGAGACATGCTCAATATATCACTTATCACTTAAAATCACATAGGCATGCTCAACATGCTAATCACATATTTATAGAATATATCAATATTTCACACTTTAAAATTCATGCAAAATTCACATATGCTATAACATCACATAACATGAGAATGAGATTTTTGTACATTTTATATCAATAAAAATAATCAAGATCACACATAATACAAACCACAAAAACAACAATTTAGTTTCACTTACTTGGATATTCCAATTTGATGGGTTTTTATTCCTATTTTTGAATACATAGAGTATTCTTGACAAGCACAATTTAATAATACTAATAAATTTTGAACATGATGAAACATATTTTCATATTTTTAATTAATGTAGAACCCACACCTGATTGTAGATTCGATGTAAATCACCACTCTAAAGAATGTGCATATTCGAATCTAAACGAATGAAATATCGATCTGTTATCAAAATGTCCTTCCATTAAAAGTCATCTATTTTTTAAACATTTTCGTGATATTACTCAATTTAACTAAATCTCCTATCCATACTTATTCTTGTGATTAGTCGATTGTAATCATATTTTCGCTTCCAAAGTTAATGACTTTTCGGGTTTGTATCATCGACCCTTCATCAAAAGATCAATATACAAGAAAATAGTGATTTTCATTCAACCACTATACTTACTCTATCTTGACTGAATTAGAAGGATCGATGGACCATCGGGGTCTTGAATCAGAGAGGAAATCGAATCTAGAGAAAATAATCATTCAGAAAAGAGAATTAATAAGTTTATGATGTACAAATAATTTTAAGAACTAATTGAAAATAAGAGAAATAGAGTTTTTTTACTATAAAGAGTGGTAGAGATCGAAAAAGATGAAGAGAGTAGGAAAAATCACTAATTTTAATGGTGGTGCGGCAGCGACGGCAGTGGTCCAATGAAGGTTCAATAGAGAATGAGGAGGAAAATAAAAGGTGTTGAGGCAATTGAGGGAAAAAGGAGAAAATTAAAAGAAAAATAGAGAAGTGGAGAGAAAGAAGAAATTATTTTAGATGGTAGTACAAGATGGTGACCATGGTGGTGAGTCGTGGTGTAAGGGGTGGCAATATACCAAACGAGTGGGAAAAGAAGCTACAAAGAGGAGGTCCAACGATGGTGACAGTGGTGGTGATTTAGTTGGCAAAGAAGTGCTGGAGGTGAGGAAGAGAAATAGAGCAAAAGTGATGGTATGGTGGCTAAAATGAAAGAAAAGGTGGAGAGAAGGGAGTATCATGGAGGAGGGGCGGCCAATAGAGAGTAAATGAGAGAAAAATGAAAATAAAATATGAGTTACACCTTATCTAGGTTCAATGAGTGACACACATGGAAATGGTGGAGAAAAACACATGTTGAGGGGACAAGGGAGCAAAAAGTGGATCAATGTTGTAAAATATGGTATGTTGACTTGTCATGAAAGGAAAGAATCTTTCCCATGCATGACAACTAGCATGGACGGTTTTGGGGGGTGTTGACCACTAAAGTTAGCAAAAAATTTAAATAAAAAGATGGAGAGTGTGGAGACTTGAACCTAGGACCCTTAGGAAATTAATTAAACTCTTAACCACTAGGCTAACTCATTAGCTTGTTCACAAACTACAACATTTTTTTAAAAAACATGGTGTGACCTTTGCTAAGGTTTGAAGCAAAATTGCACCACATAGAAAATAATGTGAGGGAAGGGGTTCGAACACAGATCATCAAGGACAGCTCTGCCACTACTCGATCACTATACTTGATACTTATTTATTATCAAGTGAACAAAATACTATCTAAAAAAAATCGGGCGTGACCACTTTCAGTTTATTGACCTAATTTCTACTAACCTAGTTTTTGGGATGTGACAATTCTCCCCTCCTTTAAAAAAAATTTTATAAATTCTTATTGTCAAGCCAATTCACTTATCCACAAAATTCAAAACTCTTCTTTCTAAACCAACTATCACACTTTAGCTAAACAACTCTGATTCCAATGTAGTTCCAATACTTCACCTTAAATCTCCATTGGATTTCTAATTTACTTACACAGATTGTCTCAAGGGACCATCTACAGTAATTTCACTAACGATTTCCTCATTCCCAAATTCTCAGTTTCACAGATACACTATTAACAGAAAACTTTTAGGGAAAACAAATTCTTATTTAGTGCAAAGCAAATTAGAATGGATCATAAAAGTATCTTCATGTATTCCAAATGCGTCTCGATACTCTAGACGCCTAGCAACATAAACCAGTCTGATTCCATTTTTGAGTCAAAGCTTGCATTTGAATAGGATGACGTGGAGAATCCATAACACAGTGCTCTACGGACCGACTTTTTAGGCTTGTTCCTGACTTTTCCAACACTTGCTCGAATGACGCTTATTATAATACTTACAAATAGAAATTTATCAATGATCCAACAAAACCTCCAATATTAGCTTTTACAATATTCTATTGTGGTTTGTCCTATAACACCCCTTACCCGTATCCGACACCAGGATAAGGTATGAGGCATTACCAGACTTATTCATAAATAAACATTCAAAATTGAGACATGATTTTCCACTCAAATTTAAAACTTTTCATATGTAACACCTCTTACCCGTATTCAACGCCGAAATCGGGTACGAGGCATTACCGGACTTATCTTGTTTACTCATACAACTTTGGCTATAAAATTTCATTCCAACTTAAAACTTCTCATTCACATTCATAATATCCTTATTATAGGCGTACGAGGCCTTAAACATGCAAACGGAGGGTCTCGGAATCAAACCGAGAACTTTTGTATACTTAGAAAAATTTTGCCTTAACAGGGCCACACGCCCTTGTGAAATGGGACACGCCCGTGTGGTCACACACTCCTATGTCCGTAGCCCGTGTGGAAATCATTTTTCACTTCAAACCTATAGGGGTTTTCACACAGCCAGACACACGCCCGTGTCCTTGGCCCGTATCCTCCACACGGCCTAGACACGCCCGTGTCCTCACCCGTGTGTGAAAACCTGGATATTCTGTTTATGGCGTTAGCAACCTTATAAGGGGCACACGGCCTAGGCACACGCCCGTGTGTCTAGCCCGTGGTCGACACTGACGTGCAACATTAACATGCAGGGGAGACATGGCCTAGCCACACGCCCGTGGGACTGACCATGTGTCACACACGGCCTAGACACATGCCCATGTGCCTACCCGTGTGGACAAGAACAAGGCTATTTGCCAAGCTCTTTTTATCACCCTAACTAATACACATAAATCACATTCAACCATTAACCAAGCAACTCAATTATACAGCATACACATTCATGAATAACCTCATCTTTCCATATATTAATAATAAGGAGCCATTAAATATGGCTGTCGAAACCATTTTTATATTTTTTGAAAAAAAAGGGGATCGACTTACAAAAACGAAAATGGGAGTCGCCACCAATCCTTTTTTGCTTAGGTGTGATCAGATCACCTTATAAAACATGTTTTGTTTAAAACATTAATTTTGGCCTACGAAATTCAAGAAAATGGGTTCGGGAGTCGGTTACGTATAATGAAGGTTTAGCACCCTCGTAGCGCCCAAAATTGGTACCTAATTGATTATTTAATGTCCTAATGTCAAAAATTTGAATGATTTTGAAATAAAATTCTTTTAAAAGAATGTTTGTATAACCCGTTTTGGAATATTAAGACTCTTTCATTTTAAGAGGATTAAATATCACATCCAGTACGTTAGGGTGCGACATTTTCACCCCCGAAACTAAGATCGTCTCTTAATTTCCCAAAACATGAAATTAAAAGGATATTTAGTCATTTGGATGAATGAAAAACCGAAACCCAGCACGTTAGGGCACAATTTCTCGAACTCCCAAACACGAAACATTGCCTTATTTTTTGAAATTCTTATCCTGAGATAGCACAACATCATATCCAGTGAGTTAGGACACGATAATTTTGAACTCTCGAGAATAAGCCTTTTTTATTTATCTTGTAAAAGGAAAGTGTAATATCCTTAAATCGGGGTCTCTGCATCTTGCATGTGTTTGCATGTGATGGTTTGTCTGCTGTGCGAATTTGGCATGTTTTGGGGTCTAGGAATGACCTCGGGTTAGGCCTGAGGCATGGCCAAAATTTATGTTTTGGTACTTAGTGAGAGGGAGCTAAGAGAGTTAGGGGTTAAAAGAATTTATTGGGAGATTTAGACACAAGAATACCAGTGGAAAAGTGGCAAGGAGGCACCACTAAGGTGTCAAAGGAGTGACACCACATGCAGGCCTGTGTTCGAGCAGCTGGAGTTGCACTCCCTGCTATCTCTTTTTCACGCCACAAGCTAGAGGAGGAGTGCTCAGGATGGACTCTAGGGGATAAGGATGGAAGGAGTCAAATGAATTTGAACTGGTGGAAGGGAGGAAATTTAGGAGTTTGAATTATTTCAAACTCATTTGGGAAGAGTTGGCCGAATGGTGGACTTTGGGCAAGGGGGAGCTATCGGTTTTGGGGGTCTTTTAAGAGGTGGCCGAATGTCTATGGGGGTTAAGGGAGTGTTCGGCTAGCTTTGATAGTTCTTTTCTTTCTTTCTCCTTCTTGCGTTTGTGCTAAAACCGAACCCCAAGTATTTTCTCTCTTTTTCTTTTTGCAATTTGAGCATTTGGCCGAACCTTGTAAGCCAATTCCTTGTGTATAGCCGAAACACAAGTAGCTTCTTCTTCTCTTTTTCGGTCCCCATTGATCAGCCTCTCATTGTCGAAACCACCCTACACACTTCTTCCTCTTCTTCTTATTTTGTACAAAGCCGAAACCACTTTTGGTTCACTTTTCTTCTTCCTATTTTTGCTCAAGGCCGAAATCAACACCCACTCCTCAGTCGACTTCTTTCTTTCTTCTTCCAATCTTCTTTGTGCCGAAAGTTCTTCCATTCTTCCTTTTTCCGAATCCCTTCTCTTTCACTTCATTTTATCTCTTCATCTCTAACATCTACAAAAGGCCGAAACTTTGATCTAGTTCTCTTCTTGCCCGAATGCTTTGTTCATAAATCCCTCTCCCTTGCGTTTTTTCTCTTCACCATTCTAAGTGCCGAAACCCATCTCTATCTTGGCTCTCAAAGCCAAATCTAATCCTTCCTTTTGGGGTTGTGGCCGAATCTCTTGGTAAGTAATATCTTTTTCTTTTCTTGACCGATTTGTGTAGTGACCGAAACTCACTTCTCTTCCATCCCTTTTTCCATTTTAGATCTAAGTATTAAAAACCCGGTTCTTGTTCTTTGAAGGGAGCTGAACCTTAAACATCATTTAGGGGTGCCGAACATTGGTGTTTGATTAGCCAAATCTATCATTAAGGTTGTAATATCCTGGGTTATAGCTTATGCATTAATGCTAAATTGTATGAAGTAGCATGCTTATGTGTGTTGTGAATGTGTATTATGAATTTTGTGAACTTTAGTGTGTAGTCAAATGCCTTGGAAATTATTTGATTCGTAAGTGTAAAAGGGGAGCTAAGCTTGATAGGCCTTAAGGAAATTTGTAAGGGAAATTTGACATAAGTTTGGGCTTGGTAAAGTGGCTACAAGGCGCCACTTAGGGCCTTAGTAAGTGACGCCACAATCAAGGGGAAAGGGCCTAGGTTCGAGTCACAAGGGAAGAAAAAAGGAGTTTTATTTTTGCAGCAGAAATGGGCAGTAGTGGACGGCACTAAGACACTAAAGGGATGAGCTTAAGTTGGGATTACATTCTTTTAATAATTTCGGCTAAGGTAGTAGATAATTGGTGTTTTATTTTGGATTATTTGAATAGATGAAGAAGAGATAAATGTGGGATTATTTCTATTAATTTTAAATGGGTAAAGAGGAGAGAAAATAGGAGATTGGATAGGGGGAAGGAGAGTTGGCCGATTGAGGGGCTCCTTAGGTGGTATTTTCGGCCAAGGAAGGGGAGTAAGGCCATTATTCTTTCTTTTGTGCCTCTGTTGAATTCTCTAGCAAATATCCTCTCTTCTCTTTTATTTTTTTCAAAGCCGAAATACCCTATGTTCTAGCCGAATCTCCATCATCAACCTTCTTCTTCCTTTGCAAACTCAAGCAAAAGCCGAATATTTCATAACTCTTTGAGAGCCATAGCCGAACCCTGTGCTCTCTCTTTCTCTTATTTTCTTGGAAGCCGAATACCCAAGGAAGGTGTTGTTGACCACTCTCTTGTAAGTCTCTTCAAGCAACGTGTAGTGGTAAGTATTCCTCTTCTAGCAATCGGTTATGGGTTTCTTTCCATTGGAGTGCCGAAATCAATAGTTAAGCCTTGATTTCTAAGGATGGCCGAATGTGTATTAAGCCATAATCTCGTGTTTTGGTTGTAGCTAGCGTGAAGGAGTCTTTCGGGATTTGAAGTGACCAAGGTAAGTGATATGTAGCATTCGACCATGGGCCACTTTCATGGGTTTAAGGTTAAGCCGAATCTAACATGTGGTATATAGGGATTTCGACAGAGACCAGGGCCAGGTGACTGTTTTCGGGATTTAGATCCACAAGGTAAGTGCATGTGATATTCGGCCAAGGCCCTACTTAGTGACTTAGATCTGTTTCTTATTCGTTCAAAAGCCGAAAACTAACCTGCGAAGTGATTTAGTGCTAGCCGATTGCAAGAAGAGTCATCGCAAAGTTTTCGGGATTTGATTAGTAATCAAATCGGCAACAAGGTAAGACTTTGGTTGCGATAAATCCTTTGAGATTTGGTCATTTGGCTGAATGGCCTTTAGCTAAAATGTTTAGTGTTGGCCGAATGTAGGAACTTGAGGTCTAGAGGATTAGATCGGGATTTTCGGGATTTCAATGAACTCGCTAAGTAAATCAGGTGTGTACCCCACACTAATTCTTAATCGATTTACGGTTTAAGTTATTATATGTATGAATAAGAATGTGAAAGATATGGCTTAAGATACCATTCAATGGTATGGCATATTCAGGTACGTTATTCTCTTAAGCTATGTTAATAATGTTACGAATACCTGTTATGACACATATGTGAATATTGATAAGAATGTGGAATTAAGAATAGGGTATAGTCTTTGCATGATTTGTATGACATGGGCATGCAGGTGATATGTTAAAGGGGAAGTGATCTGGTGGTTTTATACCATAATATCTGAATGTGGTGACTTATGTCACAAAATTTGAATGTGGTGACTTACGTCACAAAATATTATCTGGTGGCTATGCCACGAATTTATAAGGGCGATGTGCCAGTCGACTGCAGCGACTGCCTTCGATGGTGTGTAGCGGATGGAGGGTTGACTTAGTAGTCCCCACGGTGTGATGGTTGGTACGGTGATGTGTAGCGGATGGTTATCTAGGTTGGGTTTCGGGTATGCATAATCATTTATATGTGCTATATGTATATGTATGATTTGATATGCCATAAACTGTTGGGACTTGGTGTTGGTGGTTATACACACTGAGTCTGTTTGACTCACCCCGTTGTGGGAAATCTTTTCAGGTGACACTCAGTAGATGGACCGGGTCGGCAGGAGCTTAGTGGTGGCCATGCTCAGCACGAGATTAATTTATTTGGACTTTTTATTTTAAGTACTTTGAATTTATTTTGGGTTTTGTTTTGATGTAATAAGGCCACTAGTATGAACTGTTTATGCCTGCATTTTAACTATTTTATTATGGTATGAGTATTTATCAAATTAAAGTTTAAGCAACTTTTCTTTAAAATAAACCTTCAAACGTTTGACACCTAAATACAAATGATTTTTAATTTAAATAGTAAACTCTAACGACTCGACTTTTGTCGGTAACTTATAGTTTTGAAATATATCAATAAAGTTTTAACAAAATGAAATCTTTTAAAATAACGATGTTTTCAACTTGAACCCAAATCAAATTTTTCTCTAAAATCACTTAAAGTTTTCCAAAGAAATAAACAAGTTTGAATCATTTTTCTCGGGGAACATACCAGATCTGGTCAAGGCTCGTGGGCCGGGTTTGGGGTGTTTCAGTTTAGTATCAGAGCCCAGTTTTAAAACTCTCAGCCTTGGGTTTAAAGCCCACAACATTTTCAAATCGAGCCCAAATAAGTTTTATGAAAATCTTTTTGGAATTGAGCAGGTTTTTCTGGCATGGCACCTAAGTCTCCGACCCGAAGTCCACTAGGTAAGTACCCCTATCTATTGTGTGTTTTTTAGTATGATTTGTAGAAGGGTATAAAGGGGACGTAGATTAGTATATTAAGTACTTGAACTATAGGACTAGTTTACCCCAAAAATTACATAAAACTTTAAATGCCTAATTAAACAAACCTGTGACTAAGTCGCCGAGTTAGGGTGTGGCAACCATTGTGCACATGTCTAGGATTGGTTTCGGTGGGAGCTTGGTATTTAAGCAGTCCTAGTGACTCACCTCCTCTCCACTCGAATCCTACCTGGTGCGTAGTGACGGTTCACCCTAACCAAGAGGATTTATTCACGGGCTAAACCCAATAACTAAAACCCGAAAGGGACTAGCCGTATTTTTGTAAAAACCCTAGTTTTAAAATCCTCAAATTACCCATTTGATTTGTAAAAACTATTCTATGAAATTTTTCTGAAATATTCTCATTTACAAAATTACCTAAATACCCCTGGTTGTAAAATTACTAAAATGCCTCTGGCTTGGAAAAAATTTTTATTACCATACTACCCTCGACTTTTACTAATATATTTTTCAAAATACTAGAAACCTCTATTTTTGCAAAATAATAAGATACCCTAATTTGGAAAATTTACGAAATTACCCTTGGTTTACGAAATTACCTAAATAACCCCGATTTCCAAAACTTCTGCCATACCTTTGATTTGAGAAAATTTTCAAAAATACCCTAGAGTTTTGAAATTTCAAAGTGCCCTGATTTACTAAAATTTTCAAATGGACCCCGATTTATTACCAAAATACCCCTGTAGGACAAATGATGAAAATACCCCTGGAATAGGAACAGACAAAAATGTTTGTGTATGGTAGATACTACTGAACCGATGTGTTTCTGTGAATTAAGGTAGAAAACTTGAAACTCTGAATGATCGAAAGAACTACTATTAAGCTCTTTTCATAAAATTGTTCGCGGATAAACAGTCGAACAAATACTAATACATAAATTTTCTTAAATCAGATTAAAGCGCGATCGTAGACATGAGCTCTAGGGGACGTGGTCGTAATGTGCGAGGACGTGGTAGAGGCAGAATGACTATGTCAGAATCCGTTAGATCGGGTCAAGGGTCTGAAAATGAGGTACCACCACCACCCCCACCACCAGCTGTTGGTGTTGAGCAGCAAGATCAGACGGGGGATGATGCTGTATCGCAGGCGGTGCTGTGAGTTCTTGAGATGGTGGCTGGAGCCGGTTGAAATATGGGAGCTCGGAAATCTGTACCCGAGCGACTCCGAGCCAAAGGAGCTGAGGTGTTCCGTGGCGTATCTGGTGTGGCATCCAGTACTGCTGAGTATTGGTTGGAGGCGACCGAACGGATTATGGATGAGTTGGATCTGACGGCTGAGGAGAAAGTGAAAGGAATGGTGTCGCTTCTTCGCGATGAGTCATATCAATGGTGGCTCACAGTTTGGGATGGTGCTACGGCTGAGGAACTCACTTGGGAGTATGTTAAAACGGCATACCAGAAGAAGTATGTTGGTACTCATTATATAGATGCGCAGAGGAAGGCATTTCTGGGGCTGGTTCAAGGGAATAAGTCCGTGGCGGAGTACGAGGCTGAATTCCTAAGATTGAGCCGGTATGCTCAAGGAATCGTGGCTACGGAGCATGAACGGTGTGTTCGGTTTGAGGACGGACTGAGGGATGATCTGAGGTTATTGATAGCTCCGCAACAAGAGCGGGAATTTGCTGTATTGATAGAGAAGGCTAAGGTAGCGGAAGGAATTAAGGACTCTGTGAGGTAGAACACGGACCGGAATTGTAACAACCCAAACCCGGCCCAAACACTATGGTCGAATCTAGTTTGTTACGAGGAAAACCTTTTTGAAACCATTTTGAAACCCATTAAGTTTCGTTGAAAACTTCTCGTATTTGATTATCTTGGTAAATTCATACTTAGTGTTTATTTTTTTAAAAAGCATATTTAAGTCAAGTTAAAAAAACAATTTCAACCGTGCCCGATGGCACTTTTAATAAAAATTTTCGTTTTAATTTGGAAAACATGTGATTTAAATTCAATAATAATAACATAGTTTAAAACAATATCCAACATGAGGAAAATAACAAAAGTAAAGTGTCAGGAGGCCTTATTACATCCAAATAAAATAAAACCCGAAATGAAAATATCACAACTAAAATTTAAGTTCATTTAAATTAAATCCACTGCATGGCCTCCTCGAGTCTACCCGGCTCCACATCCGCGATCTATGTGTCACCTGAAAAATGTAAAGGAGAAGGTGAGTCACCAAGACTCAGTATGTAACCCTTCCCCCGTTTTAAAAACAATTTTTCATACACAACATATAACAATTAATATGCAAAATATTATGTGTCCCGACCTAGCCAGCCATACGCCACTGTCTACCCCGTTGTGGTACCAAACCACTGGTGGTGCCAAACCACTGGTGACATATAGTCACAATGTGTTACCAAAACACTGGTGTCCGTAGACACAGATCGAGTGATGCGGCCAACCCATCGTGTGATACCAAATCACTGGCAGACGATCCCATATCTCAAGTGGGGCCAACCCACGGTGGTGTTAACCACAGGGATAAGTCGCTATGAGGTGCCAAACCTCTGGAGGTACCAAACCTCTGGTGACCTTAGTCACGGTGTGTTACCAAAACACTGGTGCCCATCGGCACGAATAACACTGCCCCCTCCACTCATTAATCCCACAGCAGTCATATATATATATATATATATATATATATGTTACATGCCAACACATGCTTAAATCTCATGTGCCAATACATCATGCTTCCCAAAAGCATAAAATAATAAAATCATATTAACAGGTACTTACCTGAATTTCCATTTATACCAATAAGGTATATTATCCAATGCTACATAAATTAAGTTAGCATTCACAATATTCAGCATATATAATAAATTATACGTGTGTATGTACACACCTGATATCGATGATAGTCCTAAATCCCGAAAAGAGGAGTCGGCCTCCCTAGATCTCTCTGCACCTATATTCGGCCAACCTTAGAATTAGCACTATGGCCTATTCGGCCAAACCAAATTATTAGAAGGGGTTCCTTATGAACCCGAAATCTCACCTTTGCTTTTGCTACTAACCTCGGCACTCAATACACAGATCTGTTTTACCAAATAATTGGTTAGTCACTACAGTTAATAGCCTTCGGCTTTTAATCGAATATCAATAAAAATATAGATCCTTACCACCTTACCTCAAAACCGATTGCTTCAAGATGATGGGCTCGCTTGCTTATTTCCCAATTCCAAAAGCCCTGTGACAATTTGATTTGTTCATACGATTAGTACCCTTAACAACCGTTGTCGAAACAGCCTCTTACCAAACATCCAAGTCGACATGAGAGGAGGACATAATCATTCGGCTTAACATACTTACCCTTCAAAATTGATTAAAGACCGCCTCCCTTTCCTTGATCAATATTCGGCCTAAGAGGGAGTAATGGGGAGGAGATAGAGTTCCGGCTAAAGCTTATTAAAAGAGAAAGAATGGAATTCGGCTAATGTGAAAGAGAAAAATAATGGAAAAGGTGATCAGAATTTCGGCTAAGCAGAGATGGAAAAGAAAAGCAAGGTGGTGGGTTGTAGTATTTATAAGCATTCGGCACCCTCCCCCCCTTAGCTTGTCGTCCACACTACTCCACCAAGGAGTTCAAATTTCGTCAATCTTCCCCAATTGCTCCTGACCAATCATTTAATTTAATTCAAATAATTTGAATTAATCTCTAATAATAAATAATAATCTCCTAATAATCCATGTAATATCCTTAATATCCAAATAATATCCCTTTTTAATCAAATAAAATCCTTGATTATCCCATGATAATTTAAAAATGAAATACCTCCTTATTATCTAAAATAAAAAGAATTTAAGGAGAGAATTTCTCTCCCCTTATGCCGTCCAAATAAAGAGCCAAAAAGGAGATTTTTGTGACTCGAACCAAGGTTCTCCCTTGCTCCTTGGTGACGTCACATGCTAGCTCTTAAGTGGCCTCACTTTTTCCACTTTGCCAAGGCCTTATTAGTGTCAAATTACACCCATTTATTCTTATAACACCCTCCTGCTAAGGCTCCCTGCCTTTAAAGTTAAAAACTGAAATTTTCCACCAAACCGTGCCAACTCAAAGCCTTAATTAAGTTCTATTATTTCATAAATAATATCACAGCAGTTCATACATAAGAAAAATAATTAAATTCCAAACAACCCCATTTTTGGGATGTTACAGGAATAAGCAGAAAAGAGGCTTTGGACAATCAGGGTCTTCTGGGAATGTTCAAAAGAGGCCTAGAGTTGATGGGCCGCGAGGTCAGCAGGCTGTGACAGGAGGACAGTATCGTACCTATGACCAGTGTGGAAAGAAGCACTTGGGAGAGTGTTGGAAGAACATAGGAGGATACTTTAAGTGTGGGTCTAAGGATCATATGATTAAGGACTGTCCTATGAAACCGGATGGGAATCGACCAGCAGCTCAGGGTTTTAATCAGGCTGGAAGAGGCGGACAGCAGCCTCAGCGAGGTCGTGGTCCGAATGGTAGAGGAAATGGTGCTGGAAGAGGACGTGGAACACCTGGCAGAGGTGTTGGTAATACAGAGGCAAGACAGTCGGGCTTGGTATATGCAGTTCGCTGCAGGGAAGATGGAGACGCGCCGGACGTCATAATCGGTACGTTCCTTGTATTTGGCAAGCCTTACTTTGCTTTGATTGATGTGGGCTCGACCCATTCTTATGTTGCATGTAGAGTAGTGGAAATTCTAGGCATAGCCTCTGAACTATCTGATAGGGAGATGACTGTAGTAAGCCCATTAGGTCAAACTGTAGTGGTGAATAAGATGTTTCGGAAAGTACCTTAGAGATTCAATGTGCAGTATTCCCCGCCGACTTAATAGAACTACCTTTCGGAGAATTCGATCTCATACTTGGCATGGACTGGCTAGTGGAGCATCGAGCTATATTGGATTGTGCAGCAAAGCGAATGGAGTTAAGGACCCCAGAAGATAAGGAAGTGGTTATGATAGGAGAAAGAAGAAACTACTTGTCTAACGTAGTTTCAGCATTAAAGGCGGATAAGATGGTTCGGAAAGGGTGCAAGGCATTCTTGGCCTTTGTTAGTGCATTGGATGCGAAAGAAGGAGGAGTTAGTAGAGTCCGAACAGTAAGGGATTTTGTGGATGTCTTTTCGGAGGAGTTACCTGGAATACCCCCGGATAGGGAGGTGGAGTTCAGAATTGATTTGCTACCTGGTACAGCTCCTGTGTCAATCGCCCCGTATAGAATGGCACCCAAGGAGTTGGTTGAGCTCAAGGCTCAAATCCAAGAGTTGCTTGATCGTGGGTTTATTCGACCTAGTGTGTCTCCATGGGGAGCACCGGTCTTGTTTGTGAAGAAAAAGGACAGAACTATGCGTATGAGCATAGATTATCGTCAGTTGAATAAACTGACTATCAAGAACAAGTACCCTTTGCCAAGGATTGACGACTTGTTCAATCAGCTTAAGGGGGCAGCGGTTTTCTCTAAGATAGATCTAAGGTCTGGATATCATCAGCTTAAGGTGAAGGAAGTGGATATCCATAAGACAGCTTTCCGGACAAGGTATGGGCATTTTGAGTTCGTGGTAATGCCGTTTGGTTTGACGAACGCCCCAGCTGCGTTCATGGATATGATGAACCGAGTTTTTCAACCTTATTTTGATCGATTCGTCGTTGTGTTCATCGACGACATCTTAGTGTACTCCAAGTTTGAGAAGGACGGATAGTGTTGCAAGTGTTAAGAGAGAAGAAGCTCTATGCCAAATTCAGCAAGTGTGAATTTTGGCTTAAGGAAGTTGCGTTCTTAGGACATGTGGTGTCTGCGGAAGGAATAAGGGTGGATCCTAGGAAGATTGAGGCGGTGCTAGATTGGAAACCACCTAAGTCGGTGGCTGAGGTCCGTAGTTTCTTGGGATTGGCAGGTTACTACAGAAGGTTCGTAGAAGGGTTCTCATCAATAACCGCGCCTTTGACGAAGTTGTTGAGAAAGGAAGTACCTTTCGTATGGACAGAAAAGCAACAGGAGAGTTTTGAGAAGCTTAAGACAGTTTTGACTGAAGCTCCGGTTTTGATTCAGCCGGAGGCAGGAAAGGATTTTGTGGTGTACTATGATGCTTCTCACACAGGGTTAGGATGTGTTCTGATGCAAGACGGGAAAGTAGTCACTTATGCTTCTCGGCAATTGAGGCCACATGAGGTTAATTATCCGACGCATAACTTGGAATTGGCGGCGGTGGTCTTTGCTCTTAAGGTGTGGAGGCACTATCTTTATGAAGAAAAGTCAGTGATCTACACAGACCACAAGAGCCTTAAGTATCTGTTAACTCAGAGGGAGTTGAATCTGAGACAGCGTAGGTGGGTGGAGCTACTGAAGGACTACGATTGTTCCATAGAGTATCATCCGGGCAAGGCAAATGTAGTGGCAGACGCCTTAAGTCGAAAGGTTGTGTCGGATCTGAGGGCGATGTGTGCACATCTTAGCTTGTATGACGACGGAAGTTTGTTGGCGGAGTTGCAAGTCAAGCCGACGTGGTTGAATGAAGTGAAAGAGGGACAGTTGGTTGATGATGATCTAAGTGCTAAGTTACGGCAAGTGCAGAGTGGGGAGTTGGAAGATTATAGTATTAATGACGAGGGAGTTTTGTGTTTCAAGGGTAAGGTCTGTATGCCTAAAAATGAAGAGTTGAGGCAGAGGATTCTTCAGGAATCGCATAGTATCCCTTATGCTATGCATCCTGGAGGAAGTAAGTTATACCGATATCTAAGGGAACAGTTTTGGTGGCTTGGTCTTAAGAAGGAAGTTACCGAATTCATAGGGAAATGCTTAACGTGTCAGCAAGTTAAGGCTGAACACCAAGTTCCGTCAGGGTTGCTTCAGCCAATAAAGATTCCGCAGTGGAAGTGGGAGAGAATCACCATGGACTTCGTTACTGGGCTTCCCCTGACGCCTACTAAGAAAGACTCGGTATGGGTGATAGTGGATCGGTTGACAAAGTCCGGGCATTTCATTCCTGTGCGGGTTGATTATTCCTTGCAGAAGTTGGCAAGGTTGTATGTGGCAGAAATTGTGAGGTTGCATGGGGTTCCGGTATCGATCATTTCAGATAGGGACCCAAGGTTTACGTCTCGGTTCTGGAAAGCACTACATCAAGCTTTAGGCACCAGATTGGATTTCACTACGGCATTTCATCCATAGTCGGACGGTCAGTCTGAACGAGTAATCCAAGTGTTAGAGGATATGTTGAGGGGCTATGTGATAGACTTCAGAGGAAGTTGGGAAGAATATTTGCCTTTAGCGGAATTTGCATACAACAACAGCTATCAAGCCAGTATTCGGATGGCACCGTATGAAGCGTTGTATGGACGGAAGTGTCGCACTCCTACGTGTTGGACAGAATTACGGGAACGCCGAGTTTTGGGTCCAGAGATTGTGGCAGAATCCGAGGAGAAGGTTGAGGTAATTCGAGCTCAGTTAAAGGAAGCATCTGATAGACAGAAGTCGTACGCAGATCTCAAACGGAAAGAAATAGAATTTGATGTGGGAGATCAAGTGTTTCTTAAAGTGTCGCCTTGGAAGAAGGTAATGAGATTTGGTCGCAAAGGGAAGTTAAGTCCAAGGTTTATAGGACCTTATCGGGTATTGAGGCGAGTTGGACCAGTGTCATACCAGTTAGAGTTGCCTTCAGAATTGAAGTAGATGCACGACGTATTCCATGTTTCCATGCTACGTCATTATCGATCGGATCCATCTCATGTAGTACCGGTTGAAGAGGTGGAGCTAAGGCCAGATTTGTCTTACGAGGAGGAGCCGATTCAGATTTTGGAACGAGATGTGAAAGTGCTACGGAGGAAGTCAGTTCCTCTAGTCAAAGTGTTATGGCATAATCATGGATCGGAAGAAGCTTCTTGGGAGCCGGAAGAAGCAATGCGACAGCAATACCCTCACTTATTTTTGCCAGGTAATTTCGAGGTCGAAATTATTTTAAGGGGGTAGAACTGTAATATCCTCGGTTATAGCTTATGCATTAATGCTAAATTGTATGAAGTAACATGCTTATGTGTGTTGTGAATGTGTATTATGAATTTTGTGAACCTTAGTGTGTAGTCAAATGCCTTGGAAATTATTTCATTCTTAAGTGTAAAAGGGGAGCTAAGCTTGATAGGCCTTAAGGAAATTTGTAAGGGAAATTTGACATAAGGTTGGGCTTGGTAAAGTGGCTGCAAGGCGCCACTTAGGGCCTTAGTAAGTGACGCCACAATCAAGGGGAAAGGGCCTAGGTTCGAGTCACAAGGGAAGCAAAAAGGAGTTTTATTTTTGCAGCAAAAATAGGCAGTAGTGGACGGCGCTAAGACACTAAAGGGATGAGCTTAAGTTGGGATTAAATTCTTTTAATAATTTCGGCTAAGGTAGTAGATAATTGGTGTTTTATTTTGGATTATTTGAATAGATAAAGAAGAGATAAATGTGGGATTATTTCTATTAATTTTAAATGGGTAAAGAGGAGAGAAAATAGGGGATTGGATAGGGGGAAGGAGAGTTGGCCGATTGAGGGGCTCCTTAGGTGGTATTTTCGGCCAAGGAAGGAGAGTAAGGCTATTATTCTTTCTTTTGTGCGTCTGCCGAATTCTCTAGCAAATATCCTCTCTTCTCTTTTATTTTTTTTCAAAGCCGAAATACCCTGTGTTCTAGCCGAATCTCCATCATCAACCTTCTTCTTCCTTTGCAAACTCAAGCAAAAGCCGAATATTTCATAACTCTTTGAGAGCCATAGCCGAACCCTGTGCTCTCTCTTTCTCTTATTTTCTTGGAAGCCGAATCCCCAAGGAAGGTGTTGTCGACCACTCTCTTGTAAGTCTCTTCAAGCAACATGTAGTGGTAAGTATTCCTCTTCTAGCAATCGGTTATGGGTTTCTTTCCATTGGAGTGCCGAAATCAATAGTTAAGCCTTGATTTCTAAGGATGGCCGAATGTGTATTAAGCCATAATCTCGTGTTTTGGTTGTAGCTAGCATGAATGAGTCTTTCGGGATTTGAAGTGACCGAGGTAAGTGATATGTAGCATTCGGCCATGGGCCACTTTCATGGGTTTAAGGTTAAGCCGAATCTAACATGTGGTATATAGAGATTTCGACAGAGACCAGGGCCAAGTGACTGTTTTCGGGATTTAGATCCACAAGGTAAGTGCATGTGATATTCGGCTAAGGCCCTATTTAGTGACTTAGATCTGTTTCTTATTCGTTCAAAAGCCGAAAACTAACCTGCAAAGTGATTTAGTGCTAGTCGATTACAAGAAGAGTCATCGCAAAGTCTTTGGGATTTGATTAGTAATCAAATCGGCAACAAGGTAAGACTTTGGTTGCGATAAATCCTTCGGGATTTGGTCATTTGGCCGAATGGCCTTTAGCTAAAATGTTTAGTGTTGGCCGAATGTAGGAACTTGAGATCTAGAGGATTAGATCAGGATTTTCGGGATTTCAGTGACTCGCTAAGTAAATCAGGTGTGTACCCCACACTAATTCTTAATCGATTTACGGTTTAAGTTATTATATGTATGAATAAGAATGTGAAAGATATGGCTTAAGATACCATTCAATGGTATGGCATATTCAGGTACGTTATTCTCTAAAGTTATGTTAATAATGTTACGAATACTTGTTATGACACATATGTGAATATTGATAAGAATGTGGAATTAAGAATAGGGTATAGTCTTTGCATGATTTGTATGACATGGGCATACGGGTGATATGTTAAAGGGGAAGTGATCTGGTGGTTTTATACCATAATATCTGAATGTGGTGACTTATGTCACAAAATCTGAATGTGGTGACTTACGTCACAAAATATTATCTGGTGGCTATGCCACGAATTTATAAGGGCGATGTGCCAGTCGACTGCAGCGACTGCCTTCGATGGTGTGTAGCGGATGGAGGGTTGACTTAGTAGTCCCCACGGTGTGATGGTTGGTACGGGTGATGTGTAGCGGATGGTTATCTAGGTTGGGTTTCGGGTATGCATAATCATTTATATGTGCTATACGTATATGTATGATTTGATATGCCATAAACTGTTGGGACTTGGTGTTGGTGGTTATACACACTGAGTCTGTTTGACTCACCCCGTTGTGGGAAATCTTTTCAGGTGACACTCAGTAGATGGACCGGGTCGGCAGGAGCTTAGTGGTGGCCATGCTCAACACGAGATTAATTTATTTGGACTTTTTATTTTAAGTACTTTGAATTTATTTTGGGTTTTGTTTTGATGTAATAAGGCCACTAGTATGAACTGTTTATGCCTGCATTTTAACTATTTTATTATGGTATGAGTATTTATCAAATTAAAGTTTAAGCAACTTTTCTTTAAAATAAACCTTCAAACGTTTGACACCTAAATAAAAATGATTTTTAATTTAAATAGTAAACTCTAACGACTCGACTTTTGTCGGTAACTTATAGTTTTGAAATATATCAATAAAGTTTTAACAAAACGAAATCTTTGAAAATAACGATGTTTTCAACTTGAACCCAAATCAAATTTTTCTCTAAAATCACTTAAAGTTTTCCAAAGAAATAAACAAGTTTGAATCGTTTTTCTCGGGGAACATACCAGATCTGGTCGAGTCTCGTGGGCCGGGTTTGGGGTGTTTCAAAGGTAAGGGTGCGGCAACTGTTTTCTTCTTTTGGGATTTATGCCATGGCCGAATGGCCCTATTATTCATAATGATGTGTAAAGGTCGATTGTAGGGAGGAGTACAGCCTAACGCAGTGGAACTTTCGGGATTCGATTTCCGATTTAGGTAAGGGTTCTAACGTTTTAGGATCTGTTTCGTATTCTTTAAAAAGCTGAAGGGCTATTTGCTTAATAGTGTTGTGCTTGGCCGGAAGCAGGGGAGTGTGGTGACACCATCTTGTGTGAACTTTCGGGGTTCATTGGTTGTGAGTTACGCTTATAGCCTCGGGGTTTCGTCGACTTAGGTAAGGGATCTATTCATTTGGGTTTAATTTCTATTCAATGTTAATCTCTGTGTTAATCCGATTTAGTGACCGAATGTGTTATGGACCCTGTTGTCAGCCGAACGTTAGGGGGGTTGGATCAGAGACCCCAGCCCCTAAGTTCAAGAAGAGGGCAGTGTCGGCTGTTCGCGATTGGCCACCTGGGTTTAGGCCGGCATCGGAGCAAAGCAGTAGACCGATAGCGGTAGTGTCGATTAACGACAGTACCGACGTAGAGAGTATAGTCTTGCGTGTAATCAGGTGTGTAACGCTTACACACTTTCTTAGTATAATATGCCTATTATGTTACTGTTATAGCCAATGAAATCGGTGATTATGCTCTGTGGGCATGAGCTTGGATTCCGGGTAAGTCCCCTGTTATGTGATTTTTGGATGTACATCATCATGTTACTGTTAAATGCTATGTTATATGTTATTTGCATGATTATGATGTTGTGACACGTATGCTACGAACATGATGATGGGATTGATGAGAGGAGGGGGATGACTTATTTGGACTGTCACCAGTGGTTTTGACCACAAGATGGGTTGGCCCCACCATTTGATTTGTGACTACGGTCACCAGTGGTTTTGACCACACTAATATTATTGTGTCTAAGTCCCAGTGGTTTTGACCACCAGTGGTTTTGACCACACTTATGATATTTGTTACTACGGTCACCAGTGGTTTTGACCACATATGGATATTGTGACTCGTCCCAGTGGTTTGGTACCACAGTGGGTTGGCCCCACATGATATATTACGGGATTGTCATCAGTGGTTTTGACCACACGATGGGTTGGCCCCATCACTCGATTTGTGACTACGGTCACCAGTGGTTTTGATCACACTATTATTATTTGTGACTTCGGTCACCAGTGGTTTTGACCACCAGTGGTTTTGACCACATGGGGTAGATAAAGGAGATCGGATGGTTAGGTTATGGGGTTGCATGATTTGCATGTTTTGCTGACGATCTGTGTAAGTGCTTGAACTGTCGGGTTGGGGATTTATACACTGAGTCACGGTGACTCACCCCTTCCCTTATATTTTGCAGATGAGGTATAGATCGCGGATATGGAGCCAGGGAGGACTCGAGGTGGCCATGCATCTACATTTTGGGTTTCAACTTTAAACTACACTTTCGATTCTATTTAATTTTCTTTAAATTTGGTTTTGGGTTTTTGTAATAAGGCCGCTAAGTATTATTTTGGGTTTTATAATTTTGCTTCTATTTTGATTATATTATACATATGTGGGATATATCGATTTGTTTAAATAACCGGTAAAAGCAACGTTTTCAAAATTATAACTCTTCGGGTTTTCAAACGTTACCATCGGGTAACAAAGTTCACATGATAATAAAGGTAACTTGGATGTTTTAAAACTTTAATTTGCAAACAACTTCAAATGCAAAAGGTTTTAAACTTGATTATCCTCATCATACTCCGTTTTTCCGGGTTTCAAAATAACAATAGAATGATTTCAACATCACTTTAAACGGGGATATCTAAATCTGAGCAATAAAAGAGTTTCCCTTAGAAAATTAATCGACAAGCTTATGTTTTCAAAACGGTTTCACTCCGTAACATGCCAGATTCGGTCGTGGTGTGTTGACCGGGTTTGGGGTGTTACAGAAAGTAATAGGTTCTTTGGACTCGAAAAAGAAAATCAAAACCCAGTAAGTTAGGGTACAATTTCTATCGAACCTTAAAACATGGAGTGTTTTGCTTATTTTGAAAATATAATGTGATCGTAACGAAATGGAAAATGAATTTAAACAAAATGTAAAATAATTTACAATGCTAGTTTGTATAACAACATGATAATGATAAAGTATAATAACAATAATAAGAGTAAGAATAAAATACAATAAAATAAAAACAAGATAAATGAAATAAAATAAAAGAGAATTGCAACAAGAAAAAAATGAAAGCTATATACAGTAAAGAAAACCATAGAATGATAATAATAGTAACAAAAAAATGTGATAATATTAAAAATATTAGTGATAATAATATAATAATAATAATAATAATAATAATAATAATAATAATAATAATAAAATTAATAGTAAAAATAAAATTGTAATAATAATAATAATAATAAATAATAGTGAGAATATTAAAAAAAAGTAATAACAATATAAAAATAATAGTAGTAGTAAAATAAAAATATATAATTATAAAAATAATAATATATTAATAATAGTAAAATATATAAAAAATAATGGTCACAAATATATTAATAGTATGTATAATAATAATAGGAAAATACTAATAATAGGGTATAATAATAGTAATATATATACAAATAATGGTAATAAAAATATAATAGTAATAATAAAGTTAGTTACAAATAAAATTTAAAAATAGTAGTAGCAAAATGAAAATAATAACTTTAATATAATAATAATACTAAATTAGTGATAATAATAATAATAATAATAGTAAATTAAAATAATATTAATAGTAAAATAATAGTAAATATTGAAATTAATAGCGATTTAAAATTATGGTAGTGAAAAAATAATACAAGTAATATTATAATAATAAAAATAATAATAAATATGAAAATAATGAATATGGTAATAGTAAAATTATAATAATAATATCTATATAGAAATAATAAATAAAAATGTTAAAACCATGGCAAAATAACAAAAATAATAAAAGAAAATAAAGTAGGGACGAAATTAAACTTAAAAATGAAATCTTGGGGAAAATTTTAAAAGAAATGAATTGAATTAGGGCCTCTTAGCAATGCACGCAAAAAGTGGGAGACCAAAAGGGAAATATTCCCACTCTCTTGAACGACACTGTGCGTTTTAGGACTAGAATGAAAATGAAAAAAATTATCGGGCAAAAATAAAAAAATAACATAAACTCATTAAAAAAACCAAAAATGCGGAAGGGCTGAATCAACAAATAACCCATTTCACAAAAAAACGCAGATCCTGGTTCGATCGGGTCAGGTCACACGGGTCGCCACGAAACGACGTCATTTTGGCCTTAGGGATGGGCTCCAAAACGGCGTCGTTTAGTGGGTATATAAATACTAATTTTTACCCCAAAAATTTTATTTTGTTTGCTGCTTTAAAAAAAACAGAGAGCATTCTCTGTTTGCTCTCTCTCTGGCGAATTCCGGCCAGTCTCCGGCTTAGCCCCGACCACCGTCTGCCGCCATCACCGCGCGGTGGCCGGAACCCCAAAAACGTAAGGATTTTTCTTTTCTTTTTTTTTTAAAAAATATATTTTAAAATATTATATATTAAAAAACTAAAAATAAATAATAATAATGAAAAACAGATTCGAAAGAATGGACTAAAAAATAAAAAGAGACCTATTATTTTTGATCTTTTTTGTATATTATTTTGTGTATATTGCTTGTATCTTTGCCTATTCCCCCGTGTGTTTATAGGTTTATGGGTTTTTATACCCGAAAAATAAATTTTAAAAAAGGAAATACTGATATTTTTCCATATTCTTGTTGTTTTCTTTCCTTTCTTATGTAGGTGGGAAGCGAGGATACTGGCGACGAGGCACGTTAATGGCGGCGTGGCTCGCAGACTGAGGCGTGATCGAAGGCTGGTGGCTGCGGCACTTGCGCTGGACTCTTACTTGCGGCGCCTGGGGTTTCCCAGAAACCCTAGACCACTGAAGACTGTTTAAGCATTGGGCCTTTTTGGGCCACGAGTGTTTTGGGTCTGGGTAGTTAGGGTATTGGGTTAGGTTTGTGTGTGGGTTGCTAAGTATTGGGCTAGTGAGTTTAGTTGGGCCACGGGTAATTGGTTTTGGACTGTAACTATTAAATGGACTGTGCTAGACATTTGTTTTTTGTTTTTTATTTTGTTTTTCTTTTTTTTGAATAAAATGGGCCCGGACAAAATGGGGTAACTACAGCTGCCCCTCTTTGCTCATTGTCGAGTAACGAGAATAGAGTAAAGACTATAAAAGGCCCAATTTTGCCCGATCTTGTCGAGTCTTGGCGTTTGGTCCTCGTCTTCTTCAGATGGCTTCTAACTCCATTGTAACTTCAAAGGGATAAGGCTGAAAGTGCTTTTGATCTGCTTCTTGCAACTTCAGAAAGATAAGATCTTCTGTCTTCAGTCTACTCTACTGCAACTTCAGAGAGACAAGGTTGAAAGTGTCTTTTGATCTGCTTCCTGCAACTTCAGGAAGATAAGATCTTCTATCTTCAGTCTACTCCACTACAACTTCAGAGAGACAAGGCTAAAAGTGTCTTTTGATCTGCTTCCTGCAACTTCAGGAAGATAAGATCTTCTGTCTTCAGTCTACTCAACTGCAACTTCAGGGAGATAAGGTTGAAAATGCTTTTGATCTGCTTCCTACAACTTCAGGAAGATAAGATCTTCTGTCTTCAGTCTACTCCACTGCAACTTCAGGGAGATAAGGCTGAAAATGCTTTTGATCTGCTTCCTGCAACTTCAGGAAGATAAGACCTTCTGTCTTCAGTCTACTCCACTGCAACTTCAGGGAGATAAGGCTGAAAGTGCTTTTGATCTGCTTCCTGCAACTTCAGGAAAATAAGATCTTCTATCTTTAGTCTACTCCGTTGCAACTTCAGGGAGACAAGACTATAATCTTTAGTCTGCTCCTTTGCTACATCAAGAAGATAAGACTAGTGGTTAAAATCTGCTCCCTTACTACATCAGGAAGATAAGATTCGCCAAATTCGATCTGCTCCGCTACCGCTTAGGGAGATAAGATCTACAATCTTCAGTTTGCCCCACTACTATCTCGAGAGGACAAAATCTGAACTTTTTAGTCTGCTTCTTTACTTATTTCAGGAGGACTTCAATCTTCAGTTTGCTCCACTACCATCTCGAGGGAACAAAATCTGAACTTTTCAATTTGTTTCCTTACTATCTCACGAAGACTTCAATCTTCAGCCTGCTCCACTACCATCTCGAGGGAATAAAATCTGAACTTTTCAATTTGCTTCCTTACTATCCCAGGAAGACTTCAATCTTCAGCCTGCTCCACTACCCTCTCGAGGGAACAAAATCTGAACTTTCCAATTTGCTTCCTTACTATCTTCAAGAAGACTTCAATCTTTAGCCTGCTCCACTACCATCTCGATGGAACAAAATCTGAACCTTCTAATTTGCTTCCTTACTATCTTCAGGAAGACTTCAATCTTCAGCCTGCTCCACTACCATCTCGATGGAACAAAATCTGAACTTTCTAATTTGATTCCTTACTATCTTGAAGTCTTCTTTAGCCTGCTCCACTACCATCTCAATGGACCAAAATCTGAACGTTCTAATTTGCTTCCTTACTATCTTCAGGAAGACTTCAATCTTCAGCCTACTCCATTACCATCTCAATGGAACAAAATCTGAACTTTCCAATTTGCTTCCTTACTATCTTCAGGAAGACTTCAATCTTCAGCCTGCTCCACTACCATCCCGAGAGAGATTAGATTGATGGCTTAAATCTCCTCCGCTGCTTCATGGAGATAAAATTCGCTGTTCGATCTTGTTCCACTACTGCCTAGGGTAACAAGATCTACAATCTTCGACCTATCCTACTGCTGGTCAGGGAGATAGGACTGGTGAATTCACCGATGTTATTACACCGTTTTTTGGGGACATGTCCTGTAGACTCAAATGTATTATGCTTATGTTTATGCCAAATGATTAGGATGCTATAATCGGAATGGATCTAATGCTCCTAACTAAATGTATTATGGACGACATTTGCATGAATGCAGAATTTCATAAAAATGATACTATTTTTAAATGTGTAATGATTAGAATGCAATGATCGAAATGAATCTAGCGCTCCTAACTAGATGTATTATGGATGACATTTGCATGATGTAGACTGTCATGAGAGTGATTTCCTCTTCCTCTTTTTTTTTTTTGTACAACGATTAGGATACAATGATCGGAATGAATCAAAAGCTCCTAATTGGAAATGTGATAATGATCCTTATTTAATGTTTGGGTTGTCATTGCTCATAGTTCATCAAGGTTCTATCACTGACGTGCTACCATGCTTTCTCGTTCAGCTGGTATCTTTGACAGAAAACCCAAAGAAACAATCATATTCTTTTCAGCAAGCTTGCCCCGCTGTAATTTCAAAGTCCCTTCCACTGTACCTTTTAGGACGTAAAGTTTGTACCTCCCACTGCAACTTTAGGGGAATAACATTCCATCCAATCTGTTACCACTCAGAGGTATAGAATTTCATCTGTTATACCATTCCCTGGGTATAATGACCAAATGTATATGTCGTATCCAATAAAAATCCGAAAAGAAAATCATCTTTCAATATTCCCAACTCTTAGGCTTGGTGAGTTCTAAACAATAGTCCTATTTTAGATTCACATATTATTTAGAAGCTTCCAGAGTAATATGCGAAACTCCTTTTATGAAAGTATTGTTAGTCCATTAATCATTATTTCAAAAATGCTTGAAAAAGATCATAATAATGGACGTGAAAGAAATTAATCAGGAGCATAACTCGAATCAAATAAGTTAATTAAAGATAATCGAGGCAATAAAAGGAAATTGATCAAGATGTATCTTGAAAAGAATAAAGTAATCAAAGATAAAAAATTCAAAAATGGGTAAAATAGAAGCTAGGTGCCCCAGATATTGTAGCCTGAGCTTCTCTGTCCAAACTTCTTGAGGACCATTTTGAGCTCAATACATGTTTAGAGGATTCGGAGCACTTTGTCAATGCCCCAAGACGTACATACTTCCTCACTATTAATTCAGGCATGGCAAGATTACTACATGCCCCATCTTTGATCAAAATTTGAGCAGCCCTTTTTCGGGTTTTTGGTTGAAAACCCCTTTGGTCTCAAAGCGCCCTTTGTGGGTTTTCACCTCGGCCTCTCCTTTTTTTTGTACATTCGATCTCAAGACGCCCTTTGCGGGTTTTCACCTTGGACTTTCTCTTTTCAGGTAAAATACTTATTGACTGATCCTGAATTCACTGGATTGGCAAGTCTTTGACATCCATCTCGATCAATATCAATGCTCCTCTAGAATAGGCCTTTTTTTCAACCTAAGGTCTTTCCCAGTTTGGCATATGCTTTCCTCTGAAATCGTTTTGTAGAAGAAAGATCTGTTTCAACATCAGGTTCCCCTTGTGGAATTCTCTAGGATGAACCTCTTTGTCGTAAGCTCGCATTATCTGACCATGATGGATAGCTTTTAACCTTTTCCTCGATTAGGTTCAATTGGCAACAATGCTTCCATTCCATAAACCAATGGGTAAGATGATGCCCCGACAAAGGTTATGGTCGACATTCAATAAGACAGAGGGTAAATAGTAGCTTCTTATGCCAAACTTTACAAGTCTTAGTCACCTTTTATAGTTTTTTGTATTTTTTTGTATTTTTTCTTTTGACAACTTTTGTTGTACTGTGATATGGCGTCTGATCTTTGAATAGACTACAAACTTTTGACATTGTCCTTTTTGGCATTCTTTGTCGCGCCCGATCTCTTTTTATTTTTTATTTTTTGAATTTGATGACTTCGACCTTGTAAAGTTGGCATATGAAGCTACTTCCGCCCTCTTAGTGAAGTAAACGACGACCACGACGATGAACCGATATTGGCTAAAAGCTTTTTTGACAAGATCAACCCCATAATCCATGCCCCACATATGGAAAATTTGTGAAGAAATGGAGAAGGCCCATGAATCTTATCTCCTTAAATACAGCATAGTTGAATCCATCCCCTTCCGTGTCTCAGTAGTCCAGGCATGTCTTGATATGATCGTGCAAAAACATCTTTGAATTCTTGAAAATAACTCAATGATGTCTTGCCTTATTTCTGTAGTGAGCTGGGCCTCAATCTTTACCCATTTCCTAGGCTCGCAATATACACTGACCTTATATAAGGTAGGATCTGTCTTTCATCATGTTCTACCATCCTTAACAAATCAGAAGATAGGTCACAATCTCTGTCATTTTCAAAGTCCTGAGATCCCTCTAGACACATATTTTACTCGAAAGGAGACTCTGAGTTAGTAGCAGCATTGCTCACATCGCTAATATTTGGAGACCTATTGTAGGCTCGAAGGAAGATTCTAAAGAATAAATGATTCAAAGAATGGTCATTTTTTTGATATGGATGAATAAAAGAATATTTGAAAGAAAGTCCAAAAATAAAAGAATCTATATATGGAAAGAATAAAAGATGCATTTTATTGAAATAAGAATTTAGGACACCAGCCTATTTCACAAAAGGGTTCTTATTGCCTCTAGGCTTAAGGTAACAAGCGTGTTTTGAATATTACTCTAGATTAGCTCTAAAAATACAAAGATCTCTTCCGCAGTCCCATTATTCAAAATACTCCCAAGTATACAAGGGCCTGGAAATTTCATTCCCCAATTCGCTTTTGATTTCTTCAAGGGGTTGCAACTTTCTTGTCTCCTGCTTTAATTATCGCATTTACTGCCTCGTCAAAGTAATCAGGTTTTGATGAATCGTGGAACTTCACAATTCCCATTTTAATGAACCTTTCAACCAACTTTTTAAACGTAGTACAATTTTCAATTGAGTGACCATTTATTCCCACTTGGTACTCGCATTGGGCATTCTCGTTATACCATTTTGGGAA
Source organism: Gossypium australe (assembly GCA_005393395.2). Classification (NCBI taxonomy): domain Eukaryota; kingdom Viridiplantae; phylum Streptophyta; class Magnoliopsida; order Malvales; family Malvaceae; genus Gossypium; species Gossypium australe. The sequence continues at coordinate 63,421,521 of CM016616.1, read as the reverse complement.
CGGAGGTTGCAACGGTTTCAAATAAAATGGGGACACGACGTGTGCGTCAAACAAACTTTGATATAGCTCCTTATACGTCATTGGGATTGGCGTAAATTGGAGCTTTTCAGAGTTTTTCCTTGTGCCCGACTCTTGTCTCACCGACCCTTGTTGCCCAGCAGTGATCACCTTTGGCTGGTTAACAGTAATTACTTTTGAGTACCCTTTGTTTTATGTACTCGTATTATTCACCTCGTCATCCTTTTTCCTAGGAGCAGACCTTTTAGTCGTTTCCCCTACTTCAATCTTGCCACCTCTTATGGCATTTTCAATCATCTCTCCTACCATCACTATATCTGCAAAGCTCTTGGTGGTACTTCCTATCATATGAGTGATGAATGGAGCCTTCAAGGTATTGATGAAGAGCATTGTAGTCTTCTTTTCTAGGAGTGATGGCTGAACTTGCATGGCAACCTCCCTCCATCTTTGCGCATACTGCCTGAAGCTTTCATTTGGCTTCTTCTTCATGTTTTGCAAAGTGATTCTGCCAGATGTCATGTCTGTGACATGATTGTATTGCTTCATGAAGGCTTGGGCTAGGTCTTTCCAGGAGCTAATCCTAGCACGGCTGAGTTGGTTGTACCACTTGGATGCTGCCCCCACTAAAATGTCTTCGAAACAATGAATCAAAAGTTGATCATTGTTCATATAACCAGTCATGCGTCTACAGAACAAAGTGATGTGGGCTTCAGGGGAACTAGTCCCATTGTACTTCTCAAATTTTGGCATCTTGAATTTATGAGGAAGCACCAGATCTGGGACCAAACTCAAATCCTTTGCGTCAATACCATGGTGATGGTCGGCATTTCCCAAAGCCTTGAATTTTTTTCCAACCATCTACAACGATCTTCCAACTGTCTTGAAGATTTAGTTCTGATCCCCTCTCTCTCTACTATGTCCAGATCAGGAATAACAGGATGAGCAAGGTTATCCCCTAGGTTGGATCCCGAGCCCACTTGGAAGTTCATGGGCGGTCTATTATCAGCTTGCCCCTGTTGAGGCCTAATCGTGACAGGTGGCCTTTGGGGATACTCCTTCGGTTGTACATGCGGTAGGGTGAAACCTCGAGGAAAGTCCTCATTGTTTTCAGTGTTAACTATGGGACCCTTCCCTTTGTTTATTGCCCCACTCAACATCTGAGCCATTTGAGCCATCATGCTTTTCTGAGCTTCCAACATTTGATCTCTCATTTCTTGTTGGAGCTTTGCCATTTGCTCCTGCATCTGGTCTTGCATATCCCTCTGGAATTGTTCAAGTCTTTGATCCATTTTCCTTGTCTTTGCATGTGTACCGTAGTGGTGTTCAGCTTCCAGATTTCTTTTCTCTCTCTTTCTATTATAATTTCAACTAATTAGACTCTCTCTATGGACTTAAATGCATATGATGTGATGTAATGCAAATGCATGCATGCAAAAAAAGAGAGGCATTGATTCTAAATTCAATTCCATTAGAAAAACTTTTCTAGAAAACAAATTTCTTTACATAAAATGGATCACATATACGGCCTTGCCCTCATATTCCAAGCAAAAACATCAATCCCCTTCTTCGCATAGGTCAAATCTAGCAAACTCTCATATTAGCTCCTTTTTGCTTGATCTATGCCACAACTCACTGCTCACTTAACCTCGCAATGCTCGTTAGCCTCTTCAAGAAAGCCGAGACGTGGTGATTCTCGAATAGCCTTTGTCATCTTGAATCCTTGGAGAATTCCTTCACGGACTATCAGTCTTCTCTCGTTTACTTGGACCATATTCGGACGACCGTATTATAATCCACTTGATCAAAAAATCCATTTTCTTATGACAAACTCTTCTATTTAGCAATAGAATTTGAATCAACACCTCTTTTCTATGATGTGAATGCAATGCAATCCAAACAAAAGAGAACACATTAGCACTAAGAAATAAATAACAGAATAGGGAACTTATCTGGGTGACCACTAGGGTTTAGCATAGTTCTACCTAGGGTAAGAACTTAGGTTTTCTACATGTGGTTTAGCTCTAAAGTTGCGGTACCCGAACTAGCAGATTCCTCGATCCTCACCCATTATAGGCTCATACGGACTGAGTTCAGTTCAGGGGAATACATTTCCCTATGGCTATGCAGAGGTGAAAACCTCACGAAGACATAGGTACGGATGTATCCCAGAAGTAGTCCACTAGCCTGTGCGGAGGTGAAAACCTCACGAAGGCATAATTTCTCACTCCCACTTAAAGGGTGTGACCACAGCGGTTATGCAATGCAATGCAGAAATATTCTATAAAATTAGAACCACATGCAATAAAAAGGATCATAGTTTTTTTCAAATCAGATTTTTAAATTTAGACAAAAGGACAAGAAATAATCAATTTTACGGCTTAACTCTCTTATTCCTCAGCGGAGTCACCAAGCTGTCGAAACCATTTTTATATTTTTTGAAAAACGGGGATCGACTTACAAAAACGAAAACGGGAGTCACCACCGATCCTTTTTTGCTTAGGTATGATCAGATCACCGTATAAAACATGTTTTGTTTAAAACATTAATTTTGGCCTACGAAATTCAAGAAAATGGGTTCGGGAGTCGGTTACTTACGAGGAAGGGTTAGCACCCTCGTAACGCCCAAAATTGGTACCTAATTGATTATTTAATGTCCTAATGTAAAAAATTTGAATGATTTTAAAATACAATTCTTTTAAAAGAATGTTTGTATAACCCGTTTTAGAATATTAAGACTCTTTCATTTTAAGAGGATTAAATATCACATCCAGTACATTAGGGTGCGGCATTTTCACCCCCAAAACTAAGATCGTCTCTTAATTTCCCAAAACACAATTAAAAGGATATTTAGTCATTTGGATGAACGAAAAACCGAAACCCAGCACGTTAGGGCACAATTTCTCGAACTCCCTAACACGAAACATTGCCTTGTTTTCTGAAATCCTTATCCTAAGATAACACAACGTCATATCCAGTGAGTTAGGACACGAGAATTTTGAATTCTTGAGAATAAGCCTTTTTTATTTATCTTGAAAAAGGAAAGTAATAGGTTCTTTGGACTCAAAAAAGAAAATCGAAACCCAGTAAGTTAGGGTACAATTTCTATCGAACCTTAGAACATGGACTGTTTGCTTATTTTGAAAATATAACGTGATCGTAACGAAATGTAAAATGAATTTAAACAAATTGTAAAATAATTTACAATGCTAGTTTGTATAACAACATGATAATGATAAAGTATAATAGCAATAATAAGAGTAAGAATAAAATACAATAAAGTAAAAACAAGATAAATGAAATAAAATAAAAGAGAATTGCAACAAAAAAAATGAAAGCTATATACAATAATGAAAACATAGAATGATAATAATAGTAACAAAAAAATGTGATAATATTAAAAATATTAGTGATAATAGTAGTAGTAGTAGTAGTAGTAATAATAATAATAATAATAATAATAATAATAATAATAATAATAATAATAATAATAATAATAATAATAATAATGAAAGTAATAGTAAAAATAAAAATTGTAATAATAATAATAATAAAATAATAGTGAGAATATTAAAAAAAGTAAACAATATAAAATAATAGTAGTAGTAAAATAAAAAATATTAATTATAAAATAATAATATATATTAATAATAGTAAATATATAAAAATAATGGTCACAAATATAATAATAGTATGTATAATAATAATAATAGGAAAATACTAATAATAGGGTATAATAATAGTAATATATATACAAATAATGGTAATAAAAATATAATAGTAATAATAAAGTTAATTACAAATAAAATTTAAAAATAGTAGTAGCAAAATTAAAATAATAACTTTAATATAATAATAATACTAAATTAGTGATAATAATAATATTAATAGTAAATAAAATAATAATAAAATTAATAGTATAAATAAAAATAATATTGATAGTAAAATAATAGTAAATATTGATATTAATAGCAATTGGAAGTTATGGTAGTGAAAAAATAATACTAGTAATATTATAATAATAATAATAATAAATATGAAAATAATGAATATGGTAATAGTAAAATAATAATAATAATATCTATATAGAAATAATAAATAAAAATGTTAAAACCATGGCAAAATAACAAAAATAATAAAAGAAAATAAAGTAGGGACGAAATTAAACTTAAAAATGATTTCTTGGGGCAAATTTTAAAAGAAATGAATTGAATTAGGGCCTCTTAGCAATGCGCGCAAAAAGTGGAAGACCAAAAGGGAAATATTCCTGCCCTCTTAAGCGACACCGTGCCTTTTAGGACTAGAATGAAAATGAAATAAATTATCGGGAAAAAATAAAAAAAAAACATAAACTCAATTAAAAAAACCAAAAATGCGGAAGGGCTGAATCAACAAATAACCCATTTCACAAAAAAAAAAACATGTGGATCCTGGTTCAATCGGGTCAGGTCACACGGGTCGCCATGAAACAACGTCGTTTTGGCCTTGGGGATGGGCTCCAAAACGGCGCCTTTTAGTGGGTATACAAATACTAATTTTTTCCCAAAAAAATTATTTTGTTTGCTGCTTTAAAAAAACAGAGAGCATTCTCTGTTTGCTCTCTCTGGAGAATTCCGGCCAGTCTCTGGCGTAGCCCCGACCACCGTCCGGCCCCATCGCCGCGCGATGGCCGGAACCCCAAAAATGTAAGGATTTTTCTTTTCTTTTCCTTTTTTTAAAAAAAATATTTTAAACTATTATATATAAAAAAAACTATAAATAATAATAGTAATAAAACAGATTCGAAAGAATGGACTAAAAAAAATAAAAAGAGACCTATTATTTTTTGATCTTTTTTTTATATTATTTTGTGTATATTGCTTGTATCTTTTCCTATTTCCCCATGTGTTTACAGGTTTATGGGTTTTTATACCCGAAAAATAAATTTTAAAAAAGGAAATACAGATATTTTGCCATATTCTTGCTATTTTCTTTCCTTTCTTGTGCAGGTTGGAAGCGAGGATACTGGCGACGAGGCATGTTGATGGCGGCGTGGCTCACGAACTGAGGAGTGATCGAAGGCTGGTGGCTGCGGCGCTTGCGTTGGACTCTTAATTGCGGCGCCTAGGGTTTCCCAGAAACCCTAGGCCACTGAAGATTGTTTAAGCATTGGGCCTTTTTGGGCCACAAGTGTTTTGGGTCTGGGTAGTTAGAGTATTGGGTTAGGTTTGAGTGTGGGTTGCTAAGTATTGGGCTAGTGAGTTTAGTTGGGCCACGGGTAATTGGTTTTGGACTGTAACTGTTAAATGGACTTTGTAAAAATGGACTGTGCTGGACATTTGTCTTTTGTTTTTCTTTTTTCTGAATAAAATGGGCCCGGGCAAAATGGGCTAACTACAATGGCCATTTAGAAAAGAGTTCATATTTAAAGGAGCCAACACACTTGGCCAAAACAATAAGACATTTCACTAAGTCTAGCCCCTATACATGCCAAACTCAAAATGCTAAGTCTAAATATACCGAGATAAGCTGATAGTGTAGGTGATCTTCCGATTATCTTCGTATCTCGAACTGGCTCTCCGACACTATAAACAAGAGAAAAAGAAAGGGAGTAAGCTTTAAGCTTAGTAAGTTTACATGTAAATAATAAGCATCATAACATATGATAATCCATCAATAACATTACATACTAAGCAAGAACAATTCACATTTCCATAATCATGCTTACACATCTCATCTCTTACCACATTCCAACCACATAACAATTATATTGCTCACATTTACTGGTACACATTCCCTGCACTCATCACCACAAAGCAATATGAAACATTTACTTATACAAATTCTCGATGAACACCTCGGAATAATATTAAGTACCCGGTGGTTTCGCACACAGCCCAACGTTAATCAATAATAGAGTGGTATCGCACATAGCCCACCAACAAGAATATTTACGGTGGTTTCGTACATAGCCCACCAAATGATATTATAAACGATGGTATCACACACAACCCGTCGTGAATAAGTAATAAGGTGGTATCGCACACAGCCCACCAATAATTATTACGGACATTTTTCTGCACTTACATATCTATTCCGAGGTTCATACGAGAATTACTCACTATCTATCAATTTCAATCAATCTCAACCATAATTGATCTCATTCATACAATGTACCAATAAGTAACAACATAGGTATTAAAGATGTATCGTTTACACATAAACTTACCTCGGTGCAAAATGTATTAATCTACGGTTTTGTAACATCCGAGATTTTAGGGGCTTTGCATTTATCTTGTTTCTATATGTTGGTATGCTTTGTGTGTTGTTTATGTGTGTTTGGGGTCTCCGGGAAGGCCCAGGGATAAGCCGGAACCTTGGCCAAAATTTTAGTTTTGGGCACTTTCAGGGGAGAGCTAGCTAGGATAGGACTTAAGGGATATTGTTTGTATTTGGATGACACAAGAACTAGGTGGTAAAAGTGGCAAGGAGGCGCCACTTAAGGTGCAGATAGTGACGCCTCAAGGGAGCTGAGAGGGAGCAGGTTCAAGCTGCATGAAGCACATTTTGGGAGTCTTTTTGGTGTCAAGGGGAGCAGAAGCAGAAGTCGACTGGGACACTTCAGGATGGGAGAGTGGATTGAGTCAAAATATTTGAATGTGTGGCTGAGAGAAAATAAAGGAGTTTGAAGCATTCAAAATAATTCACACGGGTGATCAGGAGGAAATTGAGGAGAAAAGAAAGGGATGGGCATGTGATCTTGGTGTTGGCCGAATTTCAAACACTTGGTATAGGGGGAATTTGGTTTTGGCTTGTGTTGGGGTGTGCCGAATTTTAGTGATGGTCATAGGCATTTCGGCTTTGAAAGGGTGCATTTTTGGTTTTGGTTCTAGGGGGTGCCGAATTTTTGAGGTATTAGATAGTTTAGTTTGAGAGCTCTTTTCCTTACGGTATTTGGGTGTTCTCCTTTTTGACAATTTTGGAACCCTTTTCTTTGTGTAGCCGAAACCTCTACCATCCTCTCAGTTTTTCATTTTCTTTCTTCTCATCTGTATTACCAAAAGCCGAACCCTTCCATCATCTCTTCTGATTCCTTTCTTTTTCTTCTTCTTTTCATTTGTTTCATCTAGAAGCCGAAACCTGTTTCTCATCTTTTCCCTTCTTTATTTGTTGTGTGTCGAAACCCGAAACCCCAAAACTCTCATTCTCTTCTCCATTTTTCTGCTAAAGCTGAATATCTCTTGTTCATTATTCTCTTCTCTAATTTCTTCTATTGGCCGAATCTCCCTAGCCATTCTCCTACATTCCTCTCTTGCTTTCTCTAAAAGCCAAAAATTCTAAGTCTCTATTTGAAGTTCTCTCATTCTTATTTTCGGTTCTTTCACCTTGTTCTCTTTTACCATAGTCATTGCCGAACTTTTTCTACTGCTGTGCTTGTGCCGATTTCTCTTAGGTGTCATTCGAATCTTCTGTGTTAAGGTAAGAGGCGATTTCTCCTATTTCTTTATCTCCCTTTCGGTTTTTGGTAGCCAAAGCCGAATGGCTAATTGGCTTAATGTTTTGGATGCTTTGGCCGAATATAGGTGGGGGTGGTGTTCGCATTCTTTTGGGAGACTTTCGGGGTTCACTCGATTTGTGAACCAAGCCTAAAACTTTCGGCTTTTGTCGATCTAGGTAAGGAGATCTATTCAGCTAAATGTATAATCCTACTCATATCTTATTCTATGTTTTAACTCGGTCTTCTGACCAAGATTTATTCCATGGACTCAAATGCCAGCAATTCTAAGGAAGGGGTTGGATCGGTGAACCTTGTAACACCCCAAACCCGGACAGGACACCCTGTCCGAATCTGGTGTGTTATGGGGAAAAACGTTTTTGAGAGGTTAGATTTTTCGTTCAAAAGCTAGGTGAACACATAGAGTATTTGAAGAAAAATTTAGTAGACTTGTTTGAAATCGGTTGATGTATTTGCAACCCGGAGATTTTGAAAACTTAACCAAAAGGGGTAGTTAAAACGAGTTTATTCCATTTAAAACCTCAATGGTTTCTTAGTGTTACTTAAAACATTTTTTTTTGACTAGTAGAAAATAAAGTTTGATTTGGAAATCATTTGAATTTGCTTAAGAAACATAGTGTGATACCCGATGGTATAATTTAAAACACATTGCGTTATAATTTTGAAATCATTGTCTTTCCAAGTTTTAGTAAAATTCATACCAACTTATCGCTTTAAGGCATATTAAAATCCAATGAAAACATACATATCTTAAAACATAATTTAAAGGCCTTTTACAAATCCAAAATAAAAACCCAAATAAAAGTAATTAAACTAAAGTACCCAAATGATAGAATCTGAATAAAACTTTATTCAGCATGGCATAAGCACCCCGAGTCCATCCCGGCTCCATGTCCGCGTCTACGAGTCACCTGAAATGTCAAAGGAGAGGGTGAGTAGAATGACTCAGTGTATAAATCCCGCTCCCGATAGAACAACATGCTAACACACATCATACATAGCAACATGATTAATGCAACCCGATCCTAACCATCCGTATCACCTTTTCTACCCCGTGTGGTACCAAACCACTGGTGGTGCCAAACCACTGGTGACCCAAAGTCACGATATCCATAAGTGTGGTGCCAAACCACTGGTGACGTATAGCCACGATGTGTTACCAAAACACTGGTGACCGAAGTCACAAATCCAATGATGGGGCCAACCCATCGCGTGATACCAAATCACTAGCAGACAATCCCATATCTCAAGTGGGGCCAACCCACGGTGGTGTCAAACCACAGGGACGAGTCGCAATGAGGTGCCAAACCTCTGGTGTCCCAAAGACACAATGTGGTACCAAACCACTGGTGACCGTAGTCACGATAATCGAGTGATGGGGCCAACCCATCGTGTGATACCAAATCACTGGCGTCAATCCCGTATAATCAACTGTGGGGCCAACCCACCGTGGTACTAAGCCACTGGGACGAGACGCTGAGGTGCCAAACCTCTGGTGACCCAAAGTCACAAAATATCACTGTGGTACCAAACCACTGGAGGTGCCAAACCTCTGGTGTCCCAAAGACACGGATATCATCATATCCTCCCTGCACTCATATCACCCATCATCATGCCATACTCATGTGATCATGCATATCATACAAGTCATACATATCATGCTATCATGTTTAACATCATATCCCATCTCACATACATCCATACTCATGGTACCATATAGACCATCAGTAAACTCATAACAATATTGACTTACCCGAGTCCAAAGTCATACCCAAAAGGGTATCATATCAATCCCTCAAACTGCCATGGTGTTAATAGGCAAACAGGTTTAATAACAATATCACTAAATATGGGTGTGTTAGTTACACACCTGGTAAATACGAGTCTAAAGATCCCAACGAACGATCTAAGTCCCCTTTGACGGCCTTGCTCCTATAATCGATCAAACATAGGTTAGCCTTCTACACCATTCGGCTAAGACCAAATAAACCAAAGGGTTTAATGTTGAACCCTTACCTTTACTCCTGATTTGGTTTCCTACCAAATCCCGAACCCAACAGTGGTTCTTTTACCAATCGGCCACCACCTAAAAGAAAGAACCATTAATTCTTAATAGCTTGACTAAAAGAAAACTAAACAAAAAGACTAATGAGACACCTTCTTACCCAAATGACTACCCAACAATGGAGACTCCGCTTGACTGCCTTGAAGTCCCCGATGCCCTATAACACAATCGGTTCCATCACCAAAAGATTAGCACTCACAACAAGGCCACATTCGGCTCTTAATTAACCAACATCGGCAATGCATAAAGAAGAAGGGAAATGACCATTCGGCCAACCACTTACCAATTTCCAAACGATTGAAGCAACCCCAACACTCCCCTTGTATTCGGCAAAGATGAAAACTAATAAGAGGAGAATAGATTCGGCTAAGTTGACAACAAAAGAAAGAAGAAAACGGCACTAGGTGTTTAACACCTCTATTTTCGGTTTTGAGAAAAACAATGTGAAATGGAAGCAGAGTTTCGGCAAGAGATGAGAAAGATGAATGAAGAAATTCGGCTCACAAACAAACAAAAGAGAAAGAATATGAAAAGGAGGATATTCGGCTCAAGTACTTCAAGAAATGAGAGAGAAGATAAATGGAAATTCGGCTAAGAGGCAATATGAATTCGGCACTAGAGTATTAGGAGAAAAGAAATGAAAATATGATAAGAAAAGGTATTAGTTTCGGCAATCAAAGTTTCAAAAAGAGAGAAAGGATGTTGGAGAAGAGAGAGTTTCGGTTTTAGCACAATTGAACAAAAGAAGAAGAAATGGGAAAATCTCTTGAAGTTTCGGGTTGCTTTGTCAAAAGAAAGAAAAAGAAATGATGCTTCACAATTGCTTTTGGCCGAAAATGCACAAAATGAGAAGTGCATTTCGGCACACCTCACTTCCCACTACCAAACCGTCCACACCCCCACTCCAACACCCCACAAAATCGGCCAAAAAATCCCTCCATTCACTCACCACCACTCCTTCAAACTTGCATGACCAAGTCTCCCTCCTACAAATGCTCTCCACCCTTCATTTGAAAGGTATGACTTGGTCCAAGGTAGAATTTCACTAGCCTTCTACCTCTCCCTCCATGTCGTCCAAAATGAAGCCAAAATAGGGGATCCTGCAGCTTGAACTCAGGACCTCACCCCTTGTAGTTGACGCCACAACAAGCTCCCCATGTAACGCATGCTTTGCCACTAAGCTAGCTCCTTACTTGTGCAACAAAACAACAAATTATTTTCTTAAACCCCAGCTTCCTCAGCTCCCTTCACTTAACACCCAAAAACCAAAATTTTCCCATTCACTCAGGCATACTCCTAGCCTACAATTAAGCCCCTAAAACACCGAAATAGCCACACAGCACACTAAACACATGCAATAACATGCAACAACAAAACAGCCCCTAACCCGGGATATTACAGTTCTACCCCCCTTAAAAATAATTTCGGCCTCGAAATTACCTGGTCAAAAGAGTTGCGGGTATTGCTGTCTCATCGTATCCTCGGGTTCCCACGTGGCTTCTTCTACGCCATGATTCCGCCAAAGTACCTTAACCAAAGGCACAGACTTTCTACGCAGCACCTTTACATCCCGATCCAGAATTTGCACAGGTTCCTCTTCCATAGTCAAATCTGGACTCACCTCGATCTCTTCCACTGCTACCACATGTGACGGATCTGAACGATAACGTCGAAGCATTGAAACGTGAAAGACGTCATGAATCTGGCTAAGCTCTGCTGGCAACTCAAGCTGATACGCTACTGGCCCAACTCGTCTCAGTACCTTATACGGCCCAATGAACCTCGGACTTAGCTTGCCTTTCCTTCCGAACCTAAACACCTTCTTCCAAGGCGAGACCTTCAGGAAAACTCGATCCCCCACAGCAAACTCTATATCTCTTCGCTTAAGATCGGCATAAGACTTCTGCCGGTCCGAAGCTTCCTTCAATCGAGACTGAATCAACTTAACCTTGTCTTCGGTCTCAGCAACCATCTCGGGTCCCAACAACTGACGTTCACCTAACTCCGTCCAACACGTAGGTGAGCGACACTTCCTACCATACAACGCCTCATACGGTGCCATCTTGATGCTTGCTTGGTAACTGTTGTTGTAAGCAAACTCGGCTAATGGTAGAAACTCCTCCCAACTACCTCTGAAATCCAGAACACAACCTCTCAGCATATCTTCTAAGATCTGAATAACCCTTTCTGATTGACCATCAGACTGCGGGTGAAAAGCCGTGCTAAAATCCAAACGAGTGCCCAGAGCTTGATGCAATGCTTTCCAGAACCTTGATGTAAACCTGGGATCCCTATCCGAGATTATCGAAACTGGCACACCGTGCAACCTCACTATCTCTGACACATACAGCTTCGCTAGCTTCTGAAGTGAATAATCAACCCTCACCGGAATAAAGTGAGCTGATTTAGTCAGACGATCCACCACTACCCAAACTGAATCTTTCTTGCTTGGCGTAAGCGGTAATCCACTGACGAAATCCATGGTTATCCTTTCCCACTTCCACTGAGGAATCTTTACAGGTTGAAGCAAACCTGACGGCAACTGATGCTCAGCCTTGACCTGCTGACATGTCAGACACTTCCCAACAAACTCTGTCACTTCTTTCTTCAAGCCAGGCCACCAAAACTGCTCTCTAAGATCCCTATACATCTTGCTACCTCCAGGATGCATAGCATAAGGACTGCTATGTGCGTCCTGAAGAATCTTCTGCCTCAGCTCAACATCTTTAGGCATACAAGCCTTACCTTGGAAACACAACACCTCATCACTAGACAAACTGTAACCCTCCAAACCACCATTCTGCACTTGTAACCTTCGCGCACTCAGAACCTCATCCTCCAACTGTTTCTCTCTGATCTGCTCAACCCAAGTAGGCTTAACCTGCAGCTCTGCCAGAATACTCCCATCGTCATACAAACTCAAGTGGGCAAACATCGCTCTTGAGTCCGAAACAACCTTACGGCTCAACGCGTCTGCCACCACGTTAGCCTTGCCCGGATGATATTCAATCGAACAGTCGTAATCTTTCAACAACTCAACCCACCTACGCTGCCTCAAATTCAAATCCTTCTGAGTCAGGAGATACTTTAAACTCTTATGATCCGTGTAGACTATCGATCTCTCTCCATACAAGTAGTGCCTCCAAATCTTTAAGGCGAAAACTACAGCCGCTAGCTCCAAATCGTACGTCGGATAGTTGACCTCATGTGGCCTCAGCTGTCGAGAAGCGTAAGCCATCACCTTACCTTCTTGCATCAGCACACAACCCAAACCCGTATGTGATGCATCGCAATAGACTGTGTATTCCTTACCAGCCTCAGGTTGAATTAAAACCGGAGCCTCAGTCAAAATCTTCTTTAACTTATCGAAGCTTTCCTGTTGTTTCTCAGTCCATACAAACGGAACTTCTTTCCTCAGCAACTTGGTCATCGGTGCTGCTATCAACGAGAAACCCTCAACAAACCTTCTGTAGTATCCAGCCAAACCCAGAAAACTCCGAATCTCAGCCCCTGACTTAGGCGGCTTCCAATCCAAAACTGCCTCAATCTTACGAGGATCCACTCGAATCCCCTCAGCCGACACTACATGACCCAAGAACGTCACTTCTCTAAGCCAGAACTCGCACTTACTGAACTTAGCATAAAGCTGCTTTTCCCTCAAAATCTGCAACACAACTCGCAAATGCTTATCATGCTCTTCCTCTGTCCTTGAGTACACCAAGATGTCGTCTATGAAAACCACGACGAACTGATCCAGATACTGCTGAAACACCCTATTCATCATATCCATAAATGCTGCCGGTGCGTTAGCCAACCCGAACGGCATTACCAGAAATTCGTAGTGCCCATACCGAGTCCGAAACGCTGTCTTATGGATATCAGCCTCCTTAACCTTCAACTAATGATATCCAGACCTCAAGTCGATCTTCGAAAATACCGCAGCACCCTTCAGCTGATCAAACAAGTCATCTATCCGTGGCAACGGATACTTGTTTTTAATCGTCAGCTTATTCAACTGGCGGTAGTCTATGCACATCCGCATTGTGCCATCTTTCTTCTTAACAAAGAGTACCGGCGCACCCCACGGCGAAACACTTGGCCTGATAAAACCTCGATCCAATAACTCCTGGATCTGAGCCTTAAGCTCCACCAATTCCTTTGGCGCCATCCTATACGGAGCAATAGACACTGGCGCAGTTCCGGGTAATAGATCTATCCCGAACTCTACCTCTCGATCTGGCGGCAAACCCGGAAGCTCCTCAGGAAACACATCAGCAAATTCCTTAACAGTACGAACCTTCTCAACAGTAGACTCTTTAGCCTTCAAGGCATACACATGAACCACATACGCTTCACAGCCCTTCCTGACCATCTTCTCTGCTTTCAAAGCGGATACCACATTTGATAAGTAATCTCTCCTATTACCTATCATAGCCACCTCATCACCCTCAACCGTCTTAAGAACCATGCGCTTAGCCGCGCAATCCAACCTCGCCTGGTACTTGACCAACCAATCCATCCCAAGAATCAGATCGAACTCCCCAAACGGCAGTTCCATCAGATCAGCAGCAAACACTACCCCTTCGAGTTCTAGGGGTACCCCTCTAAACAGTTTATCTACTACTACAGAGTGACCTAGAGGGCTAATCACAGTCATCTGCCTAGAAGATATCTCAGAGTCTAAATCCATGGTCTCTACTATACTACTGGCAACATAAGAGTGCGTTGAACCCACATCAATCAAAGCAGTATAAGGAGAACCAAAGATCAAGAACGTACCGGTTATGACGTCCGGTGCGTCGCCCTCCTCTCGGCGCCTCGCTGCATACACTAAACCAGGCTGTCGTGCCTCAGAACCACCCGCACCTCTGCCCGGTGCTCCACGGCCCCGACCAAAACCATTACCACCTCTGCCATTACCACGGCCCCTCTGCGGTGGCGGTCCATTACCTCTGAACTGATTATGGCCCTGACTCTCAGACTGAATCCTGGCCAACTTCCGCGGACAGTCCCTCACACGGTGCTCCAAAGAACCACACTCGAAGCAACCCTTTCCTCCAGTCCAGCAACCACCCCAATGAGATTTCCCACACTGATTGCACTGCGGCGGTCCCTGCCTAGCAGCAACAAACCTAGCAGGCTGATTTGGCCCACTCGGTCTAGCCCTCTTCTGCGGATTACCCGACGATCCAGAAGACCCAAAGCTCCTCTTATGTCTATTTCTGTCCATACCCTGTCTCACTGACTCCTTAACACCCTCGGCTACCTTAGCCTTCTCAACTAAGACAGCAAACTCGCGCTCCTGCTGCGGAGCAATCAGCAGCCTCAACTCGTCTCGCAGACCATCCTCGAAACGAACACACCTCTCATGCTCAGTGGCCACAATGCCCCTGGCATACCTACTCAGCTTCAGGAACTCAGCCTCGTACTCAGAAACAGATTTACTCCCCTGAACAAGCCTCAGAAATGCCTTTCGCTGGGAGTCAATATAACTAGCTCCGATGTACTTCTTTTGATATGCAGCCCTGAAATAATCCCATGTCAAATCCTCTGCTGCCACACTGTCCCGAACCGTGAGCCACCACTGGTATGACTCATCCCGAAGAAGCGATACGATGCCCTTCAGCTTCTTCTCAGCAGTTAAGTCCAGATCATCCATGATCCGCTCAGTTGCCTCCAGCCAATATTCAGCAGTGCTGGGAGCAACACCAGATACACCTCGAAAGAATTCGGCCCCGTTTGCCCGGAGTCGCTCAGGAACTGATTTCCTAACTCCTGCATTACCACCTACCCCGGCTACCCTTTCCAATACTCGCAGCATCGCCTGTGACACTGCGTCATCCCCCGTCTGATCTTGGAACTCACCACCTCCAGCTGGTGGCGGAACCGGTATCTCATTTTCTGACCCTTGACCAGATCCTACGGGCTCAGAAACTGTCATCCTACCCCTACCTCTACCACGAGTATTACGACCACGTCCGCCTCGAGTGCTCATGACTAATTTTCTACGTATCTGGTTAAGAATTTTATGCATCAGTATTTATTCCACTGTTTTAAAGCAAGTCTTATGAATATTAAAGAGGATTTGTTCTCGCGAGTTCACAGAATCCTATCAGTCTCAATCTCTACAGTAGCATACTATTGCTAATCATCAAATCATATCACACCCAACCAAATCACAAACAATAGTACGGGGTACTTACCTGGGCGAACTGGTGCCGGAGACTCGGTGCCATGCCTTTCAAACCATACTTTCAAAACATAACACTTAAAACAGACTTTTGAAAACATTTTGGGCCTCAGGCCCACAGCCGAGCCTTTGAACTTGGCTCTGATACCACAATTGTAACACCCCAAACCCGGACAGGACACCCTGTCCGAATCTGGTGTGTTACGGGGAAAAACGTTTTTGAGAGCTTAGATTTTTCGTTCAAAAGCTAGGTGAACACATAGAGTATTTGAAGAAAAATTTAGTAGACTTGTTTGAAATCGGTTAATGTATTTGCAACCCGGAGATTTTGAAAACTTAACCAAAAGGGGTAGTTAAAACGAGTTTATTCCATTTAAAACCTCAATGGTTTCTTAGTGTTACTTAAAACATTTTTTTTTGACTAGTTGAAAATAAAGTTTGATTTGGAAATCATTTGAATTTGCTTAAGAAACATAGTGTGATACCCGATGGTATAATTTAAAACACATTGCGTTATAATTTTGAAATCATTGTCTTTCCAAGTTTTAGTAAAATTCATACCAACTTATCGCTTTAAGGCATATTAAAATCCAATGAAAACATACATATCTTAAAACATAATTTAAAGGCCTTTTACAAATCCAAAATAAAAACCCAAATAAAAGTAATTAAACTAAAGTACCCAAATGATAGAGTCTGAATAAAACTTTATTCAGCATGGCATAAGCACCCCGAGTCCATCCCGGCTCCATGTCCGCGTCTACGAGTCACCTGAAATGTCAAAGGAGAGGGTGAGTCGAATGACTCAGTGTATAAATCCCGCTCCCGATAGAACAACATGCTAACACACATCATACATAGCAACATGATTAATGCAACCCGATCCTAACCATCCGTATCAGCTTTTCTACCCCGTGTGGTACCAAACCACTGGTGGTGCCAAACCACTGGTGACCCAAAGTCACGATATCCATAAGTGTGGTGCCAAACCACTGGTGACGTATAGCCACGATGTGTTACCAAAACACTGGTGACCGAAGTCACAAATCCAATGATGGGGCCAACCCATCGCGTGATACCAAATCACTAGCAGACAATCCCATATCTCAAGTGGGGCCAACCCACGGTGGTGTCAAACCACAGGGACGAGTCGCAATGAGGTGCCAAACCTCTGGTGTCCCAAAGACACAATGTGGTACCAAACCACTGGTGACCGTAGTCACGATAATCGAGTGATGGGGCCAACCCATCGTGTGATACCAAATCACTGGCGTCAATCCCGTATAATCAACTGTGGGGCCAACCCACCGTGGTACTAAGCCACTGGGACGAGACGCTGAGGTGCCAAACCTCTGGTGACCCAAAGTAACAAAATATCATTGTGGTACCAAACCACTGGAGGTGCCAAACCTCTGGTGTCCCAAAGACACAGTGTCCCAAAGACACGGATATCATCATATCCTCCCTCCACTCATATCACCCATCATCATGCCATACTCATGTGATCATGCATATCATACAAGTCATACATATCATGCTATCATGTTTAACATCATATCCCATCTCACATACATCCATACTCATGGTACCATATAGACCATCAGTAAACTCATAACAATACTGACTTACCCGAGTCCAAAGTCATACCCAAAAGGGTATCATATCAATCCCTCAAACTGCCATGGTGTTAATAGGCAAACAGGTTTAATAACAATATCACTAAATATGGGTGTGTTAGTTACACACCTGGTAAATACGAGTCTAAAGATCCCAACGAACGATCTAAGTCCCCTTTGACGGCCTTGCTCCTATAATCGATCAAACATAGGTTAGCCTTCTACACCATTCGGCTAAGACCAAATAAACCAAAGGGTTTAATGTTGAACCCTTACCTTTACTCTTGATTTGGTTTCCTACCAAATCCCGAACCCAACAGTGGTTCTTTTACCAATCGGCCACCACCTAAAAGAAAGAACCATTAATTCTTAATAGCTTGACTAAAAGAAAACTAAACAAAAAGACTAATGAGACACCTTCTTACCCAAATGACTACCCAACAATGGAGACTCCGCTTGACTGCCTTGAAGTCCCCGATGCCCTATAACACAATCGGTTCCATCACCAAAAGATTAGCACTCACAACAAGGCCACATTCGGCTCTTAATTAACCAACATCGGCAATGCATAAAGAAGAAGGGAAATGACCATTCGGCCAACCACTTACCAATTTCCAAATGATTGAAGCAACCCCAACACTCCCCTTGTATTCGGCCAAGATGAAAACTAATAAGAGGAGAATAGATTCGGCTAAGTTGACAACAAAAGAAAGAAGAAAACGGCACTAGGTGTTTAACACCTCTATTTTCGGTTTTGAGAAAAACAATGTGAAATGGAAGCAGAGTTTCGGCAAGAGATGAGAAAGATGAATAAAGAAATTCGGCTCACAAACAAACAAAAGAGAAAGAATATGAAAAGGAGGATATTCGGCTCAAGTACTTCAAGAAATGAGAGAGAAGATAAATGGAAATTCGGCTAAGAGGCAATATGAATTCGGCACTAGAGTATTAGGAGAAAAGAAACGAAAATATGATAAGAAAAGGTATTAGTTTCGGCAATCAAAGTTTCAAAAAGAGAGAAAGGATGTTGGAGAAGAGAGAGTTTTGGTTTTAGCACAATTGAACAAAAGAAGAAGAAATGGGAAAATCTCTTGAAGTTTCGGGTTGCTTTGACAAAAGAAAGAAAAAGAAATGATGCTTCACAATTGCTTTTGGCCGAAAATGCACAAAATGAGAAGTGCATTTCGGCACACCTCACTTCCCACTACCAAACCGTCCACACCCCCACTCCAACACCCCACAAAATCGGCCAAAAAATCCCTCCATTCACTCACCACCACTCCTTCAAACTTGCATGACCAAGTCTCCCTCCTACAAATGCTCTCCACCCTTCATTTGAAAGGTATGACTTGGTCCAAGGTAGAATTTCACTAGCCTTCTACCTCTCCCTCCATGCCGTCCAAAATGAAGCCAAAATAGGGGATCCTGCAGCTTGAACTCAGGACCTCACCCCTTGTAGTTGATGCCACAACAAGCTCCCCATGTAACGCATGCTTTGCCACTAAGCTAGCTCCTTACTTGTGCAACAAAACAACAAATTATTTTCTTAAACCCCAGCTTCCTCAGCTCCCTTCACTTAACACCCAAAAACCAAAATTTTCCCATTCACTCAGGCATACTCCTAGCCTACAATTAAGCCCCTAAAACACCGAAATAGCCACACAGCACACTAAACACATGCAATAACATGCAACAACAAAATAGCCCCTAACCCGAGATATTACAAACCTAGCCCCTAAGTTTAAGAGACGTGCCGTGTTAGTAGTACGAGATTGGCCACCGGGTTGTGGGCCGGCTTCAAAACAGAGTCGAGGCAGATAGCAGTTGTTTCTGCTATCGATAGTGTCGACATAGAGAGTATTATCTTGCGTGTTACCAGGTGTATAGACCCTATTACACTTTATTTTAACTGTTCTATTATTGATTGTATAGGCTGAAAACCGGAGAAGGCTGTGTGTACAGTCGAAATATCCTTGTGGGTAAGGCAGGGAGTGCCAGGTACGTGTTTGTAATGACTTAATATGAGGTTGGATGTATGTGATAGTTCTTTGCCTTTGTATTAGCATGTTACATCTGTTATGACATATATGCTGTGCATGGGATATGGGAATGATGATAAAGGGAAGTGATAAGGTCACGTAGTGATCGGTGGCTCTGCCACATTTGATTATAAGGTCATACAGTGACCGGTGGCTCTACCACAAATGATTTATGAGGTCACATGGTGATCGGTGGCTAAGCCACAGTGGATTTTAAGGTCACATAGTGATCATTATTATAACCGGCAGCTTGACTATTGAGACGGCGTGTAGTAGATGGAGGGTTGATTGTAGAAATCCCCACGGTGTGATGGTTGGTATGAGATGGCGTGTAGAGGATGGAAAATACTAGGTTGGGCTGGGCTTGATGCATTCATGTAGTGTATGATATCATGTGTGGGCTAAATATGAGGTGGTAGGCCGTGGGCCGTGTTGTGTGTTTTGATGGTTTTACACACTGAGTCTCCGTGACTCACCCTTTTCCTAACTTTTTCAGGTAATCAGTAGACCGTGGATCTGGGAGCCGAGGTAGACTCGTGGAGGCCATAGAGACTTTTCTGTTCGTAAACTTTTTACTGCTTAACTTTTATTTTTATTTGGGGATTTTTGATGTAATAAGGCCTTCCTGAATTGACGTTTTGGTTTTAATTTTATCTGTTTATCGATTATTTAAAACTTGACTCTATACAAATTTGAACACGAAATTAGAAAAAAAGGGATTTTCAAAATACGAGTAACTCAAAGCAGATGTTTTCTTCCAAGTATCACTGAACATAATGAATATTTGTTTAACACGAATTGAAATTTTCTTAAACTATCAAACCACTGTTTTCTAGACATCGCCTTAAATGAAAAAAAAAGTTTTCAAATCTTCGGTTTTCCTTAAACAATCAAAACTTCGTTTTTACTTCACCTTGTAACATACTGGATCCGATCGTAACATTTTGGCCGGGTTTGGGGTGTTACAAGTTTAGTCCGTAACCTTGCCTTTTCCTCAGTCAAGGTTGTTTCCACGCTCTTCTTGATCTATAATAATAAAATTCACTCATTCAATCACTATATAGTTCATGATACATCAAAATTTCTATTTAGGAAAAAAATGTCCATTTTGCCCTTATACTTTGGCAAAATTACAATTTTGCCCCTAGGCTCATAAATCGTTTTTCATCACATTTTCTCATTAAACAAGCTACCTGAACATTTATTTCTCTTTCAACAACTCACAAAACCAATTATTTCATGCATTTATTACACAATTTCAACCTTTACAAATAAGTCCTATTTAGGTGTTTTCATGATAACACCTTTCACAAAAGTTGTTCATTAACTCACTAACATTCATTTTCTTCCATAAAAACTCAGAAAACAATATGAACACTCCCATGGCAAGCCCCTAAATGTTCAACCATTTTTCAAATTAGTTCCCTCATTAGCTAGCTTAAGCTTTGAGGGTTCTAAAAGTACAAAAATTATCAAGAAAGACCTCTAAAATCACTTACTTGCAAGAGATTTGTTTTGCTGAAAATTTGAACTCCAAGAACTCTAATTTCCCTTCAGTTTTCGGTGGTAGAAGAAGCATGAATAGTGAAAGATGATATCTCTTTCATTTATCTTATTCTATTCATTTTTTATCACCTAATTTCACCAAATTTTGACCAAAATTTAATGCTCTTGTCTCCTTGTCTCTATGGCCGGCCAACACACCCTTAATGCCCTAATTGCACTTTAAGGACCTCCAATTTAATATTCTATGGCTATTAGACACCTCTACCTTGTATAATAGAACTTTCGCACTTTATGCGATTTAGTCATTTTTCACAATTAAGCATGAAATCACCAAAATTAATGCATCAAAATTTTCATACATCCTTATAAACATGCTATAACACATAAAATAATATGAAAATAATTTCCTTCAACCTCGGATTAGCGGTCCCGGAACCACTGTTCCGACTAGCCCCAAAATAGGGCTGTTACATCATAAACATTCATATCGTCCCTTAAACAAGCCTACGAGGCCCAAAACATACATTAGGAGTGGTTCGGGACTGAACCGAGAACTTTGAAGACTTTCAGGAAACTTAGAGAATTTTTCATGAAAAAGGTCCACACACTCGTATGGGTTAAGGGACACGCCCGCGTGACATATCACATGCCTGTGCTTCAGGCCGTGTCCAAAATAGGGGACATTCTGTTTATGACATCATCAACCAAATAAGGTCACACGACCAAGGCCATGTAGCGAATTAAATTCTGAAAATCAAGTGCAGACTTCACACGGCCTGCGCACATGCCCATGTCCTATGGCTGTGTCCCTTACACGGCTGAGACACATGGCTGTGTCTCGTGCCCGTGTGTTTACTACTGGGCATTCTGTTTCTCAAAACTAAGGTGCAGGGGACACATGCCCGTGTGTCTACCCATGTGGACAACTTTGAGGCTATTTTCCAAGCGATTTGTCACCCTCAATAACACATGCACACTTACACATCTTAATGACATCTAACATGGCATAAACAAGCTGTAACACCCCAAACCTGGCCAAAACATTACGACCGGATCTGGTATATTACAAGGTGAAGTAAAAACGAAGTTTTGATTATTTTAAGAAAAACCGTAGATTTGAAAAATTTTCCCGATTAAAGCGATGTTTTGAAAACAATGATTTGATAGTTTAAGAAAATTTGAATTCATGTTAATCAAATATTCATTATGTTCAGTGATGCTTGAAAGAAACCGTATGCTTTGAGTTACCCGTCTTCTGAAAATCCCATGTTTCTTAATTTCATGTTCAAATTTGCATAGTGTCAAGTTTTAATAAACGATAAACAGTTAAAATCAAAACCCAAACATCAATTTAGGAAGGCCTTATTACAACAAAAATTCCCCAAATAAAATTAAATTTCAGCAGTAAAGAGTTTGCGAAAAGAAAAAGACTTTATGGCCTCCACGAGTCCGCCTCGGCTCCCAGATCCACAGTCTACTGATTACCTAAAGAAGTTAGGAAAAGGGTGAGTCACAGAGACTCAGTGTGTAAAACCATTAAAACACACAACACGGCCCACGACCTACCATCACATATTTAGCCCATACATGATATCATACAACTACATGAATGCATCAAGCCCAGCCCAACCTAGCATTTTCCATCCTCTACACGCCATCCCGTACCAACCATCACACCATGGGGATTTCTACAATCAACCCTCCATCCGCTACACGTTGTCTCGACAGTCATGCTGCAGGTTTTAACAACGATCACTATGTGACCTTAAAATCCACTGTGGCTTAGCCACCGATCATTATGTGACCTCATAAATCATTTATGGCAGAGCCACCGATCACTATGTGACCTTATCACTTCCCCTTTATCATCATTCCCACATCCCATGCACAACATATATGTCATAATAAATGTAACATGCTATTAACAAGGCATTAAAATATCACATACATCCAACCTCATATTGAATCATCACAGATACGCACCTGGCACTCCCTGCCTTGCCCATAAGGCTATTTCGACGGTATACACAGCCTTCTCCGGCTTTTCAGCCCATACAATTAATAATACAGCTAAAATAAATAAAGTGTGTGAGGGTTTACACACCTGGTAACACGCAAAACAATACTCTCTACGTCGACACTATCGATAGCAGAAACAACTGCTATCTGCCTACGACTCTGCTCTGAAGCTGGTCCACAACCCAGTGGCCAATCTCGGATTGCTGACACCGCTCGCTTCTTAAACTTAGGGGCTAGGTTTACGGGTCCAACCCTCTCCTTTGCCTGATCGGTATTGGATTCCGTCAAAAGATCTTGTCAGATGCTATTATAATGAAATATGGTTGTTAAACCACAATATAGGGTTAAGGTAACGAATACGATAACGAGCCTAAACAAAATCTAAAGAGAACACCCTTACCTTGAAATCCCAAAAAGAGAGATAGGGTTTAGAGATTAATGGTTTCCGGCTTAGGGATTTAGATGATTTGAACTTTCTTCAATTCCCGAAATAGCGCCCCAAAGAGAACACAAGAAACAATAAGAATAAAAAATCCAACGATGGCCTTACCAAGCCAATTAGCCATTCGGCTTTGGCTTCCAAAAACCGAAAGAGATAATAAAGAGTTAAAAGAAGTTGCCACTTACCTTAACACAGGAGATTCGGCTATCGCTTAAAAGAGAATTCAGCAATGACAGGGAAGAAAATGAAAGAGCAGAAAAATAAAATAAAAGAACTACAAATGGGGCTTAGGAGTTTTCGATTTTAGCAGAGATCAAAAGAAGAGATGAAAAAGAGAAGGCTAGGAAGATTCGACTTGTAGAAGAAATCAGAGAAGGGAACTATAGACAAGGGACATTCGGCTATAGCATAGAAATGGAGATGAGAATGGGTTAAGGGGTTTCGGCTTTTGAGAAAGAAACAATTGAGAGAAGAAGAATAAAAATGAAAGGAAAAGAAGTGGTAGGAATGGTAAAGAAGAAGAATTTTCGGCAAGACTTGAGTAAGTTCAGCTTTAGCAGAAAATGAAGAAGAGAATGAAAGAAGACCTCAAATGCCGAAAATGGGAAGAGAACTCTCACTTGACTATTCAAAATTTTCGGTACTTACCAACCCAAAAGCCGAAAATGCACTCTTTTGAGAACAAAAAGCCTATGTTTCCAAAGTAGAAATTTGGCACACCCTAACTAAACAAAACCGATTCCCCCCTCTACCATGAGTTTGAAATCCAGCCAACACCAAGCTCACAATGCCCATCCCTTTCTTTTCTCCTCAAATTCCTCCTGATCACCCGTTTGAAATATTTTGAACACTTCAAACTCCACTTTTCCTCTCCGCCATTCAATCAAATTATTTGACTCAATCCACTCCCCTATCCTAAAGTGTCCCAGTCGAATTCTGCCTCTGCTCTCCCTTACGCCAAAAAGAACTCCCAAAATGAGCTCCTTGTGACTTGAACCTGCTCCCTCTCCTACTCCCTGTGGCGTCACTTACTAGCATCTTAAGTGGAGCCTCCTTGCCACTCTGCCACTCCTTTTCTTGTGTCAACCAAACACCAACGTAATCCCTTAAGTCCTATTCCAGCTAGCTCCTCCACTAAAGTGCCTAAAAAAAAATTTTAGCAAGGGCTCCGGCTTTTCCTCAGGCCTTTCCTAGACTCCCATACACCCTAAACAAACACATTACACAAAGCATACACACAAAAACACATCAAATGCATAACCCCTAAATCAGGATGTTACACAAGCACTTAAACATTCATAAACATGGCTTATACATGGCAACTTCTTATCAATTTATACTTGCTTAAGACTCCATATTATGACAAATCCAATTTTACCAACTCATAAACAAATAAGCATCATTCCCTAGATTGCATGCATGCATTTTCATTCCAACATATACACACACAAAACTACCATCCTTCATCCAACCCAAGTTTAATAAATCACATACAACACATCATCATACGACCATCAATAACCATAGGCCATATCACAATGACATCGACACTCGCATGCATATATGAATAGGTTTACAACCCAATAATCAATATGAGCCACACCCCATGGCCTTATAAAAAATGAATCAAATATCATTATAAGCCAACACATTTGGATAAACCAATATGACATATAACAAAAAGACCAAGTCTCTATACATGCCATAACTCAAAACAATGTAATTATAATTACCCAAAATGATAATTTGATAGTGTGATCGATGCTACAATAACTTCTGATCCCCGAGCTAGCTTGGCGACACTATAAGAAATGAAAAGGAAGGGGGGTAAGGTTTAAGCTTAGTAAGTTAGCAAGTAAATAATAATTAACTTTGAACCTACAATAACATGCACATAATAAAATGTAAATTAGCACAAAATCATCAAGTGATCATAGACATATTTTACTCATTTGCAACCTTACCATTAATGTATCCTAAACCGAGATCATTTCTCATGAGTTTTACGTATGTACCTGTACCACTTCATAACATAATCAAAATCTTTCACATCTTTGACATAATCTTTACATTACCCGTTGAATCACTTGGAATACTAAAGGATACTCGGGAATAATATACACATAGAATCATGCCAATGCCATATCCCAGATATAGTTTTACATGAGGCCACATATCAATGCCAATAGCCCATCTTGTAACACCCCTAACCTGTATCCGTCGCCGGAATGGGGTACGAGGCATTACTAGACAAGTTACAACTTTTATACAATCATTTAATCACTTAAGTCATATTAATTATAATGATGCATTCACACAGCATTTACAGATTTTATATCAAAACTCAATTGAATTAAAACCGAACACATATACATAAATATATAACATTTTATTTCCTAATAATATACATGTACTCACTAAACCAAAGTCATATGCGCCATTATTAATATAGAATCGTAACCAAACATGCTATATACATTAATTCAAGTCACAAAATAATGCACCATTTTCGATTTCAATAGATTTGTTCCTATTATATTTTTGGTTAAATAACATTTTAATTACACAAACACGGAATACAAGAATTGTACACTTAATTCCATATAATACGCATAGAGTGACATTAAAACTAAATCGAATATGCAACTTTTCTTATTACATAATTATTGTGTACATATAACCATATTCATTTGAATCATTTTCAAACATTCATATTAAATCATACCTACTAAATTCGTATACTAGGATCATGTTCATGCATTACTTCCATAACATCATATAATTTATGTCTGAAACCGCATATTATACCAACTAATTATTTCACAAATAACCAAATCTATTACATGAACATATGACATAAACATTACTAAATCATGCGCATCTCACTAAAACTTATTTAATCATTTTCGAATATCAAGACATTTCATAGCATCTAATAACCAACCCAACTATATACTTAGCCATTTTAATTCATCACATAACCGAATACGCAAGCACATTATAACAAATTTTGTAGCAATCCATAAGGCCGAATATGCATATATTATTACTTATCATATAACCTAACATAATGAACATTCCATCAATAATATACTTAGCATCTCACTTATATTTTCAAATACACACCTCAAGACTTATACCTAGCATAAACCAAATTTATCATATACATGTAACTTGATTATCTCATTCGAATGCAAGATCAATTCATGATCAAATGTAGTCAAATTCAAAACAAAATGATCATGGACAAGCCATTTTTAAACCAAACCGAACATAAGCATGGAAATTAATCCATTTTCGCATGGCTATTTATATATATATACATGATCCAAAACTAACCAAAAGCATAAGCAAGTCTATACATGCCATAAGATTGAGTTCAAACTTTAACAAAATACCAAAAGAAGTCGATAGTGTGATAGATTTTGTTGACGATCCCCGAGCTTGTAACGTGACTCCAAAATCTATAAAACAAAGGTAAACAATAATACACACACAGTAAGCTATTTAAGCTTAGTAAGTCTTAAGCAAAAACATATATAACAACAATTACATATTAAGATTTTGTTAACAAGGCCAAATACGCATAATATCAAATACAAATTATCATTTACTACCATATCACATTTGAACCTCACATACATATATCATTTGGCCGAACATAATCAATCATATACATATATATAATTTCACTTTATTATTACAAACACATCAATAGGCCGAATCATTTATATGTTCTAATATATTAACACATAATCTATATTCACATAACCTTTTATCATTTCAACTAACAAACTTACCTTGTTTTCATATAAACAAATAACTAACACATACATGAACCTGTAATTCAATTTCACATTTGGTCTTTACTTTACATTGCCCGTTGAACCATTCAGAATTAAAAAGGATAAGCGGATAGTCGGAAGCTCGTACAATGCCAACGTCCCAGACGTGGTCTTACTGTAATCACATATCGATGCCACTATCCCAGATAGGGTCTTACATGAATCAAATACGATTCCAATGTCCCAGACATGGTCTTACACGTAAACACAAGTCGATGCCAACGTCCCAGACGTGGTCTTACACGATAACACATATCAGAAATCCTATGTCATGACATATGTATCCTATCTATTCCTATGGTTCGTAGGGGCTTTCGGACATTAAATCTTGATCGAATTGAACTCAAAATATGTCTCCCTTACTAAAATCACATTCGGCCAACACAAGAATAAATTCACAAAATTTCATTTATCATGTAACATATATATATATATATATATATATATATTATCAAATTTAATAACATTTATATGCTTATAGGCTTACCTCGGATATCGACGGACTGTATATTCGACTATTCGACTACTTTCGACTTCTCCCGATCTAATTCCATTTTCTTCCGTTATTAATCTAAATAAATTCAAATTTAACTAATTTAAACACACATTCATTCAATTTAATCCAAAAACACATAAATGGGAAAATTACCATTTTGCCCCTGACATTTTACACTTTTTGCAATTTAGTCCCTATAGCATAAAACACAAAATACACAAAATTTCACACCACCATAGCTAGGCCGAATATCACCCATGTCCTTACAAGTCCATACATTTCATTTATTTCACATTTTAGTCCCTCAAAATTTTATTTTTATAGTTTAGCCCTAATTACTCAAATTCATCAAAAATTCAAACACAAAACATATTAATCTAACACATATATTTCATAATTCATCAACTAACATCATAAAACTCATAAACTCATCCATGGAACATTTCAAAATCTTCATCAAAATCAAAAATTCAAGCATGGGTCTTGAAGTATTCGAAGCCATGATTACAAAAACGTAAAAATTATCAAAAACCGAACAAAAACTAACCTTGAATCAAGCTTCAAAGATGGCCAAACCTAGCTTAAATTTCTTTCTTTTTCTTTTCTTTTGTTTCGGTTAAGAAGATGAGAACATGGCTTTTTAATTTGTGATATAGTATTACATATATTATCATTATTATTATTTTACTTAATTAACCTTTACAAATTAATATAGAAAACATATATAATAAGGTTATATTAGTCCTTTGCCATCCACTAACTTATATAGTGGGCTAATTACATCATAAAACCTCAAAATTATAAAGACAACAACAATTAGGCACTTTCCTATTTAACCATCAAATTTTCATTTTACGCAATTAAGCCCTTTTATTTAATCGGACACTCAAACGACGAAATTAAAACACAAAGATTTCTGTAACACCCCAAACCCAGCCTAGAAGTTATGACCAGATCTGGCATGTCACGTAAAAGGGTTGTTTGAAAACTGCGCGTTTTGTTAAAAATTTCGAGTTTAATTATTTATTCGCTTGTTATCCTTTTGTTAACATTTTGGAAAACGGTTATTAAGAGTTTAGGAAATTCTCGTATTGAACATTTAATAATAATAGGCAGTAATCAAATTAAAAGATAAATTAAATAAAATACCAAAATTAAAATTATATTGGCCTTAGTACATAACAAAATCCCAAAATTAAAAGTAAGTTTAAATAAAAGAAACGAGTTTAAGAGAAAACATTGCAGGGCCACCACAAGTCTGCCTCGGCTCCTAAATCCACGATCTAACGATTACCTGCAAACATGAAGCAGAGGGGTGAGTCATCGAGACTCAGTGTGCAACTACTCCACAGGAACCATAACTTGGCCCAAGCCCATTCACATATCAACTGGGCCTTAGCCCTTACAAATCACTCTGGGCGAAGCCCGTATAGAAACAGACTGGGCTTTAGCCCTTTTAGCAGAGTACAACAGGTAACCAGTTAATCAATGCAATATGATGCAAATCCCAACCCAACCTAGATATCCATCCGCTACATACCACCCATACCTGCCAAACACACCAATAGAGATTTCTACAATCGACCCTCCATCCGCTACACACCATTGATGGCAGTCATGCTGCAGTTAGCTGCTCATCGTTAGATTGTGACAGAGTCACCAGGCTGAAATGGCATAGCCACCAGAACAGAGTGTGGCAGAGCCACCAGATCGTCAGAGTTGTGACAGAGTCACCAGGCTGAAATGGCAAAAGCCACCAGATACATTTCCCCTTTCAATCATGGCATATCCCCATCCCTTATGCAACATAAAGTCATGATGTATGCATGCAACAGAAATCAACATGTATCAGATGTTCAGAATGTCCAAATAATCATGTCGGTATAATTACATATTTAGCACAGATAGAAATCACTAAACTGGTGTCCTGCTTTTACCCTCCATGGGTAAAACAATAGCTAATGCCGAAGTTTCGGCATTTAACAGAGCATATACATACTTTAAAGTAACAGTGAAAAGGTGTGAATATTACACACTATCATGCTAATAAACTCCTAAGGGTATAACAGTAATTTTACCTACCAAGGGTATTTTCGTCATCTACCCATCGAGGGTATTTTAGTAATTTTACACATACAATGGCTTTTTCGAAAGCCTAATCTCATATACTCGGCTACCATTTTAGGTCCTTACCGGACTATTGGGCCTAAAACCCGATTTCAGCCCATTTGGGCCCACACATTCGTGTGGCCCACCTAGCACAAATCTAGCCACGTATATGAGATTCACCTAGTTTAGTTCACTATATACTACACCATCATACATTTTATTCAATTGGGCCCATGGGCCCATTGGGCCCACTTCGGCCCATCGTGGCCCAAGCAGCCTCAACCTACAAGAATACTACTGAATGGCCTTAACTATCGCGTCGAAGACCCACGCGTGCGCTCGCACGCTCGTGCGACTACTATTGCCATGACCGGCACTTCGGCATTTGCCGTTCTAGAACTAGAGTAGAGAGAGTTACACACCTGATAGGAATCTGGTGCTAATCCGCGCTCCAACCACTCCTGTGCCGAAACGCCCTCCAAGGTATCCTTCCTTCTATCATAGAACGCTCTCTATATAGCTAGCTTCTCACCTTCCTTCTTTGTATCTTTCCGATGTGGGATCCCTCCGTCAGTAGAGTTTAAATCCAACTCAAACTCTTGCCATCCAATTCGCAAAATAAATATCCCTTTTTGCTTGCGATGGGATTCGAACTCAGGCTCCCTTGTAACATAATCCATGTCGCTAGCCACTTGGCCACAAGCTCCTCTTGTGTCTAAAACCATGCGTAACTAAATATAAATTTATAGCCAAATTTTAAAGTCCATACAAAAAGAAAACCAAAATGCAAGAGCCAAGACTTGAACCTTTGACCTCCTTCCTTCTTTGTGGCATCACCCCCTTGTCTCTTATGTGGTGTCACTTTGCCACTACACCACACACTCCACTTGTGTCATTTTTCTCCACATTTTATTCTTAAAGACTACCTACTAACTCCCAGGGTTTTTTCCACTTAAAACCAAAATTTCCCTAAAGCCAAAGTTTGAACCCGGGACTTCATAGAAACCCTCTAACCTTCCAAAATCACTCACCTAATAGGTCCAACTTACATTTAAGCCGATCTTTTATTCTCAAAAATTTTAAACGCTCCTACGCCTAAGGCCCACTAAGCCCAATTCTACTAGGCCCAATTTCAAGATGTTACAATTTCACACAAGAAAATTCACACATAATAAACACAGAAAATAATATTAAAATATTTTTCAAACTCGAATTTGTGGTCCCAAAACCACTATTTTGACTAGGGTCAAAATCGGGCGGTTACAACTCTCCCCCCTTAGGGATTTTCGTCCCCGAAAATCTTACCGGTGAATAGGTAGGATAACACTCTTTCATTGTATCCTCTGACTAACGAAATTTTCTTATTTCACAATTCTGTAATCTCGCGAGCCAGAATACGAATCGGTTCTTCTTCATATGTCATATTGGGCTTAATCTCAACCTCTGTCGGATTAATCACATGTGAGGGATCAAATCGATATCTACGGAGCATCGAAACATGGAATACATTGTGAATCTTTTCTAACTCAGGTGGCAACAACAATCTATAAGCAACCGGCCTGATACGCTCTATTATCTCATACGACCTAATAAATCTAGGATTCAATTTGCCTTTACGATCGAATCTGAGTATTTTCTTCCATAGTGAGACTTTCAAAAACACTTTATCTTAGATCTGAAACTCTATATCTTTTCTTTTCAAGTCTGAATACGATTTCTGACGATCCGATGTTGTTTTCAAACTATCGCGAATCACTTTCACTTTCTGTTCAGTCTCTTTGATCAAATCGATCCCGTGTACCTTATTTTCACTAAGCTCAGTCCAATACAATGGTGTACGGCTTTTACAACCATACAATGCCTTATAAGGTGCCATTTTGATCCTAGATTGAAAACTATTATTATAAGCGAATTCAATCAAAGGTAAGCATCATTTCCACGTACCTTCAAACTCAAGAATGCAACATTTCAACAAATCCTCAAGTATCTGAATGATTCGTTCGGACTGACCATCTATTTACGGATGGAAAGCTGTGCTAAAGTGAAGTTTCATACCTAAAGCATCATGCAATTTCTTCCAAAACCGCGATGTGAACCTTAGATCTCTGTCCGAAACAATAAAAATAGGCACTCCGTGCAATCTCACAATCTGAGAAACATATTGATAAACCATAATTTATACATATTTTGACCCCATGCTTGGCTTATTTTTGGATGAATTTTCATTAGATTTGATGAATTCGATTCTCCTAATCCTTTAATTTCATGTTTTACACTCAGGAGAGCTTAGGGAGTAAAAAAGAATGAGAAACGGGCCAAAAAGGGACAAAATGGGCCTACCTTAGAAATCAACACGGCCTGGACTATCGCACACGGGCAGACCACACGGCCGTCTGTGATGAGCAGAATCGAACACGGCCTAAGCTATCGCACACGGGCGTGTCCTTGCCGAACCCAAGTATAATTCTATTCAGAAAAGACTACTTGTGGGCCAAGGAAGGTGCTCCAAAGCCTATATAAAAACCCTAGGGGGGACGTAAAGTAGGTTGCAGGGTAGATCGAAGAAATTACTCGAAGAAAGCCGTCGGAATCAACTCAGAAGTAGGATCTCATTCAAGATTGAAGACCTCCATTAATTTTCCTAAGAAGTTTTTGGGTTCTTTATGTCTTGTTGTTTTCTTTATTCTGAGATGTCTTCCTTTTACGTTATGAACTAAACTCCCTAAATACCTAGGGAGGATGAAACCTAGATGAATCTTAGTATTTAATAAATCTGAATTACGTGATAAATACTTGTTCTTGTTCTTAGTTATGTGTTCTTAATCCTTGTTATAACGGTTTTAGGAATATTAATTCAAGTTTAATGTGCTTATTCAGTGGAGCAAAATTCCCTGTTTAAGAGAAGATCTAGCATAATTAAGCGGAGTTGATTGCAATCCTAGAGATAGGATGGCATAAATCTACCGGATTAGAGTCAAATCTAATAAGGGAATCCAGAAATCTAGTTAATGTGATGATAGG
This sequence comes from Gossypium australe, assembly GCA_005393395.2. Lineage (NCBI taxonomy): Eukaryota > Viridiplantae > Streptophyta > Magnoliopsida > Malvales > Malvaceae > Gossypium > Gossypium australe. The sequence goes on along the minus strand of CM016616.1, from coordinate 63,388,663 downwards.
GGTTTTAATTAGAAAGAGATTTCAATTAATCAACCTAGAGTTAGTTGTTTTTAGCATCGAAAGAGATATTAACATAATTCATGGATTTCTACGGATCAAGGCAAGGGAATAAATCATTTAATTCAGAGTCAGAATAATAAGTGAAGTCTAGGTGGATTCTTCCTTGGGTATTATCTTTATTCATTGGTTTATTCGATTACTTTCTTCACTCTCTGTCGCTTTTTTAGTAAATTAGTTAGTTAAATTTTAGATTAAAACAAATCCCTTTAATTATTAGGCTAAATAATAGAAAGATAGTTATTACTAGTAATTTTAGTCCTTGTGGATATGATATTCCAGACTCATCAAAGCTATACTACTGTTCGACAGCTGCGCTTGCCTTTGTCAAAATATTAGTTAGTTTCGAGCCCATCAAGTTTTTGGCGCTGTTGTCGGGGACTAGAATACTAGGAACGCTTAATTTTTATTGTTTTAGCCATTTTTATTTTTATTGTAATTTATTTTTGTTTTTAGTTTAATTTACTAACTTTTATTTGCTTCTGGTAGGTATTTTTAGTCTATGACTAGAAGGAACCCGTCATGACTATTGCTTTTTGACAGTGAGATTGAAAATACAATTCGCAGAAACCTTATAGAAATAAGGCGAAGCCTACATTATATAGAGGAAGAGCAAGATGGCGATACCCATAATAATGAGGAGATGGCTGATAATAATCCGCTACCTCCTATGGTTGCAGCAAATCCTGCTCCTCATACTATGTACGATTATGCTAAGCCTAATTTAACTGGGGCTGAATCGAGTAGTGTGAAGCCTGCTGTTGCTGCAAATAACTTCGAGCTGAAGCTGAACACTATTTAGATGATCCAACAATGTGTTCAGTTCGATGGTTTACAGGATGGGGACCCAAATACTCATTGGCCAACTTTCTAGAAATTTACGACACTTTCAAAATTAATGGCGTTTCTGATGATGCCATTCACCTTCGGTTGTTTCTTTTTTCTTTAAGAAATAAAGCTAAACAGTGGTTGAACTCGTTACCATGAGGTTCCATCACTACTTGGGAACAGATGACCGAAAAATTTTTATTAAAATATTTTTCGCCAGCTAAAACGGAAAAGTTGAGGAATGATATCTCTTCTTTTGTGCAGATGGATTTAGAAACTCTTTACGATGCATGGGAGAGGTATAAGGACTTATTGAGAAGGTGCCTTCACCATGGGTTACCTTTGTGGCTACAGGTTCAAACCTTCTACAACAGTTTGAACCCCTCAACTAGGTAACTAATCGATGCAGCCGCTGATGGAACTCTAAATAACAAAACACTCGAAGCGGCTTATGAGTTTATAGAGGAGATGTCACTAAATAACTATCAGTGGCAAGTCATGAGAACAAAGCCGACAAAAGTCACCGGTGTTTTTAACCTTGATGCGGTCACCATGTTAATAATCCATGTAGAGCTCTTAAACAAAAAGATTGATGGTTTATATGGTTCTAGCAGGTACATCCAGTGATGCAATGCGATGCAAATAGAGGAGGGAACCATTTAGAAAATCGATCCTACAACCTTAGCGCAGAAGACGAACAAGTCAACTATATGGGTAATAATTCTAGACCTCAGAATAATCCCTATAGTAACACTTATAATGCAGGTTGGAGGAACCATCCTAATATTTCTTGGAGTGGTCAAGTAAATCAAAGACAACAACCCCCTCCAAGTTTCCAACAATCACCTTACCAGCAAGAGAAGAAGCCAAACCTTGAAGAGATGCTAACGAAATTTATTTCGGTGTCAGAAACCTATTTTCAAAACACTGAAATCGCACTTAAAAATTAGCAAGCATCGATTCAAGGGCTCGAGAACCAAATAGGTCAGTTGCTAAGCTGATCTCAGAATGATCACAAGGCAGCTTGCCGAGTAACACCGAAACTAACTCGAGGGAGCAACTCCATGCCATCACTGTGAGCTCTAACAGTCCAGTTTATACCCTAGTCGGAACAGTGGTTTTAGGACCACAAATCCGAGTTCGTATAATATTTTAATATTATATCTTGTGTCTTTGATATGTGATTAAGCATGTGCTAAATTTCCGTAAGTTAATTTGTCCGTTTGTGTGTTTAATTTGACAAAAGAATTGAATTGCATCAAATGTGAAAGTTGCTTGCTATTGGTCAAAGTACCCATGTGTTGTGGCTTTGTAAAGGTGAAGGCCTTATGAGGCAAATAGACCACTATTTAGTTGGTGGATGAACACAAGACAATTGTGCCCTTAATGTATATTGGTTTCAAAAATTAATTGAAAGGTTAATAAGGTAAATAGATTAATAATATGTTAATAACAAAAACAAAACATGAAAAATGGCCATTTTCTTATCATCTTTGACCGAAATTTAGAAAGAAAAGAAGGAAGAAAACCTAAGCTAAGTTTCAGCTACTATCAAGCTAAATTAAGGTATGTAATGGCTTCGATTTTTGATAATTTCTACGTTTTTGCAATCGTTGCTGTGTCTACTATCAAGCCCATGTCTCAATTTTGTGTACTATTGATGTTCGTGTAAAATGCCATGGATGATATGTTGAGCTTTGAGATGAGTTTAGTTGTTAAATGAAAGATTTGAGCTAGATGAACATACTTTGTTCTTGAATTTTTGATGAATTTAGCTAAATAGGGCTAAATTGAAAAAATATTATTTTTGAGGACTAAATTGCAAATTTGATGGAAGATTTGGGCTTGTATGATATATATGTGCATTCAGCTAAGCTTGGATGTGTGATAATTTAGTGAATTTGATGTTTTGAGAAAAATGGACTAAATTGATAAATTGTGCAAATGCGAGGGTTAATTTGTAAATAACCTTAAATGTGTGTCTATGGATTGAATTGAATGAATTAGTCAATAAAAGGGGTTAATTCTGAATATGTTTAGATCAAGAACCGAGGAAAACAGACTTAGATCGTGGGAAAGCGAAAGTAACCGAGTAACCGTTTCCATTCCGTTAGATCAAATCCGAGGTAAGTCATTTTGCAAATAAACGTACTTGTATGGAATTGTAAATGCTCATATGACTAATAATGATAATGAATGCTTACGAGAGGTTGTGCATATGAATTATGAGATAACATCAGTATAGCGACAATGTTCGAGAAGTCCCGTACGAACCTAGGAATAGATAGGATTAGCTATGTCATAACATAGGAATCTGTTCTGTTTTATCATGTAAGACCACGTCTGGGACGTTGGCATCGATATGAGCTTTACGTGTAAGACCACGTCTGGGACGTTGGCATCGATATGAGCTTTACATGTAAGACCATGTCTGGGACATCGACATCGTATTTATTCGTGTAAGACCTTGTCCGGGACAGTGGCATCGATATCTAAGTGCATGTAAAACCTCGTCTGGGACGTTGGCATTGTACGACTATTTCGAGCTTTTTGAGTATCCTACTAGGTTCCTTACGGTTCCACGGGCAAGCTGTGATACGAATTGCAAATATGAGCTTTGATATATTAAGTGAATGTATATCCGTTTCAGTACATTGCTTATATACTAATTGTGTATATAAGGTAAGTATCTATGTGATCATATTATGATGTTATGTATATGGAATTGATAATACGATATGTAAAGTCTTGACTAGATGAACTATATACTTATATGTTATGTGATCTGGAAATATGGTAAGTTATGGCTAAGCATATGAGCTCAAGAAAGAATGAGGTGATTTTTGTCATGAGAACCATATTGATCATCTTATTAATTCGGTTATGTGAAACTCATGCTAAGTTTGTTTGTATATTGACTTACTATGCTTTTGGAAAGCTTACACTGTGTGTGTTTTCTCTGTTTTATAGGTCGTCAAAGCTACTGAAGGCTCGGGACCATCGAGGATTGTCATCACACTCATCATCTTGTGTTTGGTACATTTTGGATTTGTAAATAGCTAGATATGGCATGTATAGGCTAGTATTATGGTATAAGTTGTTATATGAACTTAGCCATGCGATTGGCTAAAGATGAGTTGAGATTATGCATTATGATCATGATATGTGAAGAATGTTTTGGCGTGGTTAGTTGATTAATGAAATGGTCAAGCTTTTGAATTAAGAAAATTTATGTATTATGCTTTTGTTATATATATTTGGGTGTTAGAAGTTGGCATTGTTGAAATGGTTATTGAATGTATAGTATGGATGGTTAATTGGTATGTTTTTGCTTGACATATGGGTATGAAATGAGTTGGTTGACATTGCTTGTAGGTATGACCCAAATGGGTGGATTTTTGGCTTTGAAAGTGGCCTATAATGTCACACGGTTGTGGCACACAGGCGTGCCTAGTAACCGTGGGGTAAAGTTTGTAGCTAGCATATGAGAACACAGTTGTGGCACATGGGCGTGCCTAGTGACCGTGGGGGCTAAGTCAGTATAGTCCACGGCCAGGGTACACGGGCGTGCTTGGTGGCCGTGGAAGTATAGTCAGGATAGACCACGGGGAGGACACACGGGTGTGTCTAATAGCCGTGGAAGGCACACAGCCTGTCCACACGGGCATGTAAGCCCTGAAACTTAGAAAAGCTTTAATTTTCTATGAAATTTTGTATGTATTTCAGTTTTGTCCCGACTCGATTATAAGAATATTTGAGGTCTCGTTGACCATATTAAGGGACATTATGTTCGAGAATGATGAATGAATGTATAAATTTCTGTAAATGCTTTTCGATCTATTTGGTAACGTTCCTAACCCTAAGCTGACGACGGACTCGGGATAGGGGTGTTACATTTGGTTGGTATCAGAGCTACGGTTTAGCTGATTCTCGGACTAACGTAGCGTGTCAGAGTCTAGCTATACATGCCATATACTTTAACTATGATAGTGTGATGAATCCTGACGTGTAAAAATGTGATTTTCAGATAGTAATGGATCCCGGAAAAGCCATAACTGACGACGTAGAAAGTAATGCGCCTGCTCCCGCGCAAGGGACAGCGCCTTCTGATTTGAGACCGGCTACGAGTGGTCAAGAGGGAAAAGCTAAACAAGCTTTCTTCCAGATGATGAATGAGTGGTTCACTCAGTTTGTAAAGAATAACCCTACTATTTTGCAACCCCCGCCCCCGGTTAATCCCCCTTAGACATCTGATATACCTCCGATTGCAAATCTAAATATGTGGAATAAGCCTCCGGTTGACAAGATCCATAAGTATGGGGTCGACGAATTCCGGGCTACTAATGATGATGATGCTGAAAATGCTGAATTCTGGATTGAAAATACTATCTGGGTATTCGATGAAATGTCTCTGACTCCGGAAGAATGCATAAAGTGTGTTGTACCATTACTCCGAGATGCAGCTTATCAATGGTGGAAAACCCTGATTTCTGTTGTTCCAAAGAGCGAATTACATGGGACTTCTTTCAGAGCGAGTTTCAGAAAAAATATATCAGTGAAAGATTAGTCGATCAGAAACGAAAAGAATTTTTGGAACTAAAATAGGGTTGAATGACTGTTTCGGAATATGAACAAGAGTTCGTGAGATTGAGTCAGTATGCTTGAATGTAAACATTGCAGAAAAAGGCATCTGGAAAGTTGTAGACTTAATGATAGAGCTTGCTTCAGATGTGGGTCACTTGACCATTTTATCCGTGATTGTCCTAAGTCTGTTGAGCCAAAGACTGTTCAGAATATGAGATTTGATAATGCACTTGTGAGAGGTAAACCTTTGAAGAATGCGAGAAATGTCAGTGGTAGTCAGAGAACTACGAGAGACAATATTGTCAGATCCGAAGCTAGAGTGCCTGCCAGAGCGTATGCTATTCGAGCTCGCGAGGAAGCTACATCACCTGATGTGATAACTGGGTCTTTTACACTTTATGATGCTTCTGTGATTGCATTGATAGACCCTGGTTCTATTCATTTACATATATGCATGAATTTGGTATACAGTAAGACTTTGCTTGTAGAGTCTACTGAGTTTGTTATAAAAGTATCGAACCCCTTAGGTAAAAGTTTCCTTATTGACAAAGTATGCAAGAACTGTCCGTTAATGTTTCGAGATATTTGTTTTCCTGCTGATTTGATGCTTTTACCATTTGATGAGTTCGATATCATTCTGGGTATGGACCTATTATTTTTGCATGATGCTGTTGTGAATTGTAAAAGAAAGACTATTGACTTAAGATGTCCTAATAATGAGATTGTACGAGTTGAGTCTGATGATTTGAGTGGATTGCTTGACGTGATATCTGTATTGAAAGCTCAAAGTTATGTGAAAAAGGGATGTGAAGCATATTTTGCTTATGTGATTGATTCAAAAGCATCGGAAAAGAAAATTGAATTAGTGCCTGTTGTATGTGAGTATTCTGATGTGTTTCCTGAAGAGTTACCGAGATTGCCTCCGATTCGTGAAGTTGAATTTGGTATTGAATTGTTGCCGGGTACTACACATATTTCGATAGCTCCGTATAGAATGGCCCCAACAGAGTTGAAAGAGTTAAAGTCACAATTGCAAGAATTGACTGATATAGGGTTTGCTAGACCGAGTTTCTCGCCTTAGGTGCTTCAGTTTTGTTCGTGAAAAAGAAAGATGGCACGATGAGAATGTGCATTGATTATCGTCAGTTGAATAAGGTGACAATAAAGAATAAATATCCATTACCTCGAATAGACGATTTATTTGATCAGTTCAAAGGAGCTACTATATTCTCTAAGATTGACCTGAGATCGGGATACTATCAGTTGAGAGTTAAAGATTCAAACATTCAAAAGACTACTTTCAGAATAAGGTATGGGCATTATGATTTTTTAGTTATGCCATTTGGACTAATCAATGCTCCTGCTGTTTTTATGGATTTGATGAACAAAATATTCAGACCGTACCTAGATCAATTTGTTGTGGTATTCATAGATGACATCATGATTTATTCACGTGATGAAAATGAGCATGCCGAACATTTGAGAATTGTGTTGTAAACTCTGAGAGAAAAGCAATTGTATGCGAAATTTAGCAAATGTGAATTCTGGTTACACGAGGTTAGTTTTCTAGGGCATATTGTGTCAGCTTCTGAAATCCGAGTGGATCTGAGTAAGATTTCTGCTATTCTGGATTGGAAACCTCTGAGGAATGTATCTGAAATCTGTAGCTTTCTGGGACTAGGTGGTTATTACCGTAGATTTGTAAAAGGCTTTTCGACAATAGCTACTCCGTTGACTAGATTACTTCAGAAAGATGTTAGATTTGAATGGTCGGATAATTGCCAGAAAAGTTTTGATCAGTTGAAAACTTTGTTAACAGAAGCTTCAGTGTTAGTGTAGCCAGAATCGGGTAAAGAATTTGTTATATATAGTGATGCTTCATTAAATGGTCTGGGATGTGTTTTGATGTAGGAAGGCAAAGTTGTAGCTTATGCCTCGAGACAGTTGAAGCCTCATGAAAAGAATTATCCGACACAAGACCTTGAACTTACTGCGATTGTGTTTGCACTTAATATTTGGCGCCATTATCTGTATGGTGAGAAATGTCATGTGTTTTCAGATCATAAAAGTCTGAAATATCTGATGACTCAGAAAGATTTGAACCTGCGTCAAAGAAGATGGTTAGAGCTGTTAAAAGATTATGAGCTTATGATAGATTATCATCCGGGTAAAGCAAATGTTGTTGCTGATGCATTGAGTAGAAAATCATTGTCTGCACTAAGTGCTTTGAATGCTCAGTTAAATTTGTTTGAGGATAGTTCTGTGTTAGTTGAGTTATAAGCAAAACCATTGTTTATACAACAGATATGTGAGGCTTAGAAATTTGATAATGAGTTATTAGCGAAAAGAGTTCTGTGTGATTTGAATTCTGAATCTGAATTTCGAGTTGTTGATGATTGCTTGAGATTTCGAGATCGAATCTGTGTTCTGAGAAATTCGGAGTTGATTCAACTGATTTTAAATGAAGCACATAATAGTCGTCTATCTGTTCATCCGAGAGGTACTAAAATGTATCATGATTTGAAACGACACTATTGGTGGTTTGGAATGAAACGAGACATTTCTGACTTTGTTTCGAAATGCTTAATCTGTCAACAAGTGAAAGCTGAACATCAAGTTCCGTCTGGGTTGCTACAACCGATTCTGATTCCCGAATGGAATGGGATAGAGTGACAATAGATTTTGTTTCTGGTTTTCCCTTAACTCCGAGAAAGAAAGATACGATTTAGGTCATATTAGATCGATTGACGAAATCTACCCATTTTATTCCGGTAAGATCTAACTATTCACTTGATAGATTAGCTGAGCTTTATATTTCTGAATTTGTGAGATTGCATGGGGTGCCATTATCCATTGTGTCAGATAGAGATTCGAGATTTACATCAAGGTTTTGGAAGAAACTACAAGAAGCTTTAGGCACGAAACTGCATTTCAGTACAGCTTTTCATCCGCAAACAGATTGTCAATTCGAGCGGATCATTCAGATTCTCGAAGATATGTTAAATGTTGTTACTTGAGTTTAACGGCACGTGGGAAGAGTATCTGCCATTGATTGAATTTGCATACAATAACAGTTTTCAGTCAAGTATCAAAATTGTAATACCCCAAACCCGGCCTAAACGTTACAACCGGATCTGGTATGTCACATGGAAAGGTTGTTGTAAAAAGAAACTTTGAGATTTCAAAAAAACTTCGCGTTGTGTTAACATTTTGAAAATCAAATTCAATCTTCAGGTTTTCTTAAAAAATTTTATTAATAACTCTAACAGTCGAAAACAGATTTCGTGATAGGAAAAACTGAAACTATGGAATTTCATAAACGTGACATTTAAAAAAAACAGCTTGTGTAGTTCTAAAAAAATTCTGAGTTGAATTATTTATTTGCTTGTTATCTGTGGGTTATTTTTTTTAAAAAAATATTTGTTTACAATTAGTTTAGAAAACTCCCAATTTCACGTTTCATAAAATATAATAACCGCAATAAGTCGAAAACCAAATTAGAAAATCCCGGAGGCCTTATTACATAACAAATTCCCAAATTAAAAGTAAGTTTAAATAAAGAAAACGAAGTTTACGAAAGAAGTAATGCATGGACACCGCTGAGTCCACCTCGGCTCCAAATCCTCAAACTAGGGGTTACCTGCAAAATTAAGCAGAGGGATGAGTCACGAGGACTCAGTGTGTAATTCCCTTTACAAACAAAATCTAGGCCTAAGCCTATAGAAGCATATTGGGCCTTAGCCCTCACAGTAATGAATTTGGCCGAAGCCCATACGAATCGAATTGGGCCATAGCCCTACCAACATGGCATATCAAATCGTGTATGCAATGTAGCCCAGCCCATCCTAGTAGTCCATCCTCTACACACCACCCGTACCAGCCAAACACACCTGTGGGGATTTCTACAATCAACCCTCCATCTGCTACACTCTTCATATGTGGCACCAAGCCACTGAATGTGGTACTAAACCACTAAAATAATGTGACAGAGTCACCGATATATGTGGTACCAAACCACTGAAATAATGTGACAGAGTCAACGATATATGTGGCACCAAACCACCGAAATAATGTGACAGAGTCACCGATATATGTGGTACCAAACCACTGAAATACACTTCCCCTTTTAAACAATATCATATCCCAATCCCATGCAACATATAATCATAATATAATGAATGCAACATATTTAAATGTGAATCAAATAATCAGAGCATACATATATTCACGATAAGGTATTTACATGATATGTTCAAATAAGTCACTAACCTGGTATCTTCAATTTTACCCTCTAAGGGTAACGCAACAGCCGTTCTGATACTTCGACTTTTAAACAATACATACATTTATTATTAATCAAACAAATGATGGTGTGAGAATTACACTCCTGATCGTTACTATTCTCACTAGCGGGAATAACCACTATCTGCCTATCCCAAACGAATGTCAGCTCTCTACCACAACCCGATGAAAAGTTTTGAACCGCCGACACAGCACGTCGTTTGAACTTAGGAGCAGAGACTACGAGTCCACTCCCTTCCTTAGATCGACTAGCACTCACCTCCATGAAGAAAATCATGATCAATACAGTACTATAGTGAAAACAGCGATTACCCCAACAAGGGGTTTGATTATGGCAGAGTAAAACGAAAGAGAGACTACTCGTGTAAAACTAGAGAAAAACTTTGTACCTTGATCAAAGAAGAACCGAACACAGATAGACTTGGCTATAGATTCTTGCACAAATAGAAACCGCTTGAAGAGGGATCTTCGGCAGACAACTAGCACTTTGATTCTTGGGGTTCGGCTAAGTAACAAAAGATGAAAGAAACGGGTTACCAAGAGAAACTAAATTCGGTCTGAGGTTAACGGATGAGTGCTCGATTTCCTTAGAAGAAGTAAAGATATGTCAAGAATAAAAGAAAAGTTCTTACCTTAGACAGAGAGAAGCCGAATGGAGTCCAAAAAGATTTGGCACAAGCAGCAAATGCTAAGAAGGTTTCAACTCAAGAATAGAACAAGAGAGAGACGTCAGGGAAAGAGAAGAAAGTGAGTAACAGAGGTTCGGCTAGCACCCAAATGGAAGGAACAAATGGAGAGAAAAAGATGAGAAGTAGCAAGGTTCGGCTAGGTGAGAAAACAAGTGGTAAAAGAGAGGTTCGGCTAGTGAAGAAGGAGATAGAGGAGCAAAGATAGGAAAGAAAAAGAAGTCGAAGAAGTGTGGAAGAAAGTGGTTCGGTCAAGAAAAGGACAGAATAGAAGTGTAAAGAAGAAAAGAAAGGAAATAGGAGGAGAGTTGCAATTTGGCTATCACACAAATGAAAGGAAGGGATGGAGAGAATATTGAGAGATTCGGCACAAGCTCAAAGTCAGTACCAACCCAAAATGCCTTAAGAACAACACCAAAACATCAAAAAGAGAAGTTAAAAAAAACTATCGAATTCAGTACAACACTCTAATGGCTCGGTTTTTGCTATCACACACCACAAAATGCCGGAATTCCTAGCCAACTACATCACATAACCAAAATTCTCCCCCCAACTCTCACTTCCTCTCTCAAATCCCTTGATTTTGCTTCTAGATTCGCTCCACCAAGCCCTCTCCATCCACCATTTGAATTAGTTTACCTATTCAAACTCCCCAAGCTCTTCTTTTTCATCCATTTGAGTTTGTTGACCAATTCAAATCCTCACCTAATAGAGTCCCAGCCGAATGCCAACACTCCACCACCTTGAGCACAAAAATTTAAGACTCTACAATGCAGTAGGTGGGATTCGAACTCCTTCCCTCTTGCTCTGCTAGTGACGCCACAACCACTCCACCTCATGCCCACTTTGTGTCATCTAACACAAATAAATATCCTTAAAGCCTGCTTCCCCTAGATCTCCCCCCTTATGCCAAAAAACCAAAATTTTACCAAAGCTCTAGCTTGAATCCGAGCCTCCCCAGGACCCCCAGACACACCAAAATAACATGCTGAATAAGACAAACACATAGAATAGCACAAAATGCAGAACCCCTAATTCTAGGATGTTACAAAAATGGCATCTTATGAAGCTTTGTACGGACGTAAGTGTCGTACACCTCTGTATTGGACTAAACTCAGTGAAAAAAAGCTTCACGGGATCGATTTGATAAAAGATTCAAAATAGAAAGTGAAACTGATCTGAGATTGTTTGAAAGTAGCATCTGACCGTCAGAAGTCTTATGCAGACTTGAAACGTAAAGATATAGAGTTTGGGATCAACGACAAAGTATTTTTGAAAGTGTCTCTGTGGAAGAAAGTGCTTTGATTCGGACGTAAAGGCAACTTAAGTCCGAGGTTCATAGGACCGTATAAGATCATTGAACGAGTTGGGCCTGTTGCATCTAAGTTTGCCTTCTGAATTAGAAAAGATCCATAACGTATTTCATGTCTCGATGCTTCGTAGATATCGACCCGATCCGTCACATGTGATTGCCCCATCTAAAATTAAAATCTGACCTGATATGACTTACAAAGAAGAACTAATCCGTATCTCAGCTCGGGAAATAAAAGAGTTGAGAAACAAGAAAATTTCATTAGTAAAAGTACTATGGAATCGACACGGAATAGAAGAGGCTACGTGGGAGCCTGAAGATTCAATGATACAACAATATCCGAATCTACTTAACAGTAAGATTTTCGGGGACAAAAATCCCTAGGGGAGAATTGTAACAGTCCGGTTTATACCCTAGTCGGAACAGTGGTTTCGGGACCACAAATTCGAGTTCGTATAATATTTTAATATTATATTTTGTGTCTTTGATATGTGATTAAGCATGTGCTAAATTTTCGTAAGTTAATTTGTCAGTCTGTGTGTTTAATTTGACAAAAGGATTGAATTGCATTAAATGTGAAAGTTGCTTGCTATTTATTAAAGTACCCATGTGTTGTGGCTTTGTAAAGGTGAAGGCCTTATGAGGCAAATAAACCACTATTTAGTTGGTGGATGAACAAAGGACAATTATGCCCTTAATGTATATTGGTTTCAAATATTAATTGAAAGGTTAATAAGGTAAATAGATTAATAATATGTTAATAACAAAAACAAAACATGAAAAATGGCCATTTTCTTATCATCTTTGACTGAAATTTAAAAAGAAAAGAAGGAAGAAAACCTAAGCTAAGTTTCGACTACTATCAAGCTAAATTAAGGTAAGTAATGGTTTCGATTTTTGATAATTTCTACATTTTTGCAATCGTTGCTTTGTCTACTATCAAGCCCATGTCTCAATTTTTGTGTATTGTTGATGTTTGTGTAAAATGCCATGGATGATATGTTGAGCTTTTAGATGAGTTTAGTTGTTAGATGAAAGATTTGAGCTAGATGAACATACTTTGCTCTTGAATTTTTGATGAATTTAGCTAAATAGGGCTAAATTGAGAAAATATTATTTTTCAGGACTAAATTGAAAATTTGATGGAAAATATGGGCTTGTATGATATATATATATGTGCATTCGGCTAAGCTTGGATGTGTTATGATTTAGTGAATTTATGTTTTGAGAAAAATGGACTAAATTGATAAATTGTGCAAATGCGAGGGTTAATTTGTAAATAACCCTAAATGTGTGTCTATGGATTGAATTGAATGAATTAGTGAATAAAAGGGGTTAATTCTAAATATGTTTAGATCAAGAACCGAGGAAAACTGACTTAGATCATGGGAAAGCGAAAGTTAGCGAGTAGCCGTTTCCATTCCGTTAGATCGAATCCAAGGTAAGTCATTTTGCAAATAAACGTACTTGTATGGAATTGTAAATGCTCATATGACTAATAATGATAATGAATGCTTATGAGAGGTTGTGCATATGAATTACGAGATAAGGTCGATATAGCGACAATGTCCGAGAAGTCCCGTACGAACCTAGGAATAGATAGGATTAGCTATGTCATAACATAGGAATCTGTTCTGTTTTATCATGTAAGACCATGTCTGGGACGTTGGCATCGATATGAGCTTTACGTGTAAGACCATGTCTGGGACGTTGGCATCGATATGAGCTTTATGTGTAAGACCACGTCTGGGACATTGGCATCGATATGAGCTTTACGTGTAAAACCATGTCTGGGACATCGGCATCGTATTGATTCGTTTAAGACCCTGTCTGGGACAGTGGCATCGATATCTGAGTGCATGTAAGACCTCGTCTGGGACGTTGGCGTTGTACGACTATTCCGAGCTTTCTGAGTATCCTACTAGATTCCTTACGGTACAACAGGCAAGTCTGTGATACGAATTGCAAATCTGAGCTTTGATAAATTAAGTGAAGAATATCCGTTTCAAGTACGTTGCTTATATACTAATTGTGTATATAAGGTAAGTATCTCTGTGATCATATTATGATGTTATGTATATGGAATTGATAATACAATATGTAAAGTCTTGACTAGATGAATTATATGCTTATATGTTGTGTGATTTGGAAATATGGTAAGTTATGGCGAAGCATATGAGCTCAAGAAAGAATGAGGTGATTTTTGTCATGAGAACCATATTGATCATCTTATTAATTCGGTTATGTGCAACTCATGCTAAGTTTGTTTGTATATTGACTTACTAAGCTTTTGGAAAGCTTACTCTGTGTGTGTTTTCTCTATTTTATAGGTCATCAAAGCTATTGAAGGCTCGGGACCGTCGAGGATTGTCATCACACTTATCATCTTGTGTTTGGTACATTTTGGATTTGTAAATAGCTAGATATGGCATGTATAGGCTAGTATTATGGTATAAGTTGTTATATGAACTTAGCCATGGGATTTGGCTAAAGATTAGTTGAGATTATGCATTATGATCACGAAATGTGAAGCATGTTTTGGCATAGTTAGTTGATTCATGAGATGGTCAAGCTTTTGAATTAAGAAAATTTATGTATTATGCTTTTGTTATATATATTTGGGTGTTGGAAGTTGGCATTGTTGAAATGGTTATTGAATGTATAGTATGGATGGTTAATTGGTATGTTTTTGCTTGACATATGGGCATGAAATGAGTTGGTTGACATTGCTTGTAGGTATGACCCAAATGGGTGGATTTTTGGCTTTGAAAGTGACTTATAATGTCACACGTTTGTGGCACATGGGCATGCCTAGTGACCGTGGGGTAAAGTCTGTAGCTAGCATATGAGAACACGGTTGTGGCACACGGGCGTGCCTAGTGACCGTGGGGGCTAAGTCAGTATAGTCCACGGCCAGGGTACACGGGCGTGCTTGGTGGTCATGGAAGTATAGCCAGGATAGACCACGGAGAGGACACACGGGTGTGTCTAATAGCCGTGGGAGGCACATAGCCTGTCCACACGGTCGTGTAAGCCCTGAAACTTAGAAAAGCTTTAATTTTCTATGAAATTTTGTATGTGTTTCAGTTTAGTCCCGACTCGATTTATAAGCATATTTGAGGTCTCGTTGACCGTATTAAGGGACATTATGTTCGAGAATGATGAATGGATGTATAAATTTCTTTAAATGCTTTCCGATCTATTTGGTAACGCTCCTAACCCTAATCTGACGACGGACTTGGGATAGTGGTGTTACATGAGCGACGAAGAAAGGTTAGTAGAATCTGAATCTGAACCGGGGCAAGAAATTGTTGTAAGTAAAGGTAAGGTTGAGGTAAGCCACAGTGCACAAAAACCGGTAAGTAAAGAATATAAACCTCTCTTACCATACCCCAACGCGACAAAGAAAGACCATACCAATGAGCAATTTGGTAAATTTCTTAAACTCTTAAAAAAAATTACATATTAACTTACCGTTTATTGAAGCTCTTTCGCAGATGGCCAACTCAGCTAAATTTTTAAAGGTGCTTTTGACAAACAAACGGAAGTTAGATGATGCATCGCACGTGGAGCTAAATGCAGTCTGCTTAACAATTTTACAGAATAAACTACCCAACAAATTAAAGGATCCAGGGAGTTTTACTATTCCTTGTTTAATTGGTAGTTTAAATGTAAATAATGCTTTAGCTGATTTAGGGGCAAGTATTAATGTCATGCCTTATAAAATGTTTAAACAGCTTGGTCTTGGGAAGCCCAAACAAACTAGGATGAGTATTCAATTGGCAGATAAAACCATTAGATTTCCTAGGGGTATTGTTGAAGATGTACTCGTAAAAATTGATAGTTGACTTTGTTGTTTTAGACATGGATGAGGATAGTGATGTACCTTTAATTTTAGGACGACCCTTTTTAGCAACTGCTAGAACTATTATAGATGTTGGCACAGGTGAGTTGATACTTCATGTAGGCGATGACATGATTAAACTCCAAGCTCGTGATTCTATTAGGATATCTAGTAATCGAGATGTTGTTGCAAGTTCTTTTGATGCGAGTAACTTTGTGGCTCAAACTTCTTTGCAGGAAATTTCTTGGAAAAAAGGTGATAGAGCCACAGTCCAACACAACTAACAAAAATAGAATAACTCATGAAGAACGAAGGCTTCAGATCTATGAACTAGATGAATGACGGACGCATGTTAAGGAGAAACCAAGGATACACAATGTAGAAATTAAACAACATCATAACGAGCTTCAAGATGAAACAAATCAATTTAAGATTGGAGACCAGGTACTGTTGGACAAAGTGGACCCTTGAGTTTTCACTTCAAAGCCCAATGCAAATAGAGCAACTCCTTTTACGGTACTAAATGCCTTTCCACACGGTAAGATCGAGGTAAATCATTCTAAATTAGGCACTTTTACGGTAAATAGCACTCGACTTAAACCTTACTTTGATATTAGAACTGATAGCAGGAGAGAGGAGTGTCAACTCCTCAAACCACCATGACCATACGAATGAGAGGTAAGTTAAGCTTAGAGTCTAAATAAGCGCTTCTCGGGAGGCAACCCGAGCACTAACCCTACTAATTAGTTTATTTTTACCTCTTTTCATGTATAAATGCAGGTTTATGACCCACACGGCCTGGACAAACGGGCGTGTCCTTGGCCATATAGAAACATGGCTAAAATTTTCCCAAAAAATCGATAGAGACACAGCCTTAAATCAAACCACACGGGCGTGTGACATGGTTGTGTGGACCACATGGCCTGGACATACAGGCATGTCCTAGGCCGTGTGAAACTTGGAACAAAATTTTTTGAATTTTAAAACATGTCAGAGAGTTACACGGGCAAGGCACACTGCCGTGTGTAAGACACGTCCTAGCCATACGAGCGTGTGGGAGGTCACACGGGTGTGGGAGAAGCGAAGGATGATATACATGGTCGTGCGACTCGGTCGTGTAAACCACACGGTCTAGACACACGGGCATGTCCGAGGCCGTGTGAAGACTTGGCTATTTTCCCCCTCGACAAACACAGGTTGAAAACAAGCCATACAGGTGTACGACACGGCTGTGTGGCCCAACAAGGACCCTCACACAACCGTGTCACCCCATAAAAACCCTAACCCTTGTTCTCTTTTCTTATTTTGTCTTCTTGTTTTATCTTATTTCTATTTCTATTTCTATTTCTATTTTTCTTTTATGTTTCTTATTATCTTTAAAAGACTTGTCTAATGTATTTTGAACTATATTTTATTTTTTTATGATTATTCCTAATCAAGTAATCCTTTAATCTTCTTCCACAGTTGTGTTTATTTTCTTAATAGTTGCTCAGAATCATGCACTTCACTTAGCTTTGTCCACAACTCTGGTTTCACTATTCCATAGAATTCGTCCAAAATTCAGGGCAGTTTCACTTCTCTCCCTCTCTTATGATATTCGACTTATACTGTCATTATATATATTCATACATTAAGGACAAATTATATCTTCAGTGTGGGAAGGTTATTTATATGATTATCAGAAAATCCCTGAATTATATATTGTTCTTAAGTAATTTTCTCATATTACTATTAGAATGAATTTTTATTGATTTATGATTTTATTGATATGTTTTGGATTAAATCATAGGTAATTGTGCATTGATTGTTTAAACTTTAAGACATTAGAGAATCAAGCATGATAAGTCTATTTTCAAAATAAAAAAATTGCTACGTTGTCTCCCTAAATTTAAATATTACCTTGAAGTTTGAAATTTGCAAGGTTGACATCAAAAACCATAATTTTTGTGAGATTTTGAGCCTTTAAGAGCATACACTTTTATTGCTCACTTTATTATTGGTTATGAGTGTGTCAATATTGATTCGCTATTCTAGAACTTGCTTCGATTATGCATGTCGAGACCACACTTTTGATTTGATATATTGAGATGATAAAGGCACTTAGGTTTTAACCCACTTATCCCATCAAAAAGCCTACCTTCATAGTTAACCCTTAGTGAACCCCTTTGAGTCTAATAAATCATTTTTTTATCTACCCTTTATATTAACCCATAACTCATTCTTTTTGATTCATTAAGAATTTTTCCTATTGTATTGACCCCCTTTTTGTCGAGATTTTATTTGGTCAATTGCCTAACTATGTTCTTTTGTTCCAGTTGTTAAATTATCTCTTTTATCCTTAACTCAAAAAAAAGTGAAGAAAAAAAATGACAAAAAAAAGTGAAAAAAATATATGTACATTTATTTTAATTATTACTAGTTCTATGTTATTTGAGCTTAAACGGTTAATTTCACATTTTGAGAAGAAGCTCATGTTATTTTCAATCTTTGTAATTATTCAGTATTAGTTTATTTTTACAAGTTAGGTAAATTGTCAATTCGATCTCGACTCTAACCCTCTATTTCAGCTTTTATCCACACCTTTAACCCAAGCCCCATTACAACCCTTTAAAGACCTTTTGATTTGTGTATCATCTCATTTTATAGTGGTGGAGATTTGATTTTCATGCAAGCCTATGGTAATAACTTTTCATGTTTGACTTTTGAGTGCTTACTTTTTGAACCTTAAACACTTTGAGTGATTTGAGTGAATCTTTAGTGAGGATGTCGGATCGTGTTGGTTTTGAATTAAAGGAAATTATTTAGATAAGGGGAAATACCTATGTTTTCTTGCTTTAAAAATATGTGACTTGGATTGTTTGGATCTTTAATGCTCTTTTAGTTAAATTATCAATGTGTGATTATTTATGAATTATGATAAAATATTATTGATGAGAATTATGAATTGAGAAAGCTTAATTTTATTTGTGAGTTGAGGATTTTGCTTGAGGACAAGCAAATGCTTAAGTGTGGGGATATTTGATAAACTATAATTTATACATATTTTGACCCCATGCTTGGCATATTTTTGGATGAATTTTCATTAGATTTGATGAATTTGATGCTCCTAATCCTTTAATTTCATGTTTTACACTCAGGAGATCTTAGGGAGTAAAAATGAACGAGAAATGGGCAAAAAAGGGACAAAATGGGCCTACCTCAAAAAACAACACGGCCTGGACTATCGCACACGAGCAGACCACACGACCGTGAGTGACGAGAAGAATCGAGCACGGTCTAAGCTATCGCACACGGGCGTGTCACATGGGCGTGTCCCTGTCGAACCCAAGTCTAATTCTATTAGGAAAAGACTACTTGTGGGCCAAGGAAGGTACTCCAAAGCCTATATAAAACCCTAGGGGAGGACCTAAAGTAGGACACAGGGAGACTGAAGAAATTACTCGAAGAAAGCCGTCGGAATCAACTCAGAAGCAGGATCTCATTCAAGATTGAAGACCTCGATTAATTTTCCTAAGAAGTTTTTGGGTTCTTTATGTCTTGTTGTCTTCTTTATTCTAAGATGTCTTCCTTTTACGTTATGAACTAAACTCCCTAAATACGTAGGGAGGATGAAACCTAGATGAATCTTATTATTTAATAAATCTGAATTACGTTATAAATACTTGTTCTTTTTCTTAATTATGTGTTCTTAATCCTTGTTTTAATGTTTTCAAGAATAGTAATTCAAGTTTGATGTGCTTATTCAGTGGAGCAAAAGTCCCTGTTTAAAAGAAGATCTAGCATAACTAAGCGGAGTTGTTTGGAACCCTAGAGATAGGATGACATAAATCTGCCGGATTAGAGTCAAATCTAATAAGGGAATCCATAGATCTAGTTAATGCGATGTTAGGGGTTTTAATTAGAAAGAGATCTCAATTAATCAACCTAGAGTCAGTTGTTTTTATTCTCGAATATTAACAGAATTCAGGGATTTCTACGGATCAAGGCAAGTGAATAAATCATTTAATTTAGAGTCAAAATAATAAGTGAAGTCTAGGTGGATTCTTCCTTGGGTACTGTCTTTATTCATTGGTTTATTCGATTACTTTCTTCACTCTCTGTTGTGTTTTTAGTAAATTAGTTAGTTAAATTTTAGATTAAAACAAATCCCTTTAATTATTAGGTTAACTAATAGAAAGATAGTTATTATTAGTAATTTTAGTCCTTGTGGATACAATATTCCGGACTCATCAAAGCCGTACTACTGTTCGACAGGTGCGTTTGCCTTTGTCGAAATATTAGTTAGTTTCAAGCCCATCACATATAGTTCAACCATCTTATCAAGCGAATAGTCTATATGAACTGGAAGAAAGTGAGCCGACTTAGTCAATCTATCCACAATAACCCAGATTGCATCTTTCTTGCTCAGTGTCAACGGTAAACCAGATACAAAATCCATTGTAACTCTGTCCCACTTCCACTCGGGTATCATAATCGGCTGAAGTAACCCAGAAGGTTCCTGATGCTCAGCTTTTACTTGTCGGCAGACTAAACATTTCGAAACAAAGTCAGAAATGTCTCGTTTCATACCAGGCCACCAATAAAGCTGTTTCAGATTATTACACATTTTCGTACTACCCGGGTGAACAGATAACCAACTACTATAAGCTTCATTCAAAATTATCTGGATCAATTCTGAATTTCTCGGAACACATATTCGGTTTTTAAACCTCAAACAACCATCAGTATCAACTCGAAACTCGGATTCAACATTCGATTCACATTGAGCTCGCTTTGCTAACAAATCATTATCAACTTTCTGAGCATGACAAATTTGTTGAACAAACAACGGTCTTGCTTTTAATTCAGCTATTATCGAACCATCATTAGATATTGTAACACCCCGAATTTGGGACTAGTAGATTTGGGCCTATTAGGTTGTTATGCCCCAAAAATCCCGAAATTTTAAATTTCTGTGCACTGAGGTTGGTATGTATGAGTAGCACTTAGAATATTAATTTTAAGGTATTATCGGGATTATTTGAAGTCTTAGAGATAGGGATGACCATAGGGAAAAATTTATTTTTCTTGCTTCAGTGGACCCTAGTCTCAGGCATTAGGCCCCTTAAGCAGATTAAGGGGAAAATAGGACACAAATGGGCTTATGGTCCAGTGGCAAGGTGGCACCACTAGGGGAGCTACAAGGTGACGTGAAGAGGTTGAAGGTTCGAGTAGCGGTAAGGTGTTTTTGGAGTGTTTATTTTGCATAGTGGACGGCCAGAGTTGTGTGGAATTTGGACTCTTTTGTTGAAGTGTTTGAACTGGTCTTGTGAACTGATAAAGGAGGGAATTTCGGATGAGATAAGGGAGATATCATGGAGAAAAAATAGGAGATGAGAGGTGAGAAGAGTTGGTGCCGAATTGGACCGTGGGGGAAGGTAGGATTTGGCTATTGGCTATAAAAGGAGGTGCCAAATTCCTTTCAGAGGTTCCTTGGGTTCCATTACATTTCTTTTTATCCCCCTTAGCCGAATTCTTCCATTTGCCGAAAAAAAACCCATCATTCCTTTGCTGAAATTTTGGTTTTCTCTCTAGCCGAATTCCCAATACCTTCTCTTCTTAAATTCCTTCTCTTGTTCACCTTTAGTTCTAGCCGATCACTTCTCCTCTTCTTCTCCCTATTGGTGCCGAATTGTCTCTATCACCATACTAATCTCAAAAGCCGAATTTAGGCCGCAGAATCGAAATTGGATTTGGTAAGAATTTGGTTAAACTCTCTTGTATGTTTTACTAAAAGCCGAAAGGCTATCTAACTGACCTGTCGTTAACTCTGTGGTAACAAGGATAAGGTTCAAAGATTGCAAGCGTGGTAGGATCGTTAGCAAGGGTAAGTGTACTCAACTCGATGGTGGATTAAGTGAATGGCTGAATATGTGTGTGATCTATAGGGGGTGACTTGTGTGGATTATGAGTCACTTGGATTTTAATAGTGTATGTGTGAGTGCAGATGTAGGGGATACTCCTGATTAGTAGCTAAAGAAGGGCTATTAGAACCCGGTGGCACACGGTAAGGTTACGGTAAGGTTTCGACGTTTGAGTAAATATTTGATTAAGTATGAGTGGTTGATTGAAGGTTGGTTGGGTGTAGGTTCAAGGCTAAGGATAGAATAGCACGTCGCGGTAACCAGGTGTGTTCAAACACTACACACACATACCGGTAACGCCGGAAAGTCGAAAGGCCAAAAGTGGCTAAATGGGCCCTATGGGCCTGAGGCTAAGTTTGGTGAAATGGATTAATTTGATTATTTGAATTGGGTTAGGCATGCATGTTACATGAGATGGATCTGTTTTGGGCCTAATGGGTCATATGACTAAGATTTGGGCCTAGTGGGCCATAAAAATGTGATGTGGCCATTATGGGTTATATGAACGTGAAATGGGTTGATGGGCTTTATGGGGACGTAGACTAGTATGCTAGGGTTTTATGGACTTTAGTCTTAGTACTGAACAACTCTTAAACCGAATAAGTCTTTCTAATAATTAAACATGTCCGCGGACAAGTTGCTAGGTTAGAGTGTGGTAACGGGCATATGCATGTCTAGGATTGGATCTAGGGAGAGCTTGGTACTTAAGCGGCCCTAGCGGCCCACCTCCTCTTCTCTGGAATCCTACCTGGTGCATAGTGTCTGTTCACTTTAGCCGTAAGGACTTCTTAATGGGCCAAAGTTCATAACTAAAACCCGAGAGGGACCAAATACCCGTAGAAAGGAGAAAAAGGAATGAAAGTGAAGCTTACCCGTATGGCACTTAACAGAAAAATGAAGGAGAAAGAGCTTAACATAAGAGAAATAAAGGAGAAGGAAGGAAGATTGCATTCGACCAAATATAAAAGAAGCTTGCTCTCAGAAAAGAATTGCAATTTTGGCAAGGGACAAATGAGAAAAGAAAAGGAGTTCTTAGAGATTTCGGCACTAACTTGCTTTCCCTTAATCCCGAAGGCACCAAAAGGCCACTTACACAACACTCAGGAAAAAGAAAAGAATACGAGAATGCAAAAAAGAGTTAAAACCCGAAAATGCTCTCTAAAACTTCCCCAAGCCGAATTTGCATCGTACTCACCCCTCAGCCGAAATTCTCATCCCCACAACACTCCCAAATTTGACCAACACTACCACTTTCCCCCATGCCACGATTTTCTCCCCTTTTCCCTCCTCAATTTCATCCCCTTCATCCATTTGAAACCATTTGACCCAGTCTCCAACTCCCATTACAAAGTTCTAACAGAACCCTACTTCTTCCACCCACCTGACACAAAATAAAAGCCTTTAATTTGCCACCTGTGGTATTCGAACCCCTTCCCTCCTTGCTCTCCACATGACGCCACACCACCACACCACACACTCCACTTGTGCTTCTAAAACATGTCCAAATTCCTTTAAGTCCTGCCTCCAACAGCCCCTTCCACTAAAGGGCCAAAAACCAAAATTTTTCCAAGGCTCAACCTCAAACCCAGGCCTCTATAGGACCCCCACACACAGTCAAATAACAAGCCAAATAAGCACAACATGAAATTATGCAGAGAAATAGAACCCCTAATTTTGGGACGTTACAACTCTACCCCCTAAAAGAAATTTCAGCCTCAAAATTTACCTAATCAAAAGAGATGAGGGTACTGCTGACGCATCGCCTCCTCAGGCTCCCATGTGGCTTCTTCTGAACTATGATTACGCCACAGCACCTTGACTAACGGAATAGATTTCCTTCTCAGCACTTTAACATCCAATCTACATCGGTTATTCTTCAAAAGTCAGATCAGGTTTTACCTCAATCTCCTCCACCGGCACTATATAAGAAGGATCAGAACGGTAGCGTCTTAGCATAGACACATGAAATACGTTATGTATCCGATTCAACTCAAGAGGTAGCTCAAGCTGATAGGCGACCGGTCTAACACGCTTTACTATCCGGTAAGGTCCGATAAATCTAGGACTCAGCTTGCCTTTCCGCCCAAATCTCAGAATCTTCTTCCAAGGTGAGACCTTCAAAAAGACATAATCCCCCACAGCGAACTCTATCTCCTTACGCTTTAAGTCGGCATACGATTTCTGCCTATCAGATGCTTCTTTTAATTGACCCCGTATCAATTTCACTTTCTCTTCAATTTTCAAAATTAGCTCTGGACCCAACAATCGTCGCTCACCCAATTCTGTCCAACAGGTAGGGGTACAACACCTACGACCATATAATGCCTCATATGGTGCCATTTGAATACTAGATTAGTAGCTGTTGTTGTAAGCAAATTTCGCCAACAGTAAATGGTCCTCCCGACTACCTTTGAAATCAATCACATGTCCTCTTAACATGTACTCCAAAATCTGGATTACCCTCTCCGACTGACCATCAATTTACGGATGAAACGCTGTGCTGAAATCTAACCTTGTACCCAGAGCTTCATGTAATACTCTCCAGAATCGAGATGTGAATCTAGGGTCCCTGTTTCAGATGATAGACACTGGTAGCCCATGTAGTCTTGTAATCTCCGCCACATATAACTTGGCTAACTTCTACAACATGTAATCCTTGCGAACCGGTATAAAGTGAGCGAATTTAGTCAGTCAATCCACAATTACCCACACCGAATCTTTCTTAATAGGCGTCAGGGGTAGCCCACTAACAAAATCCATGGTTACCCTCTCCCACATCCAAAGTGGAATTTTCACAGGTTGTAGTAATCCAAAGGGTAGTTGATGCTCAGCCTTCACTTGCTGGCATGTCAAACACTTACTTACGAAGTCCGTAACCTCACGCTTAAGTCCTGGCCACAAGTACAATTCACGTAGATCTTGGTATAACTTGTTTCCACCGGGATGCATAGCGTATGGACTACTATGCACCTCTCGCAGAATTAACTGTCTTAACTCAGAGTCCCTTGGTACACAAACTCTTCCACGGAAACATAATACCCCTTCACTATTCAGCTCAAAATCCACAGTCTCTCCCCTCTTCACCTATTGGAAACGAGAACCCAACGACTCATCCAACATCTGCTTCTCTTTAATTTGACTAATCCAAGTTGGTTTTACTTACAGTTCCGCCAACAAACTACCATTCTCAAATAGACTGAGACGAGCAAACATTGCTTTCAGATCAGATACCACCTTACGACTCAGTGCATCTGCCACCACGTTAGCTTTTACCGGATGATACCCAATCGAGCAATCATAATCCTTTAGCAACTCTATCCTTCTCCGTTGCCTAAGATTCAACTTTTTTTAGGTAACGAGATACTTAAGACTCTTATGGTCGGTGTAGATGATCGACTTTTCCCCATACAAATAATGTCTCCATATCTTTAGTGCGAACACCATCGCGGTTAATTCCAAGTCATGAGTGGGTTAGTTCACCTCGTGCAGCCTAAGTTGGCGAGATGCATACGCCACCACCTTCCCCTCCTGCACCAGCACACAACCCAAACCCGTGTGCGACGCATCACAATAGACAACAAATTCTTTCCCATCCTCTGGCTGTATTAATACCGGAGCTTCAGTCAGAATCTTTTTCAACTTCTCAAAACTCTCCTGCTGTTTATCCATCCAAACAAATGGTGCCCCCTTACACAGTAACTTAGTTAGAGGTGCAGCAATCAATGAAAACCCCTTAACGCCAGTCCTAAAAAACTTCGAATCTCCGATACTGTCTTCGGTGGCTTCCAATTCAATATGGCCTCAACTTTCTGAGGATCAACCCTAATCCCCTCGGCAGACACGACATGCCCCAAAAATGTAACATCCCTAAACCCGGCCCATTCACTACGACCGAATCTGGTTATGTTAGTGCGGAAAAGTCGGTGGAAAATCTATTTAACTTAGAAAAATTTAGTAAAACTTGCTAACTTTTGAAAAATCCATGTTTATTTAAACTTATGTTCAAAACTTTGTTATTAAAATATACTAATTCTAAAAGTTTAGTATATACAAGCCAAATTGAATAAGTAGGTTGGAAAAATATAATCATCTTCACAAAGTGTTTCAAATTCTTCAAATCATAATAAATACTAATAAAATAATAACAAAAATAAATAAGAGTCAAAAGGCCTTTATTACATATTCTATTTAAACCCAAATACTTAAAGTAAGCCTAAAACATTTAATCTCTTCTTCTGCATGGGCCACCATGTGTCCACTCCAACCTGGTCCGATCGACGTGTCACCTGCGATGCTTAAAAAGTTGGGTGAGTCATACAGACTCAGTGTGTAACCAAACCATCGAAATCCACCCACATGCTAACCACATAACATCCCAATTATCAAATGCAACATGCAAGTATAATTATTAGACATTACCACAATCTGGGCTTGGCCCACCTTCAAATTATAACAATTACTGGGCTAGGCCCTTTTCACATTAGTCCACTGATCACTGGGTTTGGCCCATGTCCACGTATGTTCCCAAAACATACCTATTCATTGGGCTTGGCCCATTTTCATATTATTTCATAAACGGAATAATGTAATCATGAAACCCAACCCAAGCCTAGGGTCCATCCGCTACACACCCCCTGATCCAGCCTACCACACACCAGGGGACTATCGAGTCACCCTCTCCTTTTCCCTCCAAAAAGGCAACCAATGCCATCCACGATGTAGCATATAGCTAACATCAAACCACGATGGAGCACACAACAATCCATCAAGCCACGATATGGCATAAGCCGATATCAATCAAGGTAACCACGCGAACTAAATCGCAAAGATCCATAACGCGACCTCAGTCAGCGCCAATCCACGATGTAGCACAAAGCTGACATCAAC
Source organism: Gossypium australe (assembly GCA_005393395.2). Lineage (NCBI taxonomy): Eukaryota > Viridiplantae > Streptophyta > Magnoliopsida > Malvales > Malvaceae > Gossypium > Gossypium australe. The sequence continues at coordinate 63,362,260 of CM016616.1, read as the reverse complement.
CACGTACTCGAAGTACACCCGTACCTTCTTTTCATAACCCGCCCATGCACATGTAACATAAAATGATGATAAGGTGGTGCGTGTACATATTAAACACAATCATAGGCATACTCACATAATAAAATCAGTGATCATATTTACAAACTTTGCTACTAACCTGATCATCTTCATACCCCTTAAGGGTACCATTTTCACATTTAACTGCACTTATTAGCATCATACAACATAAGCAGATATACTCAAATCCCGGAAACAATGGTTTAACTACACACCTTATAACCTGGAGCTCTAAACCCTCGATCCCAACGCTATCGACTAGCGAGACTACCGCTATCTGCCTATAGCTATCTCCTGCCGCTGGCCCACACCCCGGTGGCCAATCCCGAACTGCTGAAACCGCTCTTTTCTTGAACTTTGGGATAGGGACCTTCCCTTGCCCACTTTGACTGGTTGTGGCCTCCATCAAAAAGCTTAATCAGGTAAACAGGTTAACCCCCAAAACACCACTTAAGCATTTAATCTAAATAAATATCTCTTACCAACTCAACTTGAATCCCGAACGCTACTCTATGCCACTGCAACTGCTGACTAAACGACCTTGCTAACCACTCCCTATTGCTTCAGCTAGAAACGACCACCACCAAGGAAGTAAGGTTCGGCTCAGGGACTTGTAACCAAAGTGAAGAGAAATGTGAGAATGGGTGATTCGGCAAGGCTCTTAAATAGTGTTTGGGATATTCAGCAATGGTAGTTTTCTATGGATGGTTACGGTTTAAGCAAGGTTTAAAAAGAAAAAGGTGAGAAGGGAGAGGGATATAGGTTCATAAAAGGTTAAGCCCTCTGCTACTTTCGGCTACAAGGAAATAAGATGGAAAAGGGGTTTTCTTGGACTAACTTTCGGCAATGGAGAAGGGAAGAATAAATAAAAATAAAGGGGAAGAACTTTTTGCTAAGGGAGAAAGCAAATGGTGAATGAAAAATGAGCACCACCCCCTCCCTTTATATAGCATTCGGCCAAGCCCCAAGCTCCCAAAAAAAATCCTAAAATCACTCCTAAAACACCTCCCCTCCATCCATTTTAAAAGTTTGAAAAAGTCAAACCTATCTAGCCAAATTCAAAAAAAATTGACCAAGTCTTTGCCCATCTTTTAAGCCTCCCAAAACCGTCCAACACTCTACCTAGATGACGCAAAAACAAAGCCCCCTGCTACCCTTGCGAATCGAACACTGGCCCCCTTCCCTTGCACCTGAGACGTCACTTCCCCAAGCTCTTAGTGGCGTCTCCCTTGCCACTCCACCAGCCCAATTCTTGTGACATAAACTCCCAAATAATTCTCTTAAGACCCCCTCTATCCAAGTTCCCCTTTTTAGCCCCTAAAACTAAAAATTTTCCAAAGCGTTCTACCATCACCTAGGGTTCTCAGGACCCCTAAAACTTACCCAACCACACACTGAAGTGTGCCAACACTTGAGCTAAGCACCAAAAATCCAACCCCTAAAACCAGGGTGTTACAATTCTACCCTCCTTAAAATAATTTCGTCCCCGAAATTACTTGTCTAAACTAACAGTCCAATTCCTCCCGCTACGCTATAGCTGCGCACTCTGATCTTAAAGAGTTAACATACTTCCCAATCATAGTCTCTAAGTTCGCACTCAAAATTCAAAACAACTCAGAAAAAGCTATTCCCACAAGCAAGCAAAGCAATTAGAGCATGCACCAAAGCAGAGGAGCTTACCCGATATCACCTCCTTGGTTGATTCTGACTGGAACCATTCCCTCCATGGCTTGAACCATGACCCCTCGTTGATCGAGGACAGTTCTTAACCAGATGTGCCTTAGATCCGCACCGAAAGCATGTTTTACTATTCCCCCAACACTCTCCTGTGTGAGGTCTTCCACATCGAGCACAGAGACAATTCCGATTCTCAGCAACTGGCACGGGTGTATGTACCGTATTCCCAACTCTTGGCCTTTTCTGAGCATCTCCAAACGATGCTGACCATCCAACACTTCTCTTATTCTCGTTCCTATTCTTTCCTCGGTTTTCCCTTACCGTCCTCTTAACTTCTTCGGCTATACGAGCTTTCTCCACTAGCACCGCGAAATCTCTTTCCCTCTGCGGAGCGATCAGCACTCGAAGTTCATCTCGCAATCCGTCTTCAAACCGGATGCACCTCTCATAGTCAGTGGCCACAATTCCCTTAGCATACTGACTTAGCCGTACAAATTCTGCTTCGTATTCCGCTATCGACTTATTTCCTTGCACCAGATTTAGAAACGTCTTCCTTTGCGCATCTAAGTAGCTTGCTCCAACGTATTTTCCTTCAAACTTTTCCTTAAAGTAATCCCAATCCAATCGATCTGCCGGTACACCTTGTTTGACAGTGAGCCACCATCGATAAGCCTCGTCCCGAAGTAGCGAAACAGCACCTTTCAATTTTTCCTCTGGGGCACAATCCAAGTCGTCCATGATTCTTTCGACTCCTTCTAGCCAATACTCTGCTACGTTAGGAGCTACTCCTGACACTCCTCTAAAGACTTCAGCCCCGTTCGACCTAAGTCTCTCGGACACTGACTTCCGAGCTCCATTTCCCCTACTAGCTCTTGCCACTTGCTGAAGCACGCGTAACATAGCCTGCGACACTGCGTCCTCTTCACTTATCGGATCTTGTTCCTCTACATCCACTGCTGGCGGCACTTCGCTTTCTGACCCATAGCCAGACCCTACTGGTTCCGAAGCTGTCATTCTACCTCTACCGCGTCCCCTAGAACTCATCTCTAGCGCTTCGATTTAATCTGTTTAGAAAGTTTTATGGATTAGAAATTATTGTTTCACTGTTTTATCCACGAGCAATTTTATGCAATGAAGGTTCCGAGAGTAGTTCTTTCGAGCAATCAAGTTTCCTTTTCCTACCCAGGGGTAATTTCGTCATTTTTCCTAAAGAGATATTTCGGTAATAAATCAGGGTCAATTTTGAAAATAGTTTTCCAACTTAGAGATTTTTTTCAAAATTTGCAAAGCTCAAGAGTCATCTTGAAAATTTTGTTTCTCAAACAAAGTGTGTTGCAAAAATTTCAGAAAGTAGGGTCATTTTCGTAATTTTGGAAATCATGGGCATTTTCGTAAATTCTCAAAATCGAGATATCACAACATTTTACAAAATAGAATTTTTCGATATTTAGTAAAGTAAGAATATTTCAGTAGAAGTTGAGAGAAATTTGAAAATTTAGAAACCAATGGCATGTTGGAAATTTTATCAACCAGGGGTAAATAAATTTCCACAAACCAGGGTATCTTAATATTTCGAAACCTCAAGATTTTGATATTTTGTAAAGTAAAAATCATTTTATCAAATGTTGAGGGTGGTACGGTAATTTTGCAATACAGGGGCATTTTTGTAATTTTGCCACTAGGGCATTTTGGGAAATTTTGTAAATCGATAAGTGTCTTTCAAAATCAGATTTAGGGCTTTACAAATCAAAGGGGTAAGTTTGAAAAATTTTAAAACAGAAGGTTTTAAAAACAGCAAGGCTAATTCCCTTTCGGGTTTTAATAACCGGTTTAGCCCATGAACAAGTCCTCTTGGTTAAGGTGAACCGTAGCTACGCACCAGGTAGGATTCAAGTAAAGAGGAGGTGAGTCGCTAGGACTGCTTAAATACCAAGCTCTTACTGAATGCCACTCCTAGACATGCGTACAGTGGTTACCACACCTTAACTCGGCGACTTACTTCACAGGTTTGTTTAAGAGCTTTAAGTCTTATGCCATTGTTTGAGTAGTCTAATCCTAGGGTCCACAGATCCTATTATTCTATTCTACGAGCCCAAACTAAGCCCAAATTAATTCATGCAAACAAAACAAAACAATTTAAAAGTCCAAAGCACTTACCTGGTGGACTTCGGGTCGGAGGTACAGGTGCCATGCCAGAATAACCTGAAAACCCTTTTTTATAAAAGCCCATATTCCAAAAACCCATTTTGAAAACTGTTTCGGGCCCAAAACCCTCAAAGCCGAGTTTTGAACCGGGCTCTGATACCAAACTGTAACATCCCTAAACCCGGCCCATTCACTACGACCGAATCTGGTTATGTTAGTGCGGAAAAGTCGGTGGAAAATCTATTTAACTTAGAAAAATTTAGTAAAACTTGCTAACTTTTGAAAAATCCATGTTTATTTAAACTTATGTTCAAAACTTTGTTATTAAAATATACTAATTCTAAAAGTTTAGTATATACAAGCCAAATTGAATAAGTAGGTTGGAAAAATATAATCATCTTCACAAAGTGTTTCAAATTCTTCAAATCATAATAAATACTAATAAAATAATAACAAAAATAAATAAGAGTCAAAAGGCCTTTATTACATATTCTATTTAAACCCAAATACTTAAAGTAAGCCTAAAACATTTAATCTCTTCTTCTGCATGGGCCACCATGTGTCCACTCCAACCTGGTCCGATCGACGTGTCACCTGCGATGCTTAAAAAGTTGGGTGAGTCATACAGACTCAGTGTGTAACCAAACCATCGAAATCCACCCACATGCTAACCACATAACATCCCAATTATCAAATGCAACATGCAAGTATAATTATTAGACATTACCACAATCTGGGCTTGGCCCACCTTCAAATTATAACAATTACTGGGCTAGGCCCTTTTCACATTAGTCCACTGATCACTGGGTTTGGCCCATGTCCACGTATGTTCCCAAAACATACCTATTCATTGGGCTTGGCCCATTTTCATATTATTTCATAAACGGAATAATGCAATCATGAAACCCAACCCAAGCCTAGGGTCCATCCGCTACACACCCCCTGATCCAGCCTACCACACACCAGGGGACTATCGAGTCACCCTCTCCTTTTCCCTCCAAAAAGGCAACCAATGCCATCCACGATGTAGCATATAGCTAACATCAAACCACGATGGAGCACACAGCAATCCATCAAGCCACGATATGGCATAAGCCGATATCAATCAAGGTAACCACGCGAACTAAATCGCAAAGATCCATAACGCGACCTCAGTCAGCGCCAATCCACGATGTAGCACAAAGCTGACATCAACCACGTACTCGAAGTACACCCGTACCTTCTTTTCATAACCCGCCCATGCACATGTAACATAAAATGATGATAAGGTGGTGCGTGTACATATTAAACACAATCATAGGCATACTCACATAATAAAATCAGTGATCATATTTACAAACTTTGCTACTAACCTGATCATCTTCATACCCCTTAAGGGTACCATTTTCACATTTAACTGCACTTATTAGCATCATACAACATAAGCAGATATACTCAAATCCCGGAAACAATGGTTTAACTACACACCTTATAACCTGGAGCTCTAAACCCTCGATCCCAACGCTATCGACTAGCGAGACTACCGCTATCTGCCTATAGCTATCTCCTGCCGCTGGCCCACACCCCGATGGCCAATCCCGAACTGCTGAAACCGCTCTTTTCTTGAACTTTGGGATAGGGACCTTCCCTTGCCCACTTTGACTGGTTGTGGCCTCCATCAAAAAGCTTAATCAGGTAAACAGGTTAACCCCCAAAACACCACTTAAGCATTTAATCTAAATAAATATCTCTTACCAACTCAACTTGAATCCCGAACGCTACTCTATGCCACTGCAACTGCTGACTAAACGACCTTGCTAACCACTCCCTATTGCTTCAGCTAGAAACGACCACCACCAAGGAAGTAAGGTTCGGCTCAGGGACTTGTAACCAAAGTGAAGAGAAATGTGAGAATGGGTGATTCGGCAAGGCTCTTAAACAGTGTTTGGGATATTCAGCAATGGTAGTTTTCTATGGATGGTTACGGTTTAAGCAAGGTTTAAAAAGAAAAAGGTGAGAAGGGAGAGGGATATAGGTTCATAAAAGGTTAAGCCCTCTGCTACTTTCGGCTACAAGGAAATAGGATGGAAAAGGGGTTTTCTTGGACTAACTTTCGGCAATGGAGAAGGGAAGAATAAATAAAAATAAAGGGGAAGAACTTTTTGCTAAGGGAGAAAGCAAATGGTGAATGAAAAATGAGCACCACCCCCTCCCTTTATATAGCATTCGGCCAAGCCCCAAGCTCCCAAAAAAAAATCCTAAAATCACTCCTAAAACACCTCCCCTCCATCCATTTTAAAAGTTTGAAAAAGTCAAACCTATCTAGCCAAATTCAAAAAAAATTGACCAAGTCTTTGCCCATCTTTTAAGCCTCCCAAAACCGTCCAACACTCTACCTAGATGACGCAAAAACAAAGCCCCCTGCTACCCTTGCGAATCGAACACTGGCCCCCTTCCCTTGCACCTGAGACGTCACTTCCCCAAGCTCTTAGTGGCGTCTCCCTTGCCACTCCACCAGCCCAATTCTTGTGACATAAACTCCCAAATAATTCTCTTAAGACCCCCTCTATCCAAGTTCCCCTTTTTAGCCCCTAAAACTAAAAATTTTCCAAAGCGTTCTACCATCACCTAGGGTTCTCAGGACCCCTAAAACTTACCCAACCACACACTGAAGTGTGCCAACACTTGAGCTAAGCACCAAAAATCCAACCCCTAAAACCAGGGTGTTACAAAAAATGTCACCTCTAGCAGCCAAAACTCACACTTGCTAAACTTGGCATAGAGTTGTTTTTCCCTCAATATCTGCAGAACAACCCGGAGATGTGAATCATGCTCCTCCTCAGTTCTTGAATACACCAGAATGTCATCTATAAACACCACCACGAACCGGTCTAAGTAAGGTTAGAAGACCCAGTTCATCATATCCATGAAAGCAGCTGGTGCATTCGTTAATCCGAACGGCATAACCAGAAACTCGTAACGCCCATAACGAGTTCAGAATGTAGTCTTGTATATATCTACCTCCTTGACCCTTAGCTGATGATACCCCGATCTTAGATTTATTTTAGAGAAAATCGAAGCTCCTTGCAGCTGGTCAAACAGATCGTCTATCCTAGGTAGTGGGTATTTGTTCTTAATCGTTAACTTATTCAACTGACGGTAGTCAATACACATGCGCATTAACCCATCCTTCTTCTTTACGAACAATACCGGTGCTCCCCACGGAGACACACTCGGTCGGATAAACCCTCGATCCAGATGTTCTTAGATCTCAGCCTTTAATTCTACCAGCTCTTTCGGTGCCATCCTATAAGGGGCGATTGACACTGGAGCCGTTCCCGGTACGAGCTCAAGCCGAACTTGACCTCACGATTTGGTGGCAACCCCGGAAGCTCTTCAGGGAATAGATCCGGGAATTCCTTTACGGTCCTGACATTCCCAACAGACAAACCCTTAGCATCAGTCGTGTTAACATAAGCTAGGAATACCTCTCAACCTTTGCGAACAAACTTCTCGGCCCTTAACGATGAGATTAAGTTGGATAGATAATCCCTGCGCTCCCCTATCACAATCATTTCCTCATCCTTTGAAGACTTCAATACCATCCGCTTAGCTGCGCAATCTAAATTCGCACGATGTTTCACTAACCAATCCATGCCCAAAATGAGATCAAATTCGCCAAACAGTAATTCCATCAAGTCTGCCGGAAAGACTACCCCTTGAACCTCTAGAGGCACATCTCTAAACAGCTTATTTACTATAACCGACTGTCCTAAAGGACTAATCACTGACATTTCTCTATCAGCAAGTTCATACTGTAAACCCAAAGTTCTCAACACAGTACATGCAATATACGAGTGCGTAGATCCAATATCAATCAAAGCTATAAATGGTACATCATGAATGAGGAACGTACCAATTATGACATCAGGTGCATCGCCATCCTCTCGACTTCGAGCAGCAGAAACCAACCCTGGCTATCTCACATCTGTATTACCAGCACCTCTGCCCGGTGCTCCTCGACCCCGTCTAAACCCATTTCCCCCTCAGGTTGGACCACAACCTCTCGTTGACTGTTGACCACCTTTCCCTGGCTGAACATATCCCTGACCCGCAACTGGCATCGAACCCGGCCTCTGCGTATAGTCTTTAACCCTGTGGTCTCTTGACCCACATCTGAAGCACGCCCTAGTTCTCTTCCAACATTCACCCTGATGAGATAATCCGCACACTGCACAAGGTTGCGGTCTGCCACCAACCATCGAAACCCCAATTCAGACTGACCCATCAAATCTAGGCCTCTTATGAAATCTATCTGAAGAACTTGAAAGCGTAAAACCTCTCTTATTCCTGGCCCTTTCCTTCTCACGATTTTGACGCTCAGAGCGTTTCACATCCTCAGAAATCTTAGTCTTCTTTACCAGGGCAGCGAAATCTCTTTCCCTCTGCGGGGTAATCAGTACCCGCAACGCATCCCGAAGACCATCCTCAAACTGCACACAGTGCTCGTATTCAGTCGCAACTATACCCCAAGCGTATTGACTCAAGCGCAGGAACTCTGCCTCATATTCCGCAACGGACTTATTCCCCTGAACCAGATTCAAAAATTCCTTTCTCCGAGCGTCCACATAAATTGCCCCGACATACTTCCCTTGGAAAGCCGCTTTGAAGAAATCCCAAGTCACACGGTCAGCTTGCGTTCCTTTCCTTACTGTAAGCCACCATTGGTATGCCTTATCTCGCAGTAGGGACATTGCTCCTTTCAGTTTCTATTCTACTGTGTAGTCCAGATCATCCATGATTCGCTCTACTGCCTCTAACCAGTATTCTGCTACATTCGGGGCTATGCTAGAGATGACCCTGAAGATTTTCGCCCCATTTGACTGGAGTCGCTTTGAAATTGACCCTCGGGCCACCGACCCAGTACTTGCTCTAGCCACTCTTTCCAAAACTTGTAGCATTACTTGAGACAAAGCATCATCCCCTCTAACTCGGTCATGAGACCCTGTTTCAGTCACCGGTGATGCTGGCGCCTCCCTTTCGGGGATATGCCCTGATGCTGAGGTCTCAGCCCAAGCACCTCGGCCCCTACCACTACCACGTGTACCTCTTCCGCAAACTCTTATACTCATACTGGTGTAACGTATTAATCTGTTTAAGAGTTTTATGCATCAGCTTATTGTTCATGTAATTATTACCATATGTTTTATGAAAAGAAAACAATAATAAGAGTAGTTTTCACATATTAATTTTACTTAAGTTTCAGTCTCTATAGTCTCAGTTTATATAACTAAAATGTTTCAGTGTACTACCACTACCTTTAGCATTTCTGTAGTACAGTCCTATCAGCCTAAAATAAAGTATAGAGTAAGGGAACTTACGGATTTGGTGCCGGAGATTCAGTGTGCCACACGTTCAGTGATATCACTACTTTCCTAAACCAGAATTTAAATAGATTTGAAAAATTTCGAAACCCATTCCACAGCCAAGTTTTGCAACCTGACTCTGTACCACTAAATGAAACACCCTAAACCCGGCATAAACGTTACGACCGGATCTAGCGTGCCACATCAGGTGACGTTTGAAAAACCTTATGGATGTTGAAAATAAAACTTATTGTCAAATTCCAACTTAAACGTTCAAAATTTCATTTCTCGTTGCTTATTCACAAAAGAAGTTTACTCGAATTAATACCCTTTCAAAAAATGCACGTATTACCTTGTTTATTAAAACCGTGTCAATTACAGAAGTTTGGTCTTAACATTTAGGGAAATGTGATATTTGAAAAATAGTTGTTTATTGTTTTGAAAACCCCGTGTTGATTAAATTTGCAGTGATTAAAGAAATCCCAAATAAAAGTTAAAACAGTTCGAAAGGCCTTATTACAACAATTATAAAACCCAAAAACTAAAGTAAAGTAATCCCAAACTGAAATACTAAATTCACCACCGAAACCTACAGTACGTGTGGCCACCTCCGAGTCCCTCGCGGCTCTAGATCCTCTAAGGCTGGGGATTACCTGCACAGTTAAAAGGAAAAGGGTGAGTTACAAGAACTCAATGTGTAATCCCAGTTACAGTCACAGTTTGGGCCCATGCCATGCAGTATCAATTTGGGCCTAAACCCCAAAATTATGGTAATGCAACAAAAATGCAGCCATACCCAATCCAACCATCACACCACCCGTACCAACCCTACACACCATGTGGGGACCAAGTCAACCCACCCAGTCCTACACACCAATAACACAGCCGAGCTGCCAATATCAACGCAGCAAAGTTGCCAGTATCAGTATACGTGGCTGAGCCACTAAAATCAGTATATCGTGCCAGAGCCACTGAATCAGTATAACGTGGCATAGCCACCAGTATAGTACTTCCTCCAAATACATAACCCAACCTAATGCAACATGCCGTGACATATTAACTCAGTGTATGCAATAATGTACCATCATGGCATTTAAACAGATTACACACGATCACACTAAATCTACCCGTTGGGGTATAATGGTAATTTGGTCAGTAAGGGTAAAACGGTAATTTACCCCTCAGGGGTATATTAGTAATTTCACCCAACAAGGGCATTTCAGTAATTTACCCACCGAGGGTATTTTAGAAATTTTGCCCCTACAACAGCCTTCCCGAAGGCCTAATGTCGCCTCGAGTGACTCGATTCCCGTTTCCGATCAATATAGTGCTAATGAACTTAAGATTCGGCCCATTCAGAGCCACATGCTAGTGTGGCCTATTTTGTTCGTTTTCAGTCTCGGTTCAGCAGATTACGCAGTCGCATCGATCAACTTACCCTTCTCATCGTTTTCCCTCGTATGGTCCCATCAACCTGTTGGGCCCATTTAGCCCGTATCAGCTCAACAAGGCCCATTATGGCCTCAGTTTCACGAGAGCGTTCGTGACACTCTCAACAATCTACCCTCCTTACGAGTGGCTCGATTGTGACTATGAGTGCTCGCACGCTCGAGTGTTTTTGGTTGCCCATACTTCGGCTTGTCGATATTTCGGCTTTTGGCCGATTCACAAAATAGTGCATCATAAATGAGCAAAGGTGTGAGATTGCACACCTGGATTGCGAGTGTGATTTGAACCCATCCAAGGCACCTATGAAACAATTGATTAATAGTTAGCCTCTACTTCATGAAAATTGACATATTGATGTACTCAACTAAATAAGCCTGCAACACCCCCAAACCCGGCCCACGAACCTTGACCGGATCTGGTATGTCACTGCGGAAAACGTTTGAAAAGATTTTAACTTTAGAATAAAACATGAAAATTTGGGCTTATTGTAAAGCATTGTTTATTTAAAATGCTAAGTAAAAATATGTTGTCACCAAATATCCGAATTAAAACTTTGATAAATATTTAAAAAAATATATATAAGTTGCCGAGAATAACAACATTTTCAATAATAATTTCATTGTCAATCCAACTTAAACATAATAACGAATCAAATAATAAAGATATTTAATAAGTATACTTAAATACTTTAATGGGCCTTATTACAGTAAACACTTAACCAAAATACTGAGAATATAAAATACGTAAATAAGTAAAAACAGTTCCTGCATGAAAATCTGCTTCTGCATGGCCACCTTTGTATCCACTCCAACCCGGTCCCAGCTTATGCATCACCTGCGATGTTGGTAAAAATTTGGGTGAGTCATGCAGACTCAGTGCATAGTTATTTCACATGTCTCCATACTTATGGGCTTGGCCCATATCCACACAGTCCACATAATCAGTCATGCAAAAATGCATCCCAACCCAACCTAATGTCCATCCATCACACCTACCTTGGCAGACTTGCTACTCAAGGCCGTGGTGAAGCCACCGATCACCTACGTGATCCCACATATCAATCCGTCCACGGTGAGGCACACAGCTATCAACCGCCAAGATGGGCACCTAGCCAACACCTCCCTTGATGAAGCACATAGCTAACATCAAGGGCCAATGTAGCACAAGGCTAACATCAGACCACGTACATAAATATGTACACCCTTTCCTTCAATATTCATATCCCAATCCCCATGCATATATTAATCTCATGGCAAGATAACATTATTAATATAACGAGCATACAACACATGCTTGCATCAATATCACATATAACACTGAAAGATTAACACCATAACCACTAACCTGATTATTCGATCACCCACCTTGGGTATCCATCATCTTAGCCCTTATTTCGGCTAACATGCACATCATACACATTTACATATACCACATATAAACAAGCAAGAGAACAGTGCGATAACTACGCACCTGACTATTTAGCGAAATCCCGAACTATTTGAATCTAACCGGATCTTGGAACATGGTTTTCCTCCTTCCTTAATGTCGCTTTGTTCCTAAATCATCAAAGTTAGAATCGGCTACCCTTATTACCAAATATGGCCTATGGTCGAATAGGACAAACCCACTTACCTATTTCTTCCAAATCACCACTTATTCCAGTCGAAACCCCTGCTAAACAATTATTAGATTCGGCCAAACCAAAACCAAGGCCTTAAACACTTGCTTTCGCACCCTTATGAAAAAGAGTCGAAAACTGATTTCTAAGAGAATACTTACCACTATCGATCAACTTCCCAAAGTCACTTCCTAGATTCGGCCGCAGAGGAGAAATAGAATTAGGCTCTTAACTTTCGTCCTTTAAAAGAAATAGGAGAACAACGATTAGAAGAGAGCTCTTACTCATATAAAAAAAATCGATTGAAGCAACTCACCACCAATGATACTTCAGTCTCTAAAACTTGCGACAGAAGAACAGAGAAAAGAACATCTTTGCTATTCAGTTATGGCTTAACAAATGGTGATGAAGAAGAAAAGAAAATAAGGCTTATAGGGTTCGGCTATGGCCCTCCAAAGAAGAAGGTTTCGACTATAACGATTTCAGGTAAAGAAAAAAGGGGAAAAAGGCTATCAAATTCGGCAAAAGGAGAAATAAGTGAAGAAAGAATTTCCAAAGGATGATCCTCCTTATTTATACTACTCAAATTTGGCACCCATAGGAGCCCCTTAGCCGGCCACTTTATCATCCCCCATCATATCCAAAAATTCTCCTATTTATCTCCATGCTACTCATTATCATCTTAATTAATAAAATAAAAATTATCCATCCTTAATCCCTTATCAATCCCCTATATTATCTCTTTAACACTCATAAAAAAAATAACTAAAATATATCACATAATTATCTCCTATATCTACCAACTTAAAATAAATAAAATAAAACTATCTTTATCCTCTCATCACCCATTCTAAATAACCATCCATTATCCTTACTAAGCTTTTATTTAATCTCTTATCCTATCAATTAAACTAAATAAAATAAACCAACAATTATCTATTATCTATAGCCAAAATTGAAAAGAAAATCAAGGCTTATCTTAACCTTTACAAAGTCCATAAGCCGTCCAACTTTTCCCCCATTCTTGACGTCACATGCCAAAAATAAAACACCCATCTGCTGCCTCCAAGTTTCGAACATAAGACCTGCTGGAAACACCACACGCTACCAGCCATTTCGCTGCTAGCTTTTTTGTGTCATAAACTCCCAACAATTCTTTTTAAGAGCTACTTCCCTAGCTCCCCCTTGTCTTAACGCCAATAGCAAAAATAACACGCCTTCCTGCTGCCAACAAGACTCGAACCAAGGCCCTTGCCCAGGCGTCATTTCTAGGCCCTTAAATGGTGCATTACAGCCACTTTACCAAGGCGCTCTTTGTGTCCAAAAGCGCTTATAACTTCTCTTAAGACTTCCCTGGCCCAATTCCCCTTTTAACGCCAAAAATAAAAGCTTCCAAGTGCCATTTCTGCAGCTCGAACCTCCTCCCCTTGGCACTCCATGTGACGCAACCTTCCATGCCCCTTAGGGTAGCGTCCGAAGCCACTTTACCACATGACCTCCTTGTGTCATAAATCCCACGCAAATATCCTTAAGGCCTCTTTGCCTAGTTTCCTCTTTTCACTTAAAATTCCAAGATTTTCCAAGCATTTTCCCTTCACCTAAAGTTCTCAAAAACCCCTAAAACACATCCACCCATACCCTGAGCATATTAATTCATGAATTATGCTCCAAATGCATAACCCCTAATCTGGGATATTACAGTTCTACCCTCCGTAAAAATAATTTCGTCCTCGAAATTACTTGGCTAATTGCACTCCTACTCACCACACTATGCTTACGCTGCGCACTCTAATCTTATAAAACTATCATACTTCCTAGGCACATATCTAAGGTCATATGCAAGGCTTCAAACACTTTCTCTAGCAATACAAGAAAACTCTACAACAGTCAAAACAATTAAGGGTATTCCAGAAATAAGGAACGTACCCGTTGTCACATCTGGCACATCTTCCTCCTCGCGACAGCCAACTGCATAAACCAACCTTGGCTGCCTTGCATCTGCACCTTCAGCACCTCCACTTGGTGTTCCACGACCTCGGCCAGAACCATTTCCTCCATGGTTCAGACCACGACCCCTCGTCGCTTGTTGACCATTTCTACCCGGCTGCACATAACCTTGGCCTACTGTCCGAGCCCTATTCGGATCCTGAGGACAATCTTTAATCATATGAGACTTAGACTTACATCTAAAACATTCTCGTTCCCAATTCTAGCACTCGCCAACATGGTACCTTCCACACCGAGCACACGGACGGTCCGGATTTCCAGTAGCTGGCTTAGTAACACGTACAGAATTCTCAACCTTCAGTCTTTTCTGAAGACTCTCAGACGATTCTGACGGTCCAAAACTCCTCTTATCCCGATTCCTATCCTTATCTCTGTTCTGCCTCACAGAGTCCTTAATCCCCTCAGCTACCTTAGCCTTCTCTACCAACACAGAAAACTCCTGCTCCTGATGTGGAGCTATCAACAACCTCAGGTCATCCCTTAATCCGTCCTCAAATCGGACACATCGTTCATGCTCCGTCGCAACTACTCCTCGAGCATATCGGCTTAACCTTAGGAATTCAGCCTCGTATTCCGCTACAGACTTGTTCCCTTGAACCAGCCCCAGAAAAGCCTTCCTTTGTTCATCAGTATAACGTGTGCGACATACTTCTTCTGATATGCCGCCCTAACATATTCCCAGGTTAGGTCCTCAGCTGTGGCACCATCTCGAACTGTTAGCCACCATTGATATGCCTCGTCGCGAACCAGCGCCACCATTCCTTTCACTTTCTCCTCAGGAGTTAAATCGAGCTCATCCATAATTCGCTCGGTCGCCTCCAACCAATACTCAGCTGTACTGGGTGCCACACCAGATACACCACGAAACACCTCAGCTCCGTTGGCTCGAAGTCGCTCGGGTACGGACTTCTTAGCTCTCATATTTCCACCTGCTCCAGCCACCATCTCAAGAACTCGCAGCACCGCCTGCGATACAGCATCATCCCCCGTCTGATCTTGTTGCTCAACACCAAAAGCTGGTGGTGGAGGTGGTACCTCATTCTCAGATCCTTGACCCGATCTAACGGGTTCCGACATGGCCATTCTACCTCGACCACGTTCACGACGACCACGTCCTCTAGAACTCATTTCTAACGTCGCGATTATTCTGACTAAAAAGTTTTATGCATTAGTACTTGTGTTCCACTGATTATCCGCGAACAACTTTATGAAAAGAAGAATCTAGAAGTGGTTCTTTCGATCAAACAAAGTTTCAGTTCAAGTTCACTATTCTAATTCGGAGAATCACATTTACATTCATCCATAAAGACACCTTCATTGATCCACGGCACTTACTTCACTTTTATGGGCATTTCTGTCCATTTCCCCACCCAAGGGTAATTTCGTCATTCATCCTATAGAGGTATTTTGGTAATAAATCGGGGCCAATTTGAAAATTACAAAAGTCATTTCAAAATTTTCCAAACTCATGGGTATTTTGGGAAGAAAGATTTTCCAAATCAAAGGCATGGTCAAAATTTCAGGAAGCAGGGTCATTTTGGTAATTTTGGTAAACCAGGGGTAACTTCGTAAATTATTTTTTCAAATCGGGTATTTTGGATTTTCGCAAAATAGGATTTTTAAATACTTTTACAAAGTAAGGAAATTTTATTGAAATCAAGGGTAATAAGGTAATTTTAGAACCAAGGGCATTTTCGTAATTTACAACACAGGGGTATTTTCGTAATTTTGTAAATCGGAAATATTTTTGAGAAATGTCTTCAAAATAATTTGTGCAAATCATAAGGGTAATTTAGTGATTAAAAAAAACTAAGGTTTTTATAAAAATATGACTAGTCCCTTTCCGGTTTTAATTATCGGGTTTAGCCCATGAATAAGTCTTCTTGGTTAGGGTGAACGGTTACTACGCACCAGGTAGGATTCGAGTAAAGCGGAGGTGAGTCACTAGGACTGCTTAAGTACCAAGCTCTTACTGAATCCACTCCTAGACATGCGTACAACAGTTACCACACCCTAGCTCGGCGACTTAATCATAGGTTTGTTTTAATGGTCCTTAAGTCTTATGCACTTGTGTTTGAGTAGACTAGTCCTAGGGTTCAATAGCCCTAATCTACTAATCTACGTTCCCATAAAAGCCCATACAGTTCACATATATAAATCACTTCCATAGTCAGAGGTACTTACCTGGTGGACTCCGGGCCGGAGATATAGGTGCCATGCCAGAATAACCTGAATTTTTTTTTAAAAGTCCATATTTTTGAAAAGCCCATTTTTTTTGAAAACTGTTTTCGGGCCCAAAACCTCAAAGCTGAGTTTTGAACCGGGCTCTGATACCAAACTGTAACACCCCCAAACCCAGCCCACGAGCCTTGACCGGATCTGGTATGTCACTGTGGAAAACGTTTGAAAAGATTTTAACTTTAGAATAAAACATGAAAATTTGTGCTTATTGTAAAGCATTGTTTATTTAAAATGCTAAGTAAAAATATGTTGTCACCAAATATCTGAATTAAAACTTTGATAAATATTTTAAAAAATATATATAAGTTGCCGAGAATAACAACATTTTCATTAATAATTTCCGTGTCAATCCAACTTAAACATAATAACGAATCAAATAATAAAGATATTTAACAAGTATACTTAAATACTTTAATGGGTCTTATTACAGTAAACACTTAACCAAAATACTGAGAATATAAAATACGTAAATAAGTAAAAACAGTTCCTGCATGAAAATCTGCTTCTGCATGGCCACCTTTGTATCCACTCCAACCCGGTCCCAGCTTATGCATCACCTGCGATGTTGGTAAAAATTTGGGTGAGTCATACAGACTCAGTGCATAGTTATTTCACATGTCTCCATACATATGGGCTTGGCCCATATCCACACAGTCCACATAATCAGTCATGCAAAAATGCATCCCAACCCAACCTAATTCCATCCATCACACCTACCTTGGCAGACTTGCTACTCAAGGCCGTGGCTAAGCCACCGATCACCTAAGTGATCCCACATATCAATCTGTCCACGGTGATGCACACAGCTATCAACCGCCCAGATGGGCACCTAGCCAACACCTCCCTTGATGAAGCACAAAGCTAACATCAAGCGCCAATGTAGCACAAGGCTAACATCAGACCACGTACATAAATATGTACACCCTTTCCTTCAATATTCATATCCCAATCCCCATGCATATATTAATCTCATGGCAGGATAACATTATTAACATAACGAGCATACAACACATGCTTGCATCAATATCACATATATCACTGAAAGATTAACACCATAACCACTAACCTGATTATTCGATCACCCACCTTGGGTATCCATCATCTTAGCCCTTATTTCGGCTAACATGCACATCATACACATTTACATATACCACATATAAACAAGCAAGAGAACAGTGCGATAACTACGCACCTGACTATTTAGCGAAATCCTGAAATCTAACCGAATCTTGGAACGTGTTTTCCTCCTTCCTTAATGCCGCTTTGGTCCTAAATCATCAAAGTTAGAATCGGCTACCCTTATTACCAAATATGGCCTATGGCCGAATAGCACAAACCCACTTACCTATTTCTTCCAAATCACCACTTATTCCGGTCGAAACCCCTGCTAAACAATTATTAGATTCGGCCAAACCAAAACCAAGGCCTTAAACACTTGCTTTCGCACCCTTATGAAAAAGAGTCCAAAACTGATTTCTAAGAGAATACTTACCACTATCGATCAACTTCCCGAAGTCACTTCCTAGATTCGGCCGCAGAGGAGAAATAGAATTAGGCTCTTAACTTTCGTCCTTTAAAAGAAATAGGAGAACAACGATTAGAAGAGAGCTCTTACTCATATAAAAAAAATCGATTGAAGCAACTCACCACCAATGATACTTCAGTCTCTAAAACTTGCGACAGAAGAACAGAGAATAGAGCACCTTTGCTATTCGGCTATGGCTTAACAAATGGTGATGAAGAAGAAAAGAAAATAAGGCTTATAGGGTTCGGCTATGGCCCTCCAAAGAAGAAGGTTTCGACTATAATGATTTCAGGTAAAGAAAAGAGGGGAAAAAGGCTATCAAATTCGGAAAAAGGAGAAATAAGTGAAGAAAGAATTTCTAAAGGATGATCCCCCTTATTTATACTACTCAAATTTGGCACCCATAGGAGCCCCTTAGCCGGCCACTTTATCATCCCCCATCATATCCAAAAATTCTCCTATTTATCTCCATGCTACTCATTATCATCTTAATAATAAAATAAAAATTATCCATCCTTAATCCCTTATCAATCCCCTATATTATCTCTTTAACACTCATAAAAAAAATAACTAAAATATATCACATAATTATCTCCTATATCTACCAACTTAAAATAATAAAATAAAACTATCTTTATCCTCTCATCACCCATACTAAATAACCATCCATTATCCTTACTAGGCTTTTATTTAATCTCTTATCCTATCAATTAAACTAAATAAAATAAACCAACAATTATCTATTATCTATAGCCAAAATTGAAAAGAAAATCAAGGCTTATCTTAACCTTTACAAAGTCCATAAGCCGTCCAACTTTTCCCCCATTCTTGACGTCACATGGCAAAAATAAAACACCCATTTGCTGCCCCCAAGTTTCGAACATAAGACCTGCTGGAAACACCACACGCTACCAGCCACTTCGCTGCTAGCTTCTTTGTGTCATAAACTCCTAACAATTCTTTTTAAGAGCTCCTTCCCTAGCTCCCCCTTGTCTTAACGCCAAAAGCAAAAATAACACGCCTTCCTGCTGCCAACAAGACTCGAACCAAGGCCCTTGCCCAGGCGTCATTTCCAGGCCCTTAAATGGCGCATTACAGCCACTTTACCAAGGCGCTCTTTGTGTCCAAAAGTGCTTATAACTTCTCTTAAGACCTCCCTGGCCCAATTCCCCTTTTAACGCCAAAAATAAAAGCTTCCAAGTGCCATTTCTGCAGCTCGAACCTCCTCCCCTTGGCACTCCATGTGACGCAACCTTCCATGCCCCTTAGGGTAGCGTCCCAAGCCACTTTACCACATGACCTCCTTGTGTCATAAATCCCAGGCAAATATCCTTAAGGCCTCTTTGCCTAGTTTCCTCTTTTCACTTAAAATTCCAAGATTTTCCAAGCATTTCCCCTTCACCTAAAGTTCTCAAAAACCCCTAAAACACATCCACCCATACCCTGAGCATATTAATTCATGAATTATGCTCCAAATGCATAACCCCTAATCTGGGATATTACAAAGCCTTTCTTACCACGTGATACAATCTTCCTCAACACCAAGGTAATCGGCCTTATTCCGAGGTTAGAAAAATTGAGTCCCTAGCACTGATCAACAAAAAGAGCACATTAAAACGCTACTCTAGAGCAACTCAAGAACCAGCCCTTCAGCTTAGAGAACCCAAACGAGAAAGAGAGGAGAGATAACAAACCTATATTCGGTTGTAGACACTCTTACCAACGAATAGAACAAACTCAAGACCGCTTAGAACAATGTTCGGCCCTCAAAGATTCGGCCTAGGGAGAAAATAAGAAGGTGTAAGTGTAGTTACAGCTTAAGATAAAGAAGTAAAACGAATGATAAGGAGAAGAGAGATGAGGAGAAAGGAGAAAAAGGAATGAAAGTGAAGCTTACCCATACGGCACTTAACAGAAAAATGAAGGAGAAAGAGCTTAGTAGAAGAGAAATAAAATAGAAGGAAGGAAGATTGAATTCGACCAACAATAAAAGAAACTTGCTCTCAGAAAAGAATTGCAATTTCGGCAAGGGACAAATGAGAAAAGAAAAGGAGTTCTTAGAGATTTCGGCACTAATCCCGAAGGCACCAAAAGACCACTTACACAACACTCATGAAAAGGAAAAGAATACGAGAATGGTAAAAAGAGGTACAACCCGAAAATGCTCTCTAAAGCTCCCCCAAGCCGAATTTACATTGTACTCACCCCTCAGCCGAAATTCTAATCCCCACAACACTCCCAAATTCGACCAACACTACCACTCTCCCCCATCCCACAATTTTCTCCCCTTTTCCCTCCTCAATTTCCTTCCTTTCATCCATTTGAAGCCATTTGACCTAGTCTCCAACTCCCCTTGCAGAGTTCTAACAGAACTCTACTTCTTCCACCCACCTGACACAAAATAAAAGCCTTTAATTTGCCACCTGTGGGATTCGAACCCTTCCCTCCTTGCTCTCCACATGACGCCACACCACCACACCACACACTCCACTTGTGCTTCTAAGACACGCCCAAATTCCTTTAAGTCCTACTTCCAACAGCCCCTTCCACTAAAGAGCCAAAAACCAAAATTTTTCCAAGGCTCAACCTCGAACCCAGGCCTCTATAGGTCCCTCATACACACTCAAATAACAAGCCAAATAAGCACAACATGAAATTATGCAGAGAAATACAACCCTTAATTTTGGGACGTTACATTTTGGGTTCTTAGAAGTGCCTTATGGTCATGATGTATGTTGAATTGATTTGGTATAAGTGTGGTTGCTTTGTAGGGTGGCAAATGGCTTGGTAGATAGCCTTACAATTGTCCACATGGGTAGACACACGGGCGTGTGTCTAGGCCGTGTGTGACACACGGTCAACCTCTTGGGCGTGTTGAGGGGCCATGTGTCCCCATGCATGCTAGGTTGACAAGTCAGAATACCCAGTAGTAAACCCACGGGCTAAGACACGACCGTATGTCTCAATCGTGTGGGAGACACGACTTAAGACAGGGGCATATGCCAGGGCCGTGTGAAGTCTGCACCTGAAATTAGGAATTTAATTCAACACACGGTCTAAGGACACGGACGTGTGCCTTGGCTATGTGACCTAAGTGGAATGCTGACGTCAGAAACAGAATGTCAAGGTTTTCACACACGGGCGTGTCGTGGCCGTATGAGGGACACGGGCGTGTGTCAAGCTGTGTGAAACCCCCCGTAGGTTCGAATTAAAAATTAATTCCATACGGATGTGGAACACGAGCTTGTGATATGTCACACGGGCGTGTTCTTTCCTTCACACGAGCGTGTGGCCCTGTTTTATGTCAAACTTGTTTAAGTGTTCAAAAGTTTTCGGTTTAGTCCCAAATCATTCCGGGTACAAGTTTAGGGTCTCGTAGACCTATAATAAGGACATTAAGGTCTTGAATGAAAAGTTTTAATTTGAAGTGAAATTTTATGAATTGATGATGCATGATTGAGCAAGTTAAGTACGGTAATGCCTAGTTCCCGGTTTAGGTGTCGAATACGGGTAAGGGGTGTTACACATAATCTTGTCAAATACTTATTTAAGCAATTTTTAAAAAACTTAATGTCATGCAATCAATTCATGCAATTTAAAATAAAAATCCCCAAAGTAATAGTAATATCCCATGCCACAGTCCATACTCAAACTTATTACGATCGAAAAATAAAAAAATATCAAAATAAACTTTGATTACTTTAAATTAAAATAATTTCGTGAAACTCTTCAAATGCCATCATCGAATCCGAACCTTGAGTTATCTGCAAAAAAAAAAAAACTAAAGGGGGTGAGCTTTTAAACTCAGTGTGAGTCTTAACTCAATTATTAAGTAGGAATTCAATATACAAATCAATTAACAATAAGCACATACTTATGATACAAAATAGTCAATTTTCTTTATGCACATGATCATGACAATGCAATCTTTGTAAAATGATTATGCAAATTTTTATAAAACATCCTACTTATCACTGCTACACACCACAATCGAGTTCTGCAGAACTCATCCATCCAAACACTCCAATTTATGAACAGTGTCACAGTAATGCAGATAAACTACCACTTAATAATAATGTGGACAAATCACCATTTGTAGATAAACTACCACTTAATAAAATTGTGGACAAGCCACCACTTTTGCAGATAAACTGCCACTTTATAAAATTGTGAACAAGCCACCACTTTTGTAGATAAACTGTCATTTCTTCCTCCTTTCACATATCCCACCCCATGCATGTGGTATAGCCACAAAACCACTTTTTCACTTTAAATATCAATTTTCACTTTTTCATGTGAGACATTCTCAATATATCGCTTATCACTTAAAATCACATAGGCATGCTCAACATACTAATAACATATTTACACAATATATTAATATTTCACACTTTATAATTCATGCGAAATTCACATATGCCATAGCATCATATAACATGAGAATGAGATTTTCGTAGATTTTATATCAATAACAATAATCAGGACCACGAACTATACAAATCACAAAAACAACCGTTTAGTTTCACTTACTTGGATATTCCAATTCGATGGGTTTTCATTCCTCTTTTTGAATACATAGAGTATTCTAGATAAGCACAGTTTAATAATGCTAATAAATTTTTAACAACATGAAACATATTTTCATACTTTCAATTAATGTAGAACCCACACCTTGTAACAGCCCATTTTCGGTGAGATTGGAATAGTGGTTTCGTGACCACAAATTTGAGCCCAAAAATAAAATTTTATTTTATTTTATTTTATGGTTGGTATTATGGTAGGAAGGTCATGTGAAAATTTTGATGCAAAAATTTTATCGATTGCGTGGTTAATTAGGTAAAGGACTAAATTGCATTAAATGTGAAAGTTGAATTCTAGTAGCTATAAAGATTAAATAGTTATTCAAAACTAGAGGTCCTTATATGGTAATTAAACCATTAATAAAATCATGTAGATTTTTCTTGGTGACTTATCCATGGAAAAATTAGAAATGACTAGGGACTAAATTGGAAATCAACAAAATTAAAAGATGATAGAAAAATAAAAAGAAATTATCATCTTTTCTGTTCATCTTCTTCCCCAATTTTTTTATGGAAACCCTAGGAGAGAGGAAGAGAACTTTTCAAGCTTAAAAAGGTATGAAATCAAGTCTCGTTTTTAATGATTTTTATATTTTTAGAATCGGGATTGCTTAATCTTTTTATTTATGGGATTTATTTGAAAAGATAACAAAGTGTAAAAACTTTGCCATTGATGTATATGCTGGAAATTTGAAATTTATGGTAGAAAATGAAAGATAGTTGATAGATAAACAACTTTTACAAAGTAATTTTTCATGGAAACTTGATTTAGGGACTAAAATGAAAAAGTGGTAAAACCCATGGAAAATTTTGAAATTTGTTAAATGTGTGTGCTATACAAATTGTTATTAAATTTTGGTTAGGCTTGGAAAGGGGACTAGATTGCATGAATTCCATTTTCCGAGCCTAGGGACGAAATTGGAATTTTTGAAAAGAGTAGGGGCAAAATAGTAATTTTTCCTAGGATGTAGTAGGAAGCAAATGTATGTAAAATGTGATGAGTGAATAATTAAATTTGCTTATATAGACTCGGAAAGACCAATTACAGAATTAGATCGAGGGAAACAAAAAGTTTCGGATTAGTTAGAATTCAAACCTGAACACCTGTCAAGGTAAGTTCGTGTAACTTAATTTGGTACGTTAATATGTTTGAATTGAATTGTGTGATTGAGATAATATGTATGTGATGATATACATAATGAAATAATTACAAGATATGTGATGATATACATAATGAAATAATTACAAGATGGAAACATTGATAAAATATCATTTCCCGGTTGAATATTGAAATTCGATGGATTATGGTGATTTCTTTAAACGGGTATAATATGGCAAAGGTTACAAATAGGATTTAGCCCGGACCGATAAT